>CM035837.1:239249865-239576850 GCA_020510985.1 Pholidichthys leucotaenia
GCTGACCGCACTGAGGCAGAGCAGGACGGCATCAATGTGGAGATTTTTACCAGTGCTTTGGCAGATGCTGAAGTGGTCCAAAAGCTGTTCAAGGAGCAACCACACACCCTGGCAAGAGCATACGAAATTGTGCACAGGTATGAGGCAACTAAGCAGGCAGCCAGGGCCGTCACACAGTTAATGAAACAGGAGCACGTGGTTCTGCAACACTGGGGACCCGAGTAGTAATGGTACATGAAAATGCCAGTGTTTTGCTGTTTGAACAATTAGCTAGTGTACCCAGTACTCCTACCCAGCTACCAGAGAGGGCACTAGAGTTTCGTCAGCAGCGTCAACCTAATAAAAACAAGCATAAAACTAGAAAAGCACTCGGAGAGCGCAGACCTCCGCCAAGCGGCACAGTTCCCCCCATACAGTGTTTGTGTGTACGTTTTAAGACTCCCTGAGCATGAAAAGATATGACTAGCAATTGGATTCACAATGATTATTTGTTTATTTGACATGGACAGTGCAATAAACAGACAATTAATGAATGACAATCAATGTGATAGTGATAGGATTAGTGGTTCAGTAGTGTAAAACGGGGCTATAAGGGACGGCGGGTTAATAAGGGACACTTTTCTGGGAAATGTTTTAAATGTAATTCTGCTTTTTTTATTTTGAGCAGGACGCTGTGTTGTGTTGTTATTGTCAAATATCCATGAATCCTTCATCAAATCTAGGCGGAAGCAAAATTAAAAAAGCAGAATTACATTTAGAAAAGTGTCCCATATTACCCCGCCGTCCCTTATAGCCCCGTTTTACGGTTGTAAAAGCATTGCCTCCTTGGCGGAGGTAATAAACTGAAGTGTTGGTGTGTCCATCTCCTCCACTGACGGATGCAGATTGGTTAGACAGGTTGCCGTGGGTTTTATATTATATTGGGGTTGCGCTCCGCGGCAAAACAGAATTTAGAATCTTCCCCGGCAGAGAGGTCGTTTTACGCAGCGCCTATAGCTGGGCGGGGAATTTGTGGCAAATAATCGGGCGGCGGACAGGTGGCCGTGTCAGGTTTTGCAGCGTGGCGCAAAAACAGGCACGCTGGCGGGCCCAGGCCAGCAGTGTTTTCCGCGTGCTTTTGTGCCTAAAACGTTGAAGAACGTGGAGTTTGTGTTGGTCATACACGACGACCAGCGCAGTGTGCGCAGCGCCTATGGCTGGCACAGGCACGCTGGCGGGCCAAGGCCACCAGTGTTTTCCGCATGCTTTTGTGGCTAAAACGTTGAAGAAGGCGGAGTTTGTGTTGGTCAGACACGACGCCCAGCGCCCTCCATTGCGCCTGCGCACATGTTGAAAATGGCCGTATGTCACAGTGTGGAAAAATGCTTTAAAAAATTCCTGTATGCAGACGGTGATGCGGATCATCCCCAAAATTTAATCAGTTCTTCCTTGTACCATTTCCAACAACGCCTGAAAGTTTCATTGAAATCCGTCCAAAAGTTTTTGAGTTATCTTGCTAACCAACAGACAAACAGACAGACAGACAAACACACAGACAAACACACAGACAAACCCCGGCAAAAACATTACCTCCTCCTGGCCTTTCGGCCTGGCGGAGGTAAAAATAAATTCATGGGAGTTGATTTGTCACAATTGCTCTGGAGTGGGACATTTGTAAAAACAGTGCCCATCTCCTCTCCAACTCCCACAGAGCATACCAAGTGTCTACATGAACCCATTCCCCAATACCAGCGCTGTGGTTGTGTGCAAAAAGACTCTAGAAGAAGAGGTGTGTGTTAAGACTCTGTGCACTGCTAGACACTGGTACATGGAGAAATGTGTTACCACTCCATCATTTTAACTCCATCCCAGCAGACTCAAAACCCCCGATCCAACCATCCCTCGCACAGGTCTTACAGGGCATTGGGCCAGAGGGTTTGACAGTCTTAGGAGAAGTTGTTCTGCCAGTGCATGTTGGGAGCAGAGGGATTCATGTAAACTTCATTATGGCAGACACAACAGAGAACACTGAAGTTTTCCTGGAGCACCCCTTCCTGCACCAGTCACACACCTGCCTAGACTATGGCCGCAGAGAGATAACCCTCTTTGGTAAAAACAGTGTCCCTTTACGGTCCCAGCCATCAACCCAAAATTCGCATAGTCAGAGTGGCTCGCACAACAATTTTGGAGCCTGGATGTGAGTACATGGTGCCTGGCTTCTCCCGCCTTCATCATCCTGCTGGTAAAGAACTGATGCTTATCCCCACCAAAACTTTTGTCGCAAAACACTGTGTCCTCATGGCCCATGCTGTGGTGCAGCCCCAACAAGTCACCGGCATCGCCTTCAGAGTCTTCAACTTGGGTACCACACCTGTTACGCTAAAAAAGAGGGGCTGTTGCTGGAGTCCTCCAGTCGGCGCAGGTATTGGGGGAGGTAAACCCCCGCCCACCAGACATGCCAATATTTCTTGAACCTGTTAACCCTGTCTCTGTTCCCAGTCACCTGCAGGCCCTGTACAATGAATGATACATTGGTCTACCAGAGGGTGACCACCACAAACTAGGCCACCTGCTGCGGTTCTACAGTGACGTCTTTTCTACAGACCCCACTGACCTCGGCCGCACCAGTATCGTGCAACATGACATCGTGACTACCCCAGGGCCACATGTAAAGCAACCACCACACAGGATGGCCAGGAATAAACAGGAAGCAGCAGACCAGCAGGTATAGCAAAGCCTGGAAGCCGGCCTAGCCCGACCCAACAACAGCAGCTGGGCTGCTCCGATTGTAATGGTGAAAAAGACCAAACCTCCAGACTGTGTGTAGATTATAGACTCCTGAACGAACAAACAATAAAAGACGCTTATCCCCTGCCATGTATCCAGGAGACCTTGGACACCCTGTCCACCACCAGATACTTCAGCATGCTTTCAACACCATTCAACCGATGATCCTGAAGGACAAGCTGCTGTGCGCAGGGGTGGACCAGCACCTGTCATCATGGATCCTGGACTACCTTACTAACCAGCCACAGTTTGTGAGAACCCGAGATTGTGTGTCTGACACGATCATCGGTAGCATGGGGCCCCCCTGGGGAACGGTTTTGGCTCCCTTCCTGTTCACCCTTTATACTATGGACTTCTCACGCAACGCAACACACTGCCATCTACAGAAGTTCTCTGACAACTCTGCGATCGTCGGCCTCATCTCCAACGGAGATGAAGCTGAGTACAGAGGACTTATCCAGGACTTCGTGGACTGGTGCCATCGGAACTGCCTCCAGATCAACGCGAGGAAAACTAAGGAGCTGGTGGTGGACTGCCGCAGGCAAAGACAACCCCTCACAGCACCAGTAAACATACAGGGAACAGACATTGAGATGCTGACATCCTACAAGTACCTTGGTGTTCATCTGAACAATAAACTAGACTGGTCACACAATACCGACACACTCTACAAGAAGGGACAGCGCAGGCTGTTGCTACTGAGGAGGCTCAGGTCTTTTGGTGTACAAGGGGTGCTGCTGAAGACATTCTACGACACGGTGGTGGCATCAGCCATCACTTTTGGAGTGGTCTGCTGGGGCAACGACATTACAGCAGCTGATAGGAAGAGACTGAACAAACTGATCAAGAAAGCTAGATCTGTCCTGGGGTAACGCCTTGACCCAGTGGAGGAGATAGGAGAGAGAAGGATGGTGGCTAAACTGTCATCTCTGCTGGAGTCCGAGTCCCACCCTATGCAGGACATATTGAACGCACTGAGGAGCTCACTTAGCAGTAGACTACATCATCCTAGGTGCGCAACCGAGAGGTTTCGCAGGTCCTTCCTTCCTACGGCTGTCAGACTGTATAACCTAAGCAGGGCTGCTCACAGAGATGGCAAAAAAACATGACGACCTAATAGTATTGAATGCAAAAGACGCAACAGACCTACACAAATGGTCCCCTCCAGTATACAACTAGGACAATATCAATCGCTACGGAGGGTGACAATATGTATGGGTACATATTCATACTATGTAGGATAACTAAGTAGACGGTTATGCTGTTTAATCCATCTTGCTACAATGCTCCACACTTTGTATATATATTTATGTATTTATGTGTACGTATGTATATCCACTGCTCTTATTTATATTTTTCGTATCTTCTTAATTATTGCTCTGAGTGTTGCTATCCCTGTGCTGTTGCAATCCTGGAATTTCTCCACTGTGGGACTAATAAAGGCTTATCTTATCTTATCTTATCTTATCTTATCTTAGACCTGACATCGGGGTATTGGCAGGTTGAAACGACCCCTAGATCCCGCAAAGCTGCAGCCTTTTGCACAAGAAAGGGTCTTTTTGAATGGAATGGGATGCCCTTTGGACTCTGTAACGCACCAGCCATGTTCCGGAGACTAATGGACCGTGTGCTAGTTGGACTGCAGTGGGAAACATGTCTGGTGTATCTGGGCGATATTGTGGTCCTGGGGCGAGACAGTGCACAAATGTTGGAGCGATTCGCGCAAGTGTTTGACAGACTGCGTGAAGCTAACCTAAAACTTAAACCATCTAAGTGCTTCCTGTTTTGTGAGCAAGTGGCCTACCTGGGACACATTGTTTCAGCCAATGGCATTGCCACAGACCCCACAAAATCCAGCAGGTGAGAGATTGGCCCACACCACAGAACGTCACAGAGGTGAGGCAGTTTGTTGGCTTGGTCTCCTACTACCGTCAGTTTGTTGCCAATTTTGCCACCATAGCCAGGCCACTACACGAGCTCTCCAAAAACTACGCACGCTTCAAATGGATAGCTGAATGTCAGGAGGCATTTGAAGAACTGAAAGGAAGACTGACATCAGCCCCTGTCCTCAGCTATCCCCTCGATGAAGGTGAACTCTTCCTCAACACTGACGCCAGTGACTGGGGGATCGGAGCAGTCCTCTCCCAACTGCAAGGGGGCGAGGAGAGGGTGCTAGCCTATGGGAGCAGAAGATTGCCAGCCACAGAGCAAAATTACTGCACCACCAGACGAGAACGCTTGGCAGTAGTAGAGTTCACCTCCCATTTCAGACAATATCTACTCAGCCAGCCATTCACCTTCCGGACCGGCCATAGCAGTCTGCGTTGGTTAACGAGACTGAGAGAGCCTGAGGGCCAGTTAACTCGCTGGCTGGAGAAACTGGCTGAATATGACTTCAAAGTGATCCACTGGCCAGGGAAAAAAACACCAGAACACAGACGCGCTTTCACGATGACCCTGCAGGGATCCTGCCCCATATGCTGCCAGACCCCAACCTCAACAGCGACCAGCACCAACACAGAGGGGTGCAGTGCCCAGAACAACCTGGTAGAGAACAAAAGACTGATTGTGACATAGCACTAGTGTGGGGATGGATAGAAAAGGGAGGCCACCGGCCACCATGGACAGATGTAGCAGTTTGTAGCCCTGCCACAAAAGCCTACTGGGCACAGTGGAAGAGACTGTATTTGAAAGATGGAGTATTGCTGAGAAAATTTAACTGCACAGAAGGTAAAATGTTTTATCCACAAATCCTGCTGCAGCACACATACCGCAAATCTGTTCTGGAACAGATTCACGATGGTCCTGTCGGTGGTCACTTTGGGGCAAAGAGAATGCTGGCATGCATTAAAACCCGGTACTATTGGTACAACATGAGAGACAATGCCACGCTGTGGTGTCGTACCTGCACCAGTTGTGCTAAAGCCCATCCTAAGAAAAGTCCTCAGGCAACTATGGGCACAGTACGTGTTGGAGCCCCTATGGAAAGAATTGCTGTCAACCTAATGGGACCCTTAAATGAGACTGAAAGACGCAACCGCTTTATACTAGTAGTGCAGGACTACTTCAGTAAGTGGGTTGAAGCTTATCCTGTCCCTAATGAACAGGCATCAGTGGTGGCAGAAAAGATCGTCTCTGAGTGGGTGTGCAGATACAGAGCCCCTTATTCTCTACACAGTGACCAAGGCACCAACTTCGAGTAAGCTGTTTTTCAGGGGATGTGTGAACTACTCGGCATCGAAAAGCCACACACCACCCCATTTCACCCACAGTCCGATGGTCAAGTGGAGTGTTTTAACGCCACCCTGCAGAAAACTTTAGCAGCCACAGCTGAGAGATGCCACTGGGACTGGGATTTAATGATCCTGTATCCAGTCATGGCTTATCGTGCAACTAAACATAGCTCCACTGGCCTGACTCCTAATATGATGCTATTTGGCCGAGAAATAGCTGAGCCCATCAACCTTGTTGCTGGGCCACCTCCCGACCATGAACACTTCAACACCCCACCACAGTATGTTCTACAGCTCAGGGAAAGGTTGGAGCGCTCTCACCAGTTTGCAAGAGAAGCCCTGGGAAGGTCTGCTGAACGTGCTAAACGACAATATGACAAGAACATTTGCCAGGTTCAGTACCAGCTTGGTGCAGCAGTATGACACCTGATTAAAGGTACTAAGAGAGTGAAGAACAAGGTACGGAAATTCTTACCTTCCTGCGAGGGCCCCTGCTTCATCGTGGACCATCTGGATGACCTAGTCTGCCGCATAAAGCGAGGTCCCAGGTTAAAGGCCAAGGTAGTTCACCACGACAGACTCGAGCCCTATCACTCCAGCACCCCGCTGGACAACAACTGGGTCTTCCAGAACCCCAACACATCAACATCAGTGTAGCTGTCAACCCCTTCATTAAAGGAGGATGCCTCTGACATTGACATCGGTCCCCTCGACCTGTGGGACACTCCATCAGAAACAGTGACTCCTGCTCCAGAAACTCCTGGGGGCGGCCACTCCCAGCAATCCACCTCTCCCAGCAGTAGCCAGCCTCCTGCCAGCCCTGCACAGCCTCAACTGGATGAGGTTGGCACCCAACACTCTACTAGGATAGAAGGCTGCCCTTCTCCTCTGCCTGTCACACCGGCTCGTCATCCACAGAGGACTCGGCGAGCACCAGATATGTATGGTGAGTGGGTCGGTTACTAGACATCACTAGAGGACAAAAGCAGTCAACCTGAGTCGGGGTGTAGGTGGATCGCTGCTCTACCCAGTTAAAACAAAGAAGAAAAAAAAATGGTTGGAAAAAAAAAAGTTTGTACTGTTGAAGCTGTTGCAGATAAGTTGGACTGTTCAGATGTTACATGTGACTGTTAGATATTTTGATCATGGGTCTGATTATTTATGTTACAAACAGCAAGTTAAGCAAATGTTAATGAGCTGCATATTCTGCGCAGTAAAATTTTATATTTGGTGTTCAATGAACAGTGGAGATTATCTCGTTGGCCATTTGAACAACTGAGTGGAGTTAACCTTATTACCCTACCTTACGTGAATAGAGGTATCGGCTACTCTGCTAATCTTCTGGGCCAGGTATGCAATGGGGTATTCCACCAGCTTTGATAAGAGTGGACTTAACCATACTATCTGTCTTTCAGGGTGTGTATAATTGTTTTGATGTGGACACTTTATGGACATTGCACATTCTCCTCCAGCTTTCTTTCCCTTAAGTACTGCCCTAGTAAAGACTGTGTGGGTGGGGAACAGCAATTATTAAGAGGTAATGTTTGATATATAATGCCCTATGTTTATGTCAATGCTGGAGTGATATTAAAGAAGTTAATCATCATCCAGAGTGGGGGTAGTGTTACCGTCTTTGCCTGCCCCTTTAAGAAAGTAAATGTCTCCGCAGATCTACGGTGTGTACGTCCTTACGCAGCTACGCTGTGTGTGTTTTGTTTTGGTGGTTGTTACGTGAAGCGGCTGTAAGTGTCTCTCCAACACAGAGAAAGGAAAATAAAGACCCACTGTTGTGAAGTTATTAATATGTGCTTCGTGTCTAACTGGCTGCAGAACCTACCTAGGGCAAAGCCTGTTACCAGCTAACGAGCCAGGCTAAAATACGGACATTTTAGCTTTAATTCTACTTGATAGATTGGAACATTTGTTGGACTCAGTGGAACTCCGTTGCAGTGGTTTTGATCTTATTTGTCTGATAGATTTCAGTTTGTCCATGTCAATGATGGATTTTCTTCCAGCTCTAAGCTCAGTCACGGAGTTCCACAGGGATCTGTGTTGGCCCCTACTCTTTTTAGTCTATATATGCTCCCGTTGGGCAATATCATCAGAAAGCACTGTATACATTTTCACTGTTACGCAGACGACACACAACTATACCTGTCAATGAAGCTCGATGATCGTGATCAGTTGGCCAAGTTAGATGCCTGTCTTAAGGACATCAAAGCTTGAATGACTCTGATAAGACTGAAGTCATTTTTGTTGCCCCTAAACATCTTGGAAATTCCTTTTCAGATTATGTCCTTAATTTAGATGCTGCCACTCTCACTCTGAACAGTTGTGTGACGAACCTTGGAGTTATTTTTGATCAGGATTTGTCCTTTAATTCACATATTACAACTGTTTCTAAGACTGCCTTCTATCATCTGCGCAATATTGCCAAGATCAGGAGCATCTTGTCTCTGAGTGATGCTGAGAAACTGATTCACGCCTTTATCAGCTCTCATTTGGATTATTGTAATTCGCTGCTGTCTGGTTGTCCTAAAGTATCTTTAAAAAATCTTCAGTTGATTCAAAATGCTGCTGCTAGAGTTTTAACTGGTTCTAGAAAAAGAGATCATATTTCCCCGGTTCTGTCCTCCCTTCATTGGCTTCCCATAGGATTTAGAATCAAGTTTAAAATCTGTCTTCTTACTTTCAAAGCTCTTAACAATCTGGCCCCGCAATATATAAAAGATCTGATATTACCTTACCATCCTAATAGAGCATTACGCTCCCAAAATGCTGGCTTACTTGTGGTGCCCAGAATCTCCAAAAGTACAGTGGGAGGCAGAGCCTTCTGCTACCAAGCCCCTTCTCTCTGGAACCAGTTACCACTCTGGGTCCGGGAGTCAGACTCGGTCTCTGTTTTTAAGAACAGGGTAAAATCCTTCCTTTTTAATATAGCTTACGTTTAAGGAGGGTTTTTGTATCTCTTAACCCCACTCTTGTTCTATTGTTATCTGATCCATACTGCTGGTTGACCTCCAATAATGTACTGGGCATCTTACTGTTATGTTCTTTATGTCTGTCCTCTCCATCCTCCCTATCCCCTTATCCCCAGCCAGTCTCAGCAGACGACTGCCCCTCCCTGAGCCTGGTTCTGCTAGAGGTTGTTTCCTTCCAAATGGGAGTTTTCCCTCTCCACTGTCGCTTAGTGCTTGCTCATAGGGGATCGTCTGATTGCTTGGTCTTTCTGTGACTGTGTTTTTTTTTTTCTGCACTGTGGCGCCACGAGACGGCTTTTGTTGTGATGTGGCACATTATAAATAAAGCTGAATTGAACTGAACTGAATTGAATTGAAAGGGAGTCCATACTGCAGTTAGGAATTGCCAAGCTGTGAAAGTCAAGAAGGTAACATGTGTAAAGAGACTGATTGAGCCTTGGCATGTGTCACATGTACTTTTGTACTTTTCTCCCAAGTCGAATGTATTGTCTTTTTAAGTTTGCAAGGATTGCTGTATGTGGAATTTACACCAGATTTCTCCTTCATTTCTCTATTCACATATTTCTCACGGTCTTCTTGCTAAAACTTCTTATTTTGTTTTTATCTCTGACTTAGTCTTTATCACCTAGAATCTCCAAAATTGGGCTGTACTGTGCAAATAATTGTCTCAGTTTGTTCTCTGACACTGGAAGGCTGCTGGTTAAGAACACAGTTGATTAGGGGATTGGACTTAACCACAGAGCAAATGTTCTGTAAAAAGTACAAGAATGAGCTAAAAGAGCATGAAATGCTCCACAGAACCACAGAGTTTGGTGATAATTCTCTATGGGTATGTCACATCAAGCAACCCTTTGTAGCTTAATCTGTTGCTTCTGTAAAATACACAGTGGCATGCATGAATTAGAATAGATCTTTGTTTTATTTTACATTTTATGTGGAGTAGTAAACCCAGACTGTGGCTGGATTTGTAGGGACAAATGAACATGTGAAATTATAAAACACACTCTTTCAAGCAACTGGTTTGGGAGATGCTGCCATTAGGGAGGAGCATCAGTGCATGCTGTATAAAAATATCAGATACCAGAACGATGGCCCAGCATGTCAACATATTTGTCTGTTCAAATCACACTCATGCCTCACTGAGGTTATTCGTCCATCTTCTACCACTTGTGCGCAGATCTGGGTCATGGAGGAAGAAGTCTAAGCAGAAAAGCCCTGACTTCCCCATGCCCAGCCTTCTTCAGAGAAGACACCAAGGTGTTCCAAGGCTAGCCAGGAGACACATTCTCTCCAGTGTATCCTGGGGCTTCCCTACGGTGTGGGACATGCCCAAAATACCTCACATGGATGGGAGGCAACCAGGAGGTATCCTAACCTGGGACCAGACTGCGAAGTGGGGACCGAGGGTTGGACCATGTCAGTTGGGCTGCCTTGAAGCACCAGGCTCCAATGATCCCTTCTGCAGGTCATGAGCCCAACAGAGGGCAGGCCCATGTGTTTCAGGCCGATCCAAGCGATGGGTAGAAACCCGGCCGCCAAGCAATTACCATCAAGCCCCTCCACTAAATCTGGCTTCAAGACAGGGCCTCGGCAACCTCACACAATGAAGGGCATGCTACATCTTTGTATTTACAGTGTCCATGGGAGTCTACTGGACCGCTCTTAGTCTGACCCTGCACCCAAGACCATTCTGCCATTGGAGACCCTTCCAGGTGCAAATTCCCCCCAACATCATGCTACTGGGATCATGGGGACAAGTAAACCCCCACTATCATAAAGTGCAGATCCACAGGATCTCTGAGGTTATCAGAGTTGTGTTACAAGCCATCTAAAATAATAGTGACTGAAAACCATTTTCAAGTATTTATTTTTTGCAAACAAATGTGTTACAGCAGACAGCTCAAGTCAAAGTCAAATTTATTGTCAATTCTGCCATATGTACAGCACATGCAGAGAATTGAAATTATGTTACTCTGAGACCCACGGTGCAGCAAGGTAAACACTAAGTAAGAAATATGAATATAAAGTATAACATCTAACCCCAAACATTAAATATTTACCTTTTGTTCTTATTAAAGACAAAAATAGAAAGGAGATGTTTTTACCTTCTTTACATGTTTCGACTGTGCACTGCAGCCTTTGTCAGAAGAGTCAACTGATTGCTGCCAGGTGTCATTTTATCAGCTGACTTTTGTAGGCAGGGCCAGCCCAGCAGACCTGTCAGATCCACCGAGCCGGCCCCGCTTTCCACCATCCGATGGTCTCTGGAGAATGTAGTCCCAGGTGTGGGAAAGCATAAAGGCCCCCTCATCCCAGTGGAAAGCGGAATGAGGGGGCCTTTATGCTGTATGCCGATTTCAGTCGGCCAACATTTCTATTAAAAACTGTTTTTTTTAAAAATTCATTTCATGTAATATTCAAATTTTTTAAGAAACTGAATTTGGGGTTTTCATTGGCTGTAAACCATAATCATCAAAATTAAAATAAATAAACACTTGAAATATATCACTCTGTGTAATGAATTTATATAGTATATGGGTTTCCCTTTCTGAAATGAGTGACAAAAAAATATTGAACTTTTTCATGATATTCTAATTTTTTGAGATGTACCTGTAAATGCAAGTGTATCATGTATATTGGGCCCAGTCCATGTGCAGGCTACAGTTATTTTCTTTCTTTCAAAGGTCTTTTTATTATTATTAATTGAAGTATCAATACAATACAAAGTATTAGAAATTTTCATTTTTGTTTCAACCAAACAGTAAAAAACTAGAACTTAAAGCCAACAAATGTAAATGCTTCAAAGCACAAAAACCTTTAAATAAACAATAAAAAAAAAAAAAAAATACAAAGAAAAATTATGTGTGTGAAGTGGGGTTGGGGTAAAGGGGATATGAGCTACTCAGAAACTATAATCGTGGGTCTTTCAAAGAAATCAAGAAACGGGCGCCATAATTTATAGAATTTGTTTTCAGAGCCACAGACTGTATATCTGATTTTTTCTAAATCCAAACAGGACATTATATCTTTTATCCGCTGTAAATGTGAAGGGGGCGAAGAGTCTTTCCACTTCAGTAATACAGCACGTCTGGCCAATAATAATGAAAATTTGAATACTTTTAATTTGGAACTTGGCAAGACAAGTTCTGGAGCCACACCAAAAATGGCGCATAATGGATCAGGTTTAATTTGATATTGCAGGACTTCAGACATAGTGATAAAAACAGAATGCCAAAAATTCATCAATGCAGGGCAGGACCAATACATGTGAAACAAAGTGCCAGGAGCGCTACCACACTTTTCACAAGTTGGGTCTATATCCGAGTAAATACGTGCTAACTTAACCTTGGACAGGTGCATCCGGTGTACAATCTTAAATTGAATAAGAGCGTGACGAGCACACATTGATACAGTGTGAACCTGGCCAAGAATAGAGTCCCACAGTTCATCAGTAAAAGTAAAATTAAGATCTTGTTCCCAGTTCAATTTGATAGCGGCCAGAGAAGAAGATTGTAAATTTGAAATTAAATTATATAAAACTGACATTACCCCCTTAGAAGTTGGTTTAACTAATAAAAAATCATCTAGAGGATTATCAGAAGGTTTTTGAGGGAATTGTTTTGTCATGGTTTGCACATAATGTCTGACCTGGAGGAAGCGGAAAAAGTGTGTAGAAGTGATGTCGAATTTGGTGGAAAGTTGAGAAAAACTTGCAAATTGACCATCAAAATATAAATCCGCAAAAGATTTTAAACCTTTTCTGTGCCATATATGAAATGCACTATCAATAGTTGATGGGGTAAATAAATGATTTGCGGCAATTGGACTTCTAATGGAAAAAAACTGAAGACCGAAGTTTTTCCTGAATTGAGACCAAATTCTAAGAGACTGACGAACTACTTTATTATTACCCAGTGTAGACAAAGCAAGGGGAAGTGGTGAACCTAAAATTGCCGGTAGGGAAGTTTGATTGTCCACATGTGACTCCATAAGGATCCAAATAGGTGATTTGGGTTCCAGATAAAAATGTTTCCAATATAACATGCACCTGATATTTGCTGCCCAGTAGTAATATTGAAAGTTAGGCAGAGCCATGCCACCTACTGATTTGGGTTATTTTCAAACATAGGATTTATCCTTCTCCATTTTTTTTTAAAGAAAATGAAAACATGAAATTGCACATACACAAAGGAGCATGTATGACTGGGTCTGGCATAAGCAGTGGGCTCTGTGTCATGACAATTTTGTGGAGTAATGTCCTATATAAGGCATTCTGATGCCTCCATTCCTAAATACAATCGATGAGGAAACTGGACGTTTATCTGCAAATGTATAAAAACACCTGTTAGCAAAGTTAGCAGCAGCACAATCTTGGCTTTGTCAACCATTGCCATATAAACAAAGGTGATAACTGACGTTAAACCCAAGCCATGGCGGAACACAATCTGATATCACAAGTCATAATCTTTGGTTTTCCAGTATGTGGATGGGCCACGTGGTCAGAAAATTTGGGCTGCACGCCGACGTCCACAGACTGGAGACGACATAATTTTTGACACACACGCCTCGCTGTCAAGCAGACATGGACAGTGAAGGTGCAGCATGAATCCAGCTTTACTGAAATAAATCAACTTTTCAGTGACATTCTAAATTATTGAAATGCACCTGTATACAGTATGTTCATCGCAGCCGTTTCCACCGTTTTGGCAAAATCCGCAACCATCTGTCCTTCCACTTTTCTCTCCTTAAGACCATACCTATTCAGGAGCTCCTCATCACCTCTGTTCCCTTCACCTACATGTCCATTAAAGTCTGCTCCAATCACTGCTGTCTTCCCCCCATGGGAACACTCTCTACCACTTCATCCAACTTACTCCAGAATTCCTTTTTCTCTTCTACCTGACATCCAACTTGTGGGGCATACACACTGACAACATTCAACATCAGACCTTCGATTTCTAGCTTCAAACTCATGATTATGTCTGACCCCCTCTTTACCTCCTGGACAACCTTCACATACTCTTCCTTCAAGATTACTCCTACTCCATTTCTCTTCCTAGCACGGTGGTGCAGTGGTTAGCACTGTTGCCTTACAGCTAGAAGGTTCCAGGTTCAAATCCCCAGGCTGGCAAGGGTAGGAACCTTTCTGTGTGGAGTTTGCGTGTTCTCCCTGTGCTGCGTGGGTTTACTCCGGGGGCTCCGGTTTCCTCCCACAATCCAAAAGACATGCATGTTAGATTAATCGGTGACTCTAAATTGTCCCTAGATATGTCTCCTATGGGCCCTTAGAATAGAGGGTTAGTACTAGTGAAGCGCTTTGAGACTAGAAAAAGTGTTGTATAAGTGCAGGTCCTTATCCCTATCTCCACCATGGCAGAACAGTTTAAATCCACCTCCAATGCTCCTAGCCTTGCTTCCCTTCCATCTGGTTTCTTGTGCAGACTGTATATCTGCCTTTCTTCTCTCCATCATATCAGCCAACTCTCTGCCTTTACCAGTCATAGTCCCTACATTAAAAGTCCCTATTCTCACCTCCACACTTCTGGTTTTCCTTTTCAATCTCTACCTCCAAACACACCTCCCCCTCTCCTCCTCCTTGATCTTTAACTTGTTGAACTCTGTTCAACTTCCCTGAAAACGCCTAAAAATAACATGCCCAAAGTAAATCAAAAGCTGTTCTTCAACTCTTTGCAGCATCTTCATGGGGTTAGTCTCATTTAAAAGAAAACACTGATTTTTTTGGCAAAACAGTCATAATCTCTCTAAGTGCTCCTGCCACTGAGTAACAAGAAAGTTCGCCTGGGTGTTTTTTTTAGATACTGTGGGACACATATGCACATTGTTATGTCACTTTAGGCTTCACATCTCAGATTGAACAAAGGACTGAGTCTCCTTGGAGATAACAGGAGGATGTGGAAGTTTAGTCTTTGGTATGCAAAGAGACGGCCTTGGGGGATTTACTGGCTGCCAGAGACTTTAGGTGGAGGTGATAAGATCTAACAGAGGATGCATTGTTACTTGGGATTAAATGCCTTGTGACTGTGAGCTTTGAAGGTCCTGGGTATTTAAAGGACGAATGTCTGGTTTTTTTTCTTCTTTTCTGTTTTTGCTGATGTTGGAAGATGTGAATAAACCTGACTCGTGAGATAAGCTCTGCCTCATCATTTTCACATTTCCACACTGGTGAACCTAAGACGTATCATGAGTGAAAGAAATTCCCCCGAGCCAGCTGGGTCAGGAGCTCCCAGCCAAGCGTATGCTGCTACCGTCCAGCTACCGGACTTTTGGCGAGACAACCCGCGCTCCTGGTTCCACTTGGTCGAAGCACAGTTCACCCTCCGGGGGATAACGGTAGATGACACGAAGTTCTACCATGTGATTGCCAAGCTCGACAACCGCACGGCTCGGCATGTGCAGAGCCTTTTGGAACAGCCACCGGCCGACGACAAATACAGCGGGTTGAAGGCTGTGCTCATCCAGCGCTTCACTCTCTCAGTCCAGGAGAGAGCGGAGAGGCTCCTGGCTCTGAACGACTTGGGAGATGGCACGCCCATTGACCTGATGGAGGACATGCTGAGGTTGAGGGGCTCAGACGACGACGACTTCACCTTCACCCACATTTTCCTCAGAACCCTACCGTTGGCCACGAGAGCGACCCTGGCTGGTTCGCCGTTGTTGGCCCAGCGGGACTTCCGCGCGCTGGCCCAGGAGGCGCACCGGATTTTCAACGCCAGCAAACAGCGCGCGGCCACCGCGGCAGCGACGGAGTTTGGCGCGACGGCCAGAGATGGCGGGGGGCCAGAGACAGCGGTAGCAGACCCACCGACGACGGCGGCGGCGGGGGCCAAGGATCACGGAGGAGACACCCTCTGTTTCTACCATCGCCGCTTTGCAGAGAAGGCACGCAAATGTGTACCACCGTGCCAGTTCAGGCGCTCGGGAAACGCCAGGACCGGGGGTCGGTAGCAGCTGCGGCCCTCGGTGAAGAGAACAAGCTGCTCTACTTGACGGATGCGCGCTCAGGGAGGCAATTCCTCGTGGACACAGGCTCCCAAGTGAGTTTCATCACGCCTTCCTCCGCTGACCGGCTGGCGGGTCCTGGAGGTCACAGGGCGTCAGCAGCGAACGGCTTGGAGATTAAGACCTTTGGTGAGAGGGCTCTGCTTCTGTCCCTACACGGCCCTACATTTGAGTGGACTTTTGTCATAGCTGCAGTGAATTTCAATATGTTGGGAGCTGATTTTCTGTGCTCACATGGTTTGTTGGTTGATCTTGCTAACAGGCGCCTGGTTAATGCACTTTCTTTTTATTCTATTCCCTGTGCAGCCCAAGTGACCCCGCCCACAGCACAAGCCAACGTCACAACGGCAAGCGGTAAGTTCCACACACTGCTCACTCAGTTCCCAGCACTCACGGTTCCCACATTTTCAGCAGCCGTCGCTAAACACGGAATGGATCATTTTATTACTACCACTGGACCGCCCGTTTTTGCAAAAGCTCGGTGTTTGGATTCAGCTAAACTGACCATAGCGCGCGAGGAGTTCGCCAACCTGGAAAAGTTAAGCATCATCAGGCGTTCGAACAGCCCATGGGCTTCCCCGCTTCACATGGTCCCGAAAGCTGATGGTTCGTGGCGACCTTGCGGAGATTTCCGCAAGTTGAACAACGCCACAGCGCACGACCGCTACCCAATCCCGCATATCCAAGATTTTTCCGTTCATTAGGCGGGGGCATGCGTTTTTTCTAAGATAGACTTGGTCCGCAGTTACCACCAAGTCCCAGTGCGCGCTGAGGACATACCCAAAACAGCGGTAATAACTCCGTTTGGCCTATTCGAGTTTTTGCGCATGCCGTTTGGGCTTAAAGGCGCTGCGCAGACGTTCCAACGCATGATGGACGCGGTGTTGCGCGATCTCCCCTTCGTATTCGTCTACCTGGACGACATCTTGGTAGCCAGCGCGTCCGAAGATGAACACGAAAACCACCTCACGGCAGTTTTCCGGAGGTTGGGAGAGCAAGGGTTAATAATCAACCCAGCGAAGTGTCAGTTCGGGGTGACGCAGATTGATTTTTGGGGGGGGCATCGCGTCTCTCCAGAAGGAGCGGTTCCTCTGCTTGACGAAGTGCACGCGGTAACAAATTTTCCCCAGCCACAAACGGTCAAGGTGTTACATGAGTTTTTGAGAATGGTGAATTTTTATAACCATTTCCTCCCCCGCGCAGCGCAGCTCATGCAACCATTGTATGCCGCACTAAAAAAAACAAAAACCCTCAAATAAGATCGAATGGTCTCTGGAGCGAGAATGAGCATTCTCGGGGGTCAAAACAGCCCTGGCAAACGCTGCGTTGTTAGCACATCCAGACCCAACGGCCCACATAGCGCTCACTACTGACGCATCAGATGTGGCCATAGGGGCGGTCGTGGAGCAGCATGTAGCCGGGGCTTGGCAGCCGCTCGCCTTTTTCAGCAGGACTTTGCGCGATAGTGAACGAAAATACAGCGCATTCGACAGGGAGTTGTTAGCTCTCCACTTGGCCATTCGCCACTTCCAGTTCTGGCTGGAGGGACGCAGTTTCACCGCATTCGTTGACCACAAGCCGCTGACATTCGCGATGGCCAAGGTTTCAGAACCGTGGTTAAGCAGGCAGCAGAGGCAGCTGGCCGCCATCTCAGAGTTTACTACCGATATTCAGCATGTGGGGGGTAAACTGAATGTAGTGGCAGACTGTCTCTCGCGCGCCGTGGCGGCCCCAGTGCGCGTAGGGATAGATTATGCAGCCATGGCCGCGGATCAGTGTAGCGACGCGGACATGCGCGCGCTCCAGTCTGGACCAACAGGGCTAAGGCTGGAGAACAGGGTGCTGCAAGACGGTATGCCCCCCCCTAATCTGTGATGTCTCCACGGGGCGACCGCGTCCTGTGGTACTGGCTGCGTGGCGCCGCCGCGTTTTTGACTCGATTCATTCTCTGGCGCACCCGGGAGTGCGCGCGTCGGTCAAAATGGTGGGAGAGAAATTTGTATGGCCGAGCCTGCGCAAACAAGTTAGGGAGTGGGCAGCAGCCTGCATGGCTTGTCAACGAGCCAAGGTACACAGACACACGAGAGCTCCCTTGGAGCCGTTTCACATCCCAGCTAAGAGGTTCGATCATGTCCACGTGGACCTCATAGGCCCCCTTCCGCCGTCACAGGGGTGCACACACCTTCTGACAATGGTAGACCGCACCACGTGCTGGCCGGAAGTGGTCCCACTGGCGTCAACTACAGCCGAGGAGGTGGCGCGCGCGTTTTTAACAGCATGGGTAGCGCGCTTTGGAGTCCCGTCGGACATTACGTCCGACAGAGGCCCTCAATTTGTTTCCGAACTTTGGTCAGCAATGGCCCGCAGCCTTGGGGTAACGATCAACCGCGTTACCCCGCGTTACAACCGCGTACAATCCGCAGGCTAACGGGTTATGCGAACGTTTTCATAGGTCTTTGAAAGCGGCTCTCAGAGCGTCGCTTACGGATGCAAATTGGGTAGACAGGCTACCGTGGGTTTTATTGGGGTTGCGTTCTGCACCTAAAGAGGATTTAGAAGCCTCCCCGGCTGAGCTAGTTTTTGCGCAGTCACTTCGGCTGCCCGGGGAATTTCTCCCAGATAATCCTGCGCCAGAATGCTCCTCGGCTCAGCAGTTGCAGCGTGGCACGGAATCAGGCACGCTGCCTGGCCCCGTTCACCACAGTTTTCCGCGCGTTTTTGTACCTAAGGCTTTAAAAAACGCGGAGTTTGTTTTTGTCAGACACGATTCCCATTGCCCGCCGCTACGACCACTTTATGATGGACCATTTAGAGTGCTGGAAACAGGGGATAAGCATTTTTTGCTAGATTTGGGGGGCAGGAAAGAAAAGATTGGCATAAACAGGCTCAAACCCGCCTTTGTGGTGGCGGATGAGGATGTGCTGTTGGCCAGGGCTCCTCGGCGCGGCAGACTCCCTAGGGGACATTCCCCAGAACACCCACAGGGATTGACTAACAGTTCTCACCCTCAGACAGCAGCCCCCCAGCAGGATGGCGCCGTGGAAGTGGTGAAGCCCGCTTACAGCAGATACGGGAGGAGACTGAGGCCCAAGCAGCACGTGGGCTGATGTGTAATGATTTTATCATGACATGCAGACTGTTATTCCGTTGTTCCATCTTAGACGTTTGGGGGGGGGGGTCTTGTGGGACACATATGCACATTGTTATATCACTTTAGGCTTCACATCTCAGATTGAACAAAGGACTGAGTCTCCTTGGAGATAACAGGAGGATGTGGAAGTTTAGTCTTTGGTATGCAAAGAGACGGCCTTGGGGGATTTACTGGCTGCCAGAGACTTTAGGTGGAGGTGATAAGATCTAACAGAGGATGCATTGTTACTTGGGATTAAATGCATTGTGACTGTGAGCTTTGAAGGTCCTGGGTATTTAAAGGACGAATGTCTGGGTTTTTTTCTTCTTTTCTGTTTTTGCTGATGTTGGAAGATGTGAATAAACCTGACTCGTGAGATAAGCACTGCCTCGTCATTTTCACATTTCCACAATACAAATGCTTGCAAATAACATACAGCTGTCAGATACTGGCTGGAAAACACAACAGAAATGTAGAACCAAGTGCTTTCAAGCTCAGGTCAAAATTTTGTAAAAATACCACAAAAAATGAATATATTACACAGCTTTTTTCTCAGGTTGTAACAAGGCTGTGTCTGTACTGGAAGACCAGAAATACAGCTTCTTTTTTTTTCAGTGCGCACTGAGACGCACTAAGATGCAGAGACGTGACCGCCCATGGAATTCACAGAGTTCAAGGGGTTAACCAACAGTAGCCTAGTTTAAACTGGCACCCTGTCAGTCAACAATTACAATAATCCAAAAACTTTTTTTCAATAATTTATAAGTTAATAAACCCAGTTTTTAACATGTCTAGCAGGATGTCTACAGGCTCCAAATGTGAGGAATTTGCAGCTCACTTCAGCAGTAAAATAGAAACTATAAGGTCGCACAGATCACATTGTCATCTGGAAACATCGCATTCCACGGAGAATCCTGCCCCACCTCATCTGTCAGCCTGTGACCCATCTTAAAGGTCACTCTCTGGACCTAGTCATCACCTCAGGCCTGTCAACACACATCACCTCTATTTTAGATTTATCCATCTCTGATCATTTTTGTATATTTTTTACTATCAATCATTTTAAACAGAATAATGATTTTATCCCAGAACACACTGTGAGAAGGTGCCATCTCACTGCTGATGTGGCTGCTAAATTTATTGATTTTTTAAGTGACATTCCTGCTGACTTTTTACCCTCATCTTGTGATTTTTATAATGGATGGTTTTAACAGAAAATTGGAAATAGCACTCGACACAGTAGCTCCT
The DNA here is from genome assembly GCA_020510985.1 of Pholidichthys leucotaenia. Classification (NCBI taxonomy): domain Eukaryota; kingdom Metazoa; phylum Chordata; class Actinopteri; order Cichliformes; family Pholidichthyidae; genus Pholidichthys; species Pholidichthys leucotaenia. The sequence goes on from CM035837.1 coordinate 239,270,244, forward strand.
TTTAAAACAAAAAAGCTTTCCACTAATCCAACCCCACCCTGGAGAACTGATGAAATTAAACAACTAAAACAGAAATGTTGAGCTGCTGAAAGAAAATGGAGAAAAAACAAATTAGAAATTAACCTCCAAATTTTAAAAAATTAACTTACCACCTACAATAAAGCAATAAAAGAAGCAAAACAGGCACATTTTTGCAGACTCATCGACAATAATCAGAATAACTCAAAAACTCTTTTTTTCAGTAATTGATCAATTAATAAACCCGGTTTTTAACATGTCTAGCAGGATGTCTATAGACTCCAAATGTGAGGAATTTACAGCTCACTTCAGCAGTAAAATAGAAACTATAAGGTCGGCTTGTGGAGTGTGTGAAATCAGAAGCAAATACATTTCAAATGATTTATTGCACACTCACATCTCACGAGCACAGAACAGAATCAACTTGTTATCAGAGACTCTCTTAAGTTTCTTGGCATTACATCACACACAACAGGACATTTGCATCACACTGCATTCAACCCCCTACATCCTTGACTCCTTCCTGCTATCTCACCAGGAGCCTCCTGCTCTTTGATCTCCCATGCTTATCCACTGTCTCCTGTCTGAGATGCTAGAAATCTGGCTCTCTCAAGGTGCTACAAATACCTCCCCCCCCCCCCCCAGCATCTTAGATAGGACAATAGAATAACAGTCCACATGTTGTGATAGAACAACAGAACATCAGTCCACATGCTGTTTGGGCTTCTGTCTCCTCCCGTATCTGCTGTAACTGGGTTTTACCGCCTCTGCGGCGCTGTTGTGCCGGTGGGAGGCTGCTGGGAGGGGGGCCACTTCGGTCTGTCCGTGTGGCTGCTCTGGCGAATCGTTTCCCTGGGGAGCTCTCCGTGGGGGTCTTCCACGCCGAGGGGCCCTAGCCAACAGCACTTGTTCCTCCGCCACAACGAAAGCGGGTTTGAGTCTGTCTATGCCAATTTTTTCCCTCCTACCCCCCAAGTCTAGCAAAAAATGCTTATCCCCTGTTTCCAACACTCTGAACGGTCCATCATAGGGTGGGCGCAATGGAGGGCGGTGGGCATCGTGTCTGACAAACACGAACTCCGCGCTCTTCAAAGTTTTAGGCACAAAAACACGCGGAAAACTGTGGTGAGCAGGGCCCAGCAGCGTGCCTGTGTTTGCGCTACGCTGCAAAAGCTGAGACGAGGAGCTGCCCGGAGCGGGATTATCTGGTAGAAATTCCCCGGGCTGCGTAAAAACGAGCTCTGCCGGGGAAGCTTCTAGATCCTCTTTCGGCGTGGAGCACAACCCCAATAAAACCCACGGCAGCCTGTCTACCCAATTTGCATCCGTCAATGAAGCCCTGAGTGCTGCTTTCAGTGATCTATGAAAACGCTCGCATAACCCATTGGCCTGTGGGTTGTACGCAGTTGTGCGGTGAATTGTAACACCCAAGCTGCGGGCCATCGCAGACCAGAGTTCGGAAACAAATTGAGGGCCCCTGTCGGACGTAATGTCCGACGGGACTCCAAAACGCGCCACCCATGCTGTTAAAAAAGCATGCGCTACGTCTGCGGATGTGGTTGCCGCCAGCGGAACCGCTTCTGGCCAGCGCGTGGTGCGGTCCACCATTGTCAGGAGGTGCGTGCACCCCTGTGATGGCGGGAGGGGGCCCACGAGGTCCACGTGAACATGGTCGAACCTCTTAGCCGGAATACGAAACGGCTCCAAGGGAACCTTCGTGTGTCTGTGTACCTTGGCTCGTTGGCACGCCACGCAGGCTGCAGCCCACTCTTTCACTTGTTTGCGTAGACTCGGCCACACAAACTTCTCTCCCACCATTTTGACCGACGCGCGCACTCCTGGGTGCGCCAGAGTGTGAACCGACTCAAACACGCGGCGGCGCCACGCGGCCGGGACCACAGGACGCGGGCGACCCGTGGAGACATCGCAGATTAGGGGGGGGCATGCCGTCTTGCAGCACCCTGCTCTCCAGCCTTAACCCTGTTGGTCCAGACTGGAGCGCGCGCACGTCTGCTTCGCTAATCTGCTCCGCGGCCATGGCTGCGTAATCTGTCCCCACGCAGACTGGGGCCACCACGGCGCGCGAGAGGTAGTCCGCCACCACATTCAGTTTACCCAACACATGCTGAATATCGGTAGTAAACTCTGAGATCGTGGCCAGCTGTCTCTGCTTCCGGCCCAACCACGGTTCTGAAACCTTGGCCATCGCAAATGTTAGCGGCTTGTGGTCCACGAACGCGGTGAAGCTGCGCCCTTCCAGCCAGAACTGGAAGTGGCGAATGGCCAGGTGGAGAGCCAGCAACTCTCTGTCGAACGCGCTGTATTTACGTTCGCTGTCACGCAAAGTTCTGCTGAAAAAGGCGAGCGGCTGCCAAGCCCCGGCGACGCGCTGCTCCACGACAGCCCCTATGGCCACGTCTGAAGCGTCGGTGGTGAGCGCTATGCGGGCCGTCGGGTCTGGATGTGCCAGCTGTGCGGCGTTTGCCAGGGCTGCTTTAACTTCTGAGAACGCCCGCTCTCGCTCCAGGGTCCATTCGACCCTATCCGCGGGTTTCTGTTTTTTGAGCACAGTATACAATGGTTGCATGAGCTGCGCCGCGCGGGGAAGGAAACGGTTATAAAAGTTCACTATTCCCAAAAATTCTTGCAGCGCCCTGACCGTTTGAGGCCGGGGAAAATCCGCCACGGCGCGCACTTTGTCGGGCAGCGGGATCGCTCCTTCTGGAGAGACGTGGTGCCCCAAAAAATCAATCTCCATTACGCCGAACTGGCATTTCGGCGGGTTGATTATTAACCCGTGCTCCTCCAACCTCCGGAAAACCGTCGTGAGGTAGGTTTCGTGTTCGTCTTCGGACGCGCTGGCTACCAGGATATCGTCCAGGTAGACGAATACGAACGGGAGATCGCGCAGCACTGCATCCATCATGCGCTGGAACGTCTGTGCCGCTCCTTTTAACCTGAATGGCATGCGCAGGAACTCATATAGACCGAACGGAGTTATTACCGCTGTTTTGGGTACGTCCTCAGCGCACACTGGGACTTGGTGGTAATCGCGGACCAGGTCTATTTTGGAAAAAATGCGTGCCCCAGCAAGGTGAATGGAAAAATCCTGTATGTGGGGAATCGGGTAGCGGTCGTGCGCCGTGGCATTGTTCAACCTGCGGAAATCACCGCACGGTCGCCACGATCCCTCAGCCTTAGGGACCATGTGTAGTGGGGATGCCCATGGGCTGTTCGAGCGCCTGATGATGCCCAGCCTTTCCAGGTTGGCGAACTCCTCGCGCGCTATGGCCAGTTTAGCTGCGTCCAAGCGCCGAGGTCTTGCAAAAACGGGCGGCCCGGTGGTGGTGATAAAGTGCTCCACCCCGTGTTTAGCGATGGCGGTGGAAAACGTCAGGACCGTGAGTGCTGGGAACTGAGTGAGCAGTGTGTGGAACTTACCGCCTGTAGCTGTGACGTTGGCTTGTGCTGTCGGCTGGGTCACTCGAGCTATACAGGGGAGAGAGTCAAAGGACAGTGCATTAACCAGGCGCCTGTTAGCAACATCAACCAGTAAACCATGTGCACACAGAAAATCAGCCCCCAGTACAGTGGTACCTCTACTTACGAATTTAATTCGTTCCGGAAGAATTCTCGTAACGTGAAAAATTCGTAAGTAGAGGCGCGTTTTACATGTAAATGCCGTAATCCGTTCCAAGCCCCCAAAATTCGGGCATAAATTTTTTATAAATCGTAAAAACGCATCAAAACATGTAACAAATACTTGTTACAATTAGATTACTGCACAATAAACATAAAATGAGAGTTTAAAATGAGAGAAAGAATAATAAAAGAGAATAATAAAAAGAGAAAGAATAATAAAAATTATGTTCATTTACCCTTTAACTGCTATCGTCGTCGACGTCGTCACCTTTTGCCTTCTTTGGTTCATGTTCTGATCCAAGGACGTTTGCTTTTGTCGGCTTGTAAGTGCTTCGTTTTGTTTTAATACCGTGCTGATCGTTGATGTATTACGGCCATATTCTTTGGCGAGATCAACCAAACGCATAAAGTTTTGGAAAAAAAAAAAAACTTCGTGGCCAATGGGATACCAGGAAGATGCTAGGCGATAGCCAGTGGCAGAGCAGCTACAGGTATGTTTACGTTCGGTAAACTACGGAAGCTGCGAGGAGCGCGTACTTTTTTGCCTTTCGTATCCTGAAATTTCATTCGTAACTAGAGGCAATATTTTCCCGTTGAGGCGTCTCGTAACCTGAAAATTCCGTATATAGAGACGTTCGTAAGTAGAGGTACCACTGTATATGGTAATTCAGTGCTGCTATGACAAAAGTCCACTCATATGTACGGCCGTGTAGAGATAAGAGCAGAGTCCTCTCACCAAAGGTCTTAATATCCGAGCCGTTTGCTGCCAACATCCCGGGGCCGCTAGATCCTGCCAGCCGGTCAGCACAGGTCGGCCGGATGAAGCTCTTCTGGGCTCCGGTGTCCACCAGGAAACGCCTCCCCGAGCGTGCGTCCGTTAGGTAGAGCAGCTTGTTCTCTTCACCGAGGGTCGCTGCTGCTACCGACCCCCGGCCTTGGAGTTTTCCCGAGCGCTGGAATTGGCACGGTGGCGCACGTCTGTGTGCGTTCTCTCCGAAGCGGCGGTGGTAGGAACAGAGCGTGTCTCTCTGGCACTCCTTGGCCCCCGCTGCTGCTACCGTCGGTGGCTCCTCACCTCCTCTGGTCGTCTCGCTGGGCTCCATCGCTGCCGCGTTGACTGTGATCGCCCTGGTGGTGATGATGATCCGGTCTGCCTCCTGGGCTAGCGCACGGTAGTCTCGCGCGGCCAGCCACGGCGAATTGGCCAGAACCGCTCTTGCTACTGTCGGAAGGTTCCGGAGGAAGAGGTGGGCAAACAGAAAGTGCCCGTCGTCCGTGCCCATTAACGCCAGCATCTTCTCCATCAGGTCTATGGCCGAACCATCTCCTAGCTCAGTCCGCGTCAGGAGCCTCTCCGCTTTCTCACAGTCCAAGAGCGTGTAGCGCTGGATGAGTGCTGCCTTGAGCACCTCGTATCTGTTGCTGGCTGGTGGCTGATCGAGCAGGCTCGCTACCTGTTGAGCTGTGCGGGCGTCGAGCGCTGCGACCACATGGTAGAATCTGGTGTCATCTGCCGTTACTCCCCGGAGGGCGAACTGGGCCTCGGTGAGGTGGAACCAAGAGCGCGGGTTGTGCTGCCAGAAATCTGGTAGCTTGACTGCAACCGCACACGCGTGGCTGGAGGTTCCAGTCCGGGCTGTCTGTGGGATGGCTGCCGCCTCGCTGTAGCTTCCTGACCGGGCCGGCTCCGGGGATCTTGCCTCGTGTTCCATAATACGTCTTGGGTCACCAGTGTGGAGTGTGTGAAATCAGAAGCAGATATATTTCAAATGATTTATTGCACACTCACATCTCACGAGCACAAAACAGAATCAACTTTTTATCAGAGACTCTCCTCTTAAGTTTCATGGCATTACATCACACACAACAGGACATTTGCATCACACTGCATTCAACCCCCTACATCCTTGACTCCTTCATGCTATCTCACCAGGAGCCTCCTGCTCTTTGATCTCCCATGCTTATCCACTGTCTTCTGTCTGAGATGCTAGAAATCTGGCTCTCCCAAGGTGCTACAGGCTATTACAACCTACTGCTTTTAATACAGCTGAACCTTTGTTTTTATGTGGAGAAACAGTGGACAGTTTTGACCTGGTTGATGCTAAGGTGCTGGAGAAAGTTATCTCCCAGTTAAAACCAGCAACCTGTCTTTTAGATCCAATTCCTACATCATTTTTTAAATCCATTTGTCGCTTTTTAGTTGTTGATGTTCTTAACATTTTAAATTATTTTCTTCAGACAGGAGTTTTTCCTAGTGCTTTTAAGACGGCCATTGTCAAGCCTGTTCTAAAGAGAAATAATTTAGACACTGAAGTACTGAGCAATTACAGACCAGTGTCCAACCTGCTATTTTTAAGTAAAATTTTAGAGAAAGTATTTTTTAACCAGTTAAATGATTTTATGAAAACTCATGATTTGTATGAAACATTTCAGTCAGGTTTTTGGTCAAATCACAATACTGAGAGCCCTGATCAAGGTTCTAAAGGATCTTAGAATCAACATGGATAAGACCATGCTCTCGGTCCTGATCTTACTGGATTTAAGTGCAGCATTTGACACAGTAGATCATGATATTCTTTTAAAAAAGATTGCACAATATGATCGGCCTGCCAGGCAATGTTTTTAGCTGGTTTAAATCCTACCTCACTGGCAGAGAATTATATGTCACCCTGGGTGAACACTCATCAAAGAGATACAACATGGATTGTGGTGTTCCTCAAGGTTTGATTTTAGGTCCAATTCTTTTTAATCTGTACATGCTGCCACTAGGCAGTGTCAACAAGAGACACGGAATTAGTTTCCACAGTTATGCTGACGATATCCAGCTTTACATTTCCGTGTCTCTTGAAGACCCAGCACCAATTGATGTTCTTTTTAACTGCATTTTAGACATTAAGTCCTGGATGGCAGAGAATTTCCTACAGCTCAACCAGGACAAAACTGAAGTTTTAGTTATAGGTCCTGAAGCTCAGAGAGAGAAACTTCTACCAAGATTACAAACATTGTCTCTTATTCCATAAAAACAAGTTAAAAACCTGGGCATTATTTTTGACTTTGATCTTAGTTTTATTCCACATGTTAATAATATTTTAAGAAGTGGATTTTATCTTCTAAAGAATATAGCCAGAGTCTGCCCATTTCTCTCTCAAGAAAACACAGAGACGCTAATGCATGCTTTAATTTCCAGTCGTATTGATTATTGCAGTGCTCTCCTTTCTGGTCTTCCTAAAAAGACGATCGGTAACTTACAACTATTACAGAATTCAGCAGCCCGTGTGCTGACAAAGACCAGAAAGAGAGAGCATATTAGGCTGGCTTTAGAATCGCTGCATTGGCTCCCTGTGAGTTTTAAAATCAATTTTAAAGTTCTTTTTAGTTTATAAAACTCTTAATAGTTTTGGTCCTTTTTATTTATTTGATCTGCTTTTACCATATTGTCCCTCGCAGACCCGGAGGTCCTCTGGTACTGGCCTTTTAATGATACCTAAAGTTAGGACAAAAACCCATGGTGAGGTATCGTTCAAGTTTTTTGGCCCACATCTCTGGAACGGCCTGCCAGAGGACCTGAGGACTGCAGAGAGTGTTGAGATTTTTAAAAGGAGGCTCAAGACCCATCTTTTTAGTTTAGCTTTTAACATCATTTATGTTTATATATCATTTATGTTTATATACTTATTTGGCTATTTTATTTATTTATATGTCTTTATATTTTTAGATTATTTCAATCCAGTTTGTATTAGAATATATCATCATCTTCATCATCATAGCAGTCTGTCAGAGGCGACAATGACCGTTTCATTTTGGTCTGATCAGATTCCTCCATGCAGCTCTGTCCTTCGTCCCCCGCCGCCAGGAACTCCTGATCTTGTTAACCCGGGTGACGTTCGAGCCAGTATGAGTTGCTTTCTGACTGACCATTTCATGAAACTGCTTGCAGAGTATTTGAGTACTGCTAGCTTTTGCTAGACTAGCGGCACATTCTTGGCAAATAGAGGTATTATCAGTGGCAAGGACACCAAGACAAACTGACTCCAGTGTCTGTTGCAGTGACTGTCAAAGGCCGCAAACCACCTGGCCCAAGGGACCAGCGGCTCACCCGGAGCCTCCAAAAATGGACGAAGTGTGGTCGCAGCCCTCTCCATCTCTGTATATCCTCGTCGCCAAATGTTGTGTCCGAATAATGAGGAGGTGAGGTGACGTTTATGAAGTTTATTAGAACTCGAACTATATACACATAGGAGTCCCTACTACGAGTACAGGAGCCACAGCGAAGAGGCAGTATGTCTTCCGCTACTGGCTTATATATGGGTATATTTATTATTCCTTTAACCATTTTATTCAATTTTTATTTATTTTTATTCATGATCTTACTGTGCTTCTTATTGTATTCTATTGTATTTTTTTTTCTTATGTTATTTTTTAGCTCTAGTGTTTCCTCACTCAGGGGGCTCTTGGTGCCAGGGGCAGACTTAGTCCATTTGGGGCCCAAGGCAAAGACAGAAATGGGGTCCTGCTTTTTCTTTGTTCTACACTTTCTTTTCACTTTTTTGAAGATGACTGCATTTAAAGTACTTTAATAAGCTTATGTTTCTCTTGGATAGCAATGCTGGAAAACCACTCTGCCTGTGACTGGAACGCTCACGTGGGTGGGGCTCTACTGAACTCTGTGCAGATGACGGTCATGCGTGTTGTTCATGTGTGCGATTGCGGACCATCATTCCTTTCATATTTTTTTCTTAAATTTATATTTCCTTGGCGCAGCCTGGGCCACTCGGAGGTTGGTTCCAGGCTGCACGTGGCCTGTGGGGCACTAATTGAATAGTCCTGGTCTATGGGGAAAATTCCATTGTTTGGGACTATTCGCTGCTCCTTGACCCACTTGACTTCCACCTTTCACAGTTTCTATAGAAGTTTACCAGAGTGTCGCAACTCTCATATTATATAGCTCTGAGATACGTGGAACAGTCCAACAGCCTGAGGAGAACGGGGGAGGACGGTATGTTCGTGATTTGATTTGGCGTTTTTATAAATACCCGTGTTTCTATATTTTGACAAACATCACGTTAAATATGCTAAACATTCTAAAAAATATATATGGGGCTTGTAGTAGATCGGTGCTCCTAGCAGGTCGGGGCCTAAGGCAACCGCCTACCTTTGCCTAATGGTAAGTCTGCCTCTGCTCAGCACTTGGAGCTGTAATTGGCTCTGGCAGTGGGGATGCTGCTGTGGTGGCGGCCCTGGCTTGGTGGGATGGGGGAGTCCAGTCACAGCCTGTTGGTTGTGGTGTGGACTCCTCTGTCTGCCTGGGCCGGGGTGGCCCCTGTGGCGGTGTCTCTGCAGCTGTGGGCTGAGACCGGCTCCTGATGCTGATGGTCCCCCCATGATGACGTGTCTTCACCCTGGTCCTCAGTGCTCAGCCATGTTTTAACTATACTATTATTACTTGTGGGTGGGGTGGAACAGGTTGGGAGGAGGTGGGGTAAGGTGGATGTATGCCTTGGATGAGAGTGGGAGCGGGGTGGGAGGGCTCTTTTTGTCTTTTTATTGTTTTGTTTGTGTTTTACCTGCAATTGTTTTTAACTGTAAAGCACTTTGAGCTGCACTTTGTTGTATGAAAGGTGCTATATAAATAAATAAAGTTTAAAGTTTAGTCTGTGAGTACCCAGCCTGTAATCCTGTGTTATCCTACCTGTGACCTGGTGTCCAAAGCCTGTTGTGTTTGTATCTGTTTCTGCCCACGAGCAGTAGTAATTTCTTTTTTTTTTTTTTTTGTTATTAATAAATAATGGTTTACCAGATTCGCCTCGCATGTGGATCCTCTCCGGAGGGGCAATTATAACAGTGGCTACTACTAGACAGTGAACCAGAGTGGTGGCCTAGTGGTAGAGCATCCGCCCCACAGCCAGGAGGTTGTGGGTTCAAGCCCCGGCTGGGTCATAGCAAAGACCGTAGTAAAAAAAAATGGTACCGCTTGCCTTCTAGCTTGGTGCTAAGCATAATGTACAGTAGATCTGTGGCCTAGGGTCATAGAAACAGAGATGGGCGCCACCACATGGTGTCCCACATACTGTGGAAGGGAATTGACTTCAAGATAATCACTATTTAAGATGCACTGTAAAGTGGACAGAAAGGAATTATAAATAGATCATGCTCACTGTAATCTGTTAAAATGACAAACAGCCTTCAGATTTTTCTGTCATTGCTTAAAAAAATCTGTCCTTAAGCCAGCTTCCGGTGGACGGCAAGATGGAGATGTCCCTTTCTCTCCCACTCCCGTGCTGATTCTTTCATTCAACGTGCCTCCTAATCCGACCACCTGCTAAAACCAGCTGCATATATTGTTCAGACCAAGCAAATTCTCACTGAACGCGTCAATTATATCAAATAGAGCAAAATGGGAGGAGCTTAAGAAAGAAAAAGTGACCACGAGTTCCATCCTGACCATGCTAGCTACTACGCTAGCTGAGCACAAGGCTTCCTTACTGACAAAGTTTAACGCTACGTTTTCCAAACTTGAAGCAAAACTGGGCAACATTCAGGCTACAGTCTTAGATTACCAGCCGCGCTTGTTGTCCCTTGAACTCTCCGCAAATTCCATAACTCAAGACCTGCAGGCGATGGAAACAGTATTAACAAAGGTAACCAAAGGGAATGCTAAGCTAAAGGCTAAGCTCATGGATTTGGAAAGCCGAAGCTGTTGTAACATAAGGATTATAGGCCTCTCTGAGAACACTGAGGACACACACCCAAGTGTTTTCTTCTCCCAGCTTCTGCTTGATGTATTTGGTGAACATGGGTTAGCAACAGCTCTGGAGTTGAATCAAGCTCATTACACGCTAATGGCTAAGCCCAGCTCCAACCAGAGACCTAGAGCAGTCATCATATGCTTCTGTAACGGATGCCAACTAGTACTGTTCGGCGTAGAACGTTAGTAAACCTCCCTCCCAAAGCCTCATACAGTATCGGTAGCGCTGAGCTATCGGTCGGACCTTTAGCTCAGCGCGATCGTGCTGTGTCTCCCATGCTCGAACTGTGTAGTTGACTGAGAGGTCGCGGGTTCGTGTCCCGTGTGGGGCGAATTGCGCAGGATGATCTCTGTCACACTGGTGCCGTGAACCCGGCATGGGAGTGAGGTTTAAGGGGGAGAGTGTAACGGATGCCAACTAGTACTGTTCGGCGTAGAACGTTAGTAAACCTCCCTCCCAAAGCCTCATACAGTATCGGTAGCGCTGAGCTATCGGTCGGACCTTTGGTTAACGCGATCGTGCTGTGTCTCCCATGCTCGAACTGTGTAGTTGACTGAGAGGTCGCGGGTTCGTGTCCCGTGTGGGGCGAATTGCGCAGGATGATCTCTGTCACACTTCCACAGATTTCAAACCAAGGAGCTGGTGATCCGTGAGGCCCGTAAGCTTTTAAAGATTCAATGGCTTTATTATCAAGTGCACAGTTAAGAAATGCTACATTTAATGAGCAATGAAATTCTTACTTTGCTCTCTGAACGAATGCCAAGGTAAAGGTAAAGAAACAACAATTCTGATAGGTCATGACACACTAACACAGTAACTCAACCCTAACTCAACCCTAATACTAATGGATGCTAATAACACACACACAACACACAGTTAGGCAGTAGAGGAATGAAATTGAAAATTCACTGGATGACTAAAGTGATAGTGGTATGTTGATATCAGAGATGATGTGAACCTGAGATGGCATGAACCTATGTACAGTGTGCAAATGAGCATTGTGCAACGAGCACTGTATAAATATAAATTATTTCTGTAATGATAGTACCAGTAGCCTGTGCATGATGATAAGTAGCAGCAGAGATGATAATTTGCAGAAATGATATGGACATCAGACGGATGAAACTGTATCTACTGTACAGGTGAGCAGTGTGCAAATTTAGCAGCCGGTATGTGAGTTCCTATATGCAAAGCTGTGTTACGGAGTTTGGGGATTTGTTATCTGTTCAGGAGTCTAATGGCAGTGGGAAAGAAGGAGTTCTTCAGTCTGGTTGCCCTGCATTTCACACTTCTGTACCTCCGGCCTGAGGGTAGAAGCGTGAATAGTCCATGCTGGGGGTGAGTGGGGTCCTGGAGAATGGAGGCAGCTCTCCTTTGGACTCTGCAGTGGTAGGTGCTCTGTAGAGAGGGGAGTAGAGTCCAGATGTTCTCCTCCGCTGTCTTCACCACTCTCTGCAGGCGTTTGCGGTCCAGGACAGTGGTGCTGCCATACCACGCAGTGATGCAGTTGGTCAGGATGCTCTCGACGATGCAGCTGTAGAAATTGTTGAGGATCCTGGAAGACATGCCACACTTCTTCAGCCTCCTCAGAAAGTACAGTTGCTGTTGAGCTCTCTTAACCAGCTCTGTGGTGTTGTGTGTCCATTTAAGGTCCTCGCTGATGTGGATGCCCAGGTATTTAAAGCTGCTCACCCTCTCCACCTCAAGCTTCCGGATGAACAGCGGCTGATGGGGTCTCCTCCGCCCTTTCCTCATGTCCACTATCATCTCCTTTGTCTTGTCCATGTTGAGGGTGAAGTTGTTGTCTTCACACCATGACACCAGGTTGGCCATCTCCCTTCTGTAGGATGCTTTGTCATCACCAGTGATGCGTCCTATCACCTCTGTGTCGTCCGCAAACTTTAGGATGATATTGTCCTTGTGGGAGGCAACACAGTCATGGGTGAAGAGGATGTAGAAGATGGGGCTGAGAACACAACCCTGTGGGACACCTGTGTTTGTGATGATGCTGGCTGAGGTCCTATTACCCATCCTGACAGACTGGGGCCTGCCAGTCAGAAAGTCCAGTAGCCAATCGCAGAGGGTGGGGTGCAGGCCAAGTGAAGACAGCTTGTTGGTGAGTTTGTGGGGGATGACCGTGTTGAAGGCGGAGCTGTAGTCGACAAAGAGCAAAAGCTGAGAGGCAAGCTGAAGTATAAGGATACTCCGATTCAGATCTTTGAAGACTACTGCCCTGAAGTGACACAGAAGCGGCTGGCCTACCATGATGCCCTGAAGGAGCGTTACAACCTGGGCCTCAAGCCCACACTCTACTACCCTACTAGGCTATTTATTACAACAATGGAGGGAAAATGCTTGTACCTAGCATCCCCCAAGGACGCCCAAACTTTCATCAATTTCCATCTCCCACCCCTCACACTCCCTTTTCAGCCTTCTGCCCTCGGGGAAAAGGTACCGGAGCCTCTGGGCCTGCTCCACAAGACTGCTAAACAGCTTTGTTCATCAGGCCATCAGGACCCTGAACTCTGTCCACTTCCTGCCCCTCCCCCCGGACCGTAACACAATCACCCGCTCAATAACTACCTCAGCTGTTGGCACAGAAAGACTGGCACATCAACAGTAATACATTTGCTGTTGTATGTCTCTGCACTTGAACTGCAACCATTTGCACAAATGCCATATCTGCTGCTGTCTGTCTGTTGCAATACTGATCATATGCAGTCCTGTCTGTTACTTTTTGCACCTACACTACCGCATTGAACTGCAGCTCCAGGTATTACATCTCTAGTTTTCTGTATATAGGATTGCTGGGTTTTATCATTGTTAATTGTTTATCTCTATTTGCAGTATGGGAAGTCTGGGTCTATCTTTTGTCATCATTTGCACTATGGGTTGCATTACTGTACATAAACTGCTGTTATTTTCTTATTTTTCCAGCCTTATTCCTTTTCTTTTTTATATTGTGCACACCACTGAAAAGAGAGAGAAATGCCATTTCAGTTCTCCTGTATGTCCTGTATCTATAGCAATATTAACAAATAAAATCTTTGAATCTTGAATCTCTAATGGGGCTAGACACACACATTGATGCCTACTGGTATGTGCAGTTTGGCGCTTTTCAGTTAAAGACTAATTCCTTCATTTCACTAAAGGCTGTCTGTGTTTGTCAATATGCCTATACTGAGCTTTGACCAGTTTTAGGTTTCATCAGATAGTTTTTTAATTTGCCTGCTTCGTTTGTAAAGTGTTCCTTCTTCAGACTTGCTTAGTCATTTTTTTTCTTTTTATTGGATTCCTAATGTCACGGGGTGGAAGTATTTTATTGTTTTTTGGATTTTATATAGTTTTAAATTTATGTTGCATGTTTTGCAGTTTTTGTATTTTCACAGTGTGCTTTTAGTTGGAAATGTTTGCTTCTGTCACGGGGTGGAAGTATTTTATTGTGGGGTTTTTTTGGATTTTATGTAGTTTTTACATTTATGAAACATGTTTATATATAACTTTGCATGTTTTGTGGTTTTAATATTTTAATCAGTGTGTTTTTAAGTTGGAGATGTTTGCTTCCACCCTGCTTCCCCAATTACTGATCAGCAGCACCTGATTGATTGGGGATGTGCAGCACCTGTGGCTGCACATGATATAAGAGGTGCTCTGGCAGTCCACAGGAGCGCTTTTTGCCAGCATGGAGGAGCTAGTGATGGCCAGATGAGGCTTTCTGGAGGACTTGAGGCCTTTTATCAAAATGGCTCATATAGACGAGGCCTCATGTGAAACTTAATTTTCTCTACTAGGCCATCTAGTGGACAAAATGTATACAACATGCAGATTTTTACAAGAGTGTGATTGGTTTGTGTATTTTTTCATTTCAATAAATGCATTGTCTTTTAAGAAATATCAATAATCCTAAGGGAAAAAAGAAATGATTAAACTGAGGTGACTACAGTGAATGTGCTTGTGCTACTTATCCATTTTTTTTAAGAAATAACTTTTCAACAGTCTTATACTGTCTTTCCCAGTATATGCATCTCTGTCCTTATTGTCATGCAGGGCACAATAGTGCCTCAACATAATGATGTGTTATTGTTGTATCCAAGCTTTCTGAAACACAACAGATGCCTCACCTTGCAAATAAAAATAAATTACAAGAATAACCCCACTGGGACTTAATCCCCAGCTCTCCAGATATTTTACCTCTAGGCTACCACTTACTGACGGCCAGGTAAGGCTTTCTTGAAGACTTGAGCCTTTCCATCAAAAAGGTTCATATAGACGAAGCCTCATGTGAAACTTCATTCGCTCTACTAGGCCATGTAATTGACAAAAAGCATACAGCATGCAGATTTTTACAAGGGCATTATTGGTTTAATGTGTATTTTTTTTCAATTTCAATAAATGCTCTGTCTTTTAAGAAATATCAATGATCATAAGAGAAAAAATAAAGCTGGGGTGACTACAGTGAATCTGCCTGTGTTACTTGGTGTGCTTGTACCATTTTTATTAAGAAATAATAAATTTTCAACAGTCTTATACTATCTTTACCAGTACATTCAGCTCTGGCCTTATTTTCATGCAGGGCACAATGGCAGTGCTGCCTCAGCATAATGATGCATAATAATGATCCAAGCTCTTTGAAACACAACAGACACTTCACCTTGCAAATAAAAATAAAATTACAAGAATGACTCAGCTGGGATTCAAACCCCAGCCTCCCACTTGTTAAGCACATGCTTTACCACTAAGCCATTACCTCTGGTACAATAACTATCCACTATTTGTAAAAAAATACATCAATGGGAGAAATGTGCTCAAAATGATCCCAAATGGGAGAAGTCAATGTTTTTGATGCTGGGTGTGAAAACTGGCTGTGACAAATCCCTAACACAGTCAAACATGACAACACAAAACGTGAGGGACGTGGATTTCCATTGTGTATCGCTGCTCACTTTATTTCATGTTGTGTGCAAAATCATGAATGGCTTCCTGACCCAGTCATGTGGTACGACATCAACACATACGTTGTAGAGAGAAATGAGCAGGCGAGGCAGTGAGCTGGATCAGTGTGGACTTTATTCTCTCTAACCACAAGTCAACAAGAATAACCCAGGTCACTGGGCATCTCTCTTTTATATCTTACATCTTCGCCTAGCGACCTGGGGGGTTCACACTGTGATGTATGGGAGTTACATGAGTAGCATTTACATATGCCACCCCACAGGTGGGCGCTGTACCCTGTGGCATTGCCAATCGAATAAGTGTACTCGCTGAACTGAGCTTCAGTAAAAAAGAGAGTTAATGACCTGCAGCCGTGTGTGTCGTCCTGTTTTGTTCCTCAGAGTGGTTATCTGAAGTAGAACCCACGGACATAACATCATTGGCGACGAGGATAACTTTAGGTTTCCAAGTCTCGCCGCGGTATTGACTGCGAGTGAAGGAGGAAGAGGAACGTTTGTCCTGGCGGGAGTTTGGCTAAGCGCAGCATGCCAAGTGAAAAGATTGCTAAACGGTAGCTAATCGCACGCCATGGCTGGATTTATTGGACACATTAACCCATTCGACGAGTCGATGGAGCAGTGGACAACCTACGTTGAAAGGTTTGAGTACTTTGTAACGGCAAATGGAATTGCAGAGGATAAGAAGCTTGCTGTTTTCCTAAGTGTAATTGGTGCGTCAACATATGGCCTTTTACGTAGCCTCGTAGCTCCAGATAAGCCGGGGGCTAAGACATACGCTCAACTTACTGAAGTTTTGAAAGACCACTTTTCTCCGAAACCAATTGTGATCGCTGAAAGATTTCGCTTTCATAAACGGAACCAACAAGAGGGAGAGTCTGTGACGCAATACATAGCAGTCATTAAAAAGCTTTCTGAACACTGCGAGTTTGGCACACACTTGCAGGATGCATTGAGGGATAGGCTTGTTTGTGGACTGAATATAGAAACTATCCAGAAAAGATTGCTGACGGAGGAGAAGCTTACTTTTTCCAAAGCAATGGAACTAGCCGTGTCAATGGAGACAGTAGCCCGCGAGACACATCAGCTGAGCAACGCGCTGAAAGTGCATGCACTGTCACTACACGACAAACGACGCACGAAATGTTCGCGCTGTGGAAAAATGAACCACAAAGAGAGTGATTGCTTTTACAAGGAGCAAAAATGCCACAAATGTGGTAAGAGAGGACACATCTCGAAAATGTGCAGGAACAAAGAGACTGTAAATAAGGAGAAACCAGTGGAGTATAAAGTTAAAAAGAAAAACAGGGTGCACCAATTGAATGTAAAAGAAATGTCTAGCGATGGTAGCACCACAGACACTGAGTCAAGTCTGCATATGGTCTCTCAGCAGGGAAATTTGTCACAAATGTGTGTTAAACCAAAAACTGAAGGCAAAATGATTGAAATGGAATTAGATACTGGTGCTGCCGTTTCTCTGATTTCAAGAGAACGGTATGATGCACACTTTAGGGACTTGCCCTTGCACCAAACCCACATAATGCTGAAAACATACACTGGCGAGGTGATTCCAGCAGAGGGAGTCATCACTGTCTCAGTGAGGATGAACAAGCAGAGGGCTAGACTACCACTGTATGTAGTCCAGGGAAGTTCACCCCCACTCTTTGGTCGAGAGTGGCTGCGGAAGATTCGAATTGACTGGCGAGAAATAAAGACGGTCCGGGAGGAGACACTAGAGGGCGTGCTACAAAGACATGCAGAGGTCTTCCAAAAAGAATTAGGCACTCTGAAAGGCATGGAAGTAGCCATAGCGCTGAAGCCGGATCATGTGCCACGGTTCTGTCAAGCGAGAGTCGTTCCCTATGCCCTTAGGCCAAAAGTGGAGGCTGAAATTGACGAGGCTGAAATTGACCGACTGTGTGAGCAGGGCATCATATCCCCTGTCAAATTCAGTGAATGGGCAACACCCATTGTGCCCGTTGTGAAAAAGAACGGAGATGTTAGGATATTTGGGGATTTTAAAGTCACAGTTAACCCTGCCCTGTGTGTGGAGAAATACCCAATTCCACGCATTGAAGATTTATTCGCATCACTTTCGGGGGGGCAGCATTTCAGTAAACTGGACTTATGCCTATTTGCAAATGGTGATAGAGGAAAATTCCAGAAAATACCTCACAATAACCACATCCAAGGGTCTGTTCTGTTACAACAGGCTGGCATTTGGAATTACCTCAGCACCAGCGATATTCCAACGTGCCATGGACCAAGTCCTCCAGGGTCTGCCGAACGTCCACTGCTACCTGGACGACATATTGGTCAGTGGACAGGATCGTGTGCAGCATCTGAAAAATCTAGATGCAGTCCTAGGACGCTTGGAAGAATTCGGCTTACGAGTGCAGAAGGAAAAATGTGAATTTTTCAAGGATTCACTGGAATATCTGGGTCACGTCATCGATGCCCAGGGTCTACACAAGGCACCAGGGAAAGTCAGGGCAATCGTGGAGGCTCCTGCACCAACAGACGTGAGTCAGTTACGTTCTTTCTTGAGGCTAATTAATTATTACAGCAGATTTATCCCCAACCTGTCATCTATCCTAAGCCCACTGAATGCTCTGTTGTGAAAAGGAAAATAATGGCAATGGACATCTGAATGTGCAGCATCTTTCAAAGAGGCAAAAGAGCAGCTACTCTCCCAAAGCGTGTTAACCCATTATGACCCACAACTTCCCATTCGGCTGGCGTGTGACGCATCACCTTATGGTGTAGGCAACGTCATCTCACACATCCTCCTGAATGGACAAGAGAGGCCCATAGCTTTTGCATCAAGGACTCTGAATAAGGCAGAACGCAACTATGCCCAAATTGAGCGCGAAGCTCTTGGCATCATATTTGGAGTTCGTAAATTCCATCACTATCTGTATGGCAGGCAGTTTACACTCCTTACAGATCATCGCCCATTGACCACCATTCTGAGCCCGTGCAAAGCCACACCATCCATGGCTGCTGCTAGAAAGCAGCGGTGGGCTCTCTTGTTAGCTGCCCATAACTACACCATACAGTACCGAGAGGCAGCTCGTCATGGAAATGCGGATGGGCTTTCATGCCTTCCACTACCAGCATCACTAAGAGAGAGAATCAGTGCTGTGGACAGGTTTCATATTAAACACCTAGAAGCCTTACCTGTGAACTGCCGAGAAATCTGCCGAGAGAGCAGGGGTGACCCTGTCCTTGCTCAGGTCCTGGAGATGGTCTCCACAGGTCGCTTTCTGAGGGTCCAGGATGTGGCCAGCACATTGGCGCCATTCATCAGCCGAAAGGATGAGTTGACACTCCAGCAAAGTTGCCTTATGTGGGGTGTGCGCGTCGTCATTCCCTCAAAACTGAGATCACGAGTGCTGTCGGAACTGCATACTGGACACCCAGGTGTTGTCAAAATGAAAGCTGTCGCCCGCAGTTACATGTGGTGGCCCGGAATTGACACTCAAATTGAACAAGTCTCAAAAACATGTCAGTCCTGTCAACTTACACAGAAAGCACCGGGACCAGCACCACTCCACCCATGGACCTGGCCTGGATCCCCATGGCAGAGAATTCATGTTGACTTTGCCGGGCCGTTCCAGGGCCAAATGTTTATGGTGGTTGTAGACGCCCATTCAAAATGGCCTGAGGTGCACCTCATGAGTTCCACCACAACGGCCAATACCATCCAGGTGCTCCGAGGGTTATTCAGTCGCTATGGGCTCCCTGAGGTGTTGGTGAGTGATAATGGTCCCCAGTTCACCTCACACGAGTTTGACACTTTCATGAAGGGTAAAGGAGTAAAGCACATCCACTCTGCACCATTCCATCCATCAACAAATGGTCTTGCAGAACGTTTTGTACAGACATTCAAGCAGTCATTGAAGCGCTCCACTGGAACCACTTCCATACAACACTGACTGGATGCCTTTTGACTCACGTACCGCAACACTCCACACTCCACAACGAAGGAGTCCCCGTCCATGCTTTTCATGCATCGCAAGCTGCGATCTCGACTAGACCTGCTGAAGCCCAGCGTGACATCAGAGGTAAAGAAAGCACAAGAGGCACAGTGTGCGTATCGAGGAATGCATGCAAAAGCCAGAACGTTCAAGGTGGGAGACCCAGTCCTCATTCGGGATTACGGGAGAGGAGAGAAGAAGTGGATACCAGGGGTTGTTTCAGCAGAGACTGGTCCTGTATCCTACACCGTCGACATCGGCGCATCGCAACACTGGAGGCAACACGCGGACCAGATGCTGGCCAGGTTTGCTGAATTGGATACTTCTACAGACAACGGCGGAGCTGCATCGTCGTGCGTCTCAGCAGACCTGCCTGTGCTGGAAAACACCGTTCCAGATTCAGCTACTCCGGTTCCTGTGAGTGACCCCTCACCACCACCCCAGGTAACCTCAGAGGGAAACACCACACCACCTCCAGAGACTGGTAAGAGATATCCTTCTCGTACTATTAAACCACCAGAGCGTTATGTCCCATAAACTTTGTTTAAGGTACACTAAGAGACAATACCTTGGACACTTTTGAATAAGAGACCCTTTAGGTGTTAGATTAGAGAGTCACGTCTCACCAAAAGGGCAGAATAAACCCTTGACTGACTCAGGGGTTTGGGACCGTCTACTCCCAGCCTCAAGGCTAGTGTGTGATAAAAAAAAAAAAGAAAAAGAAAAAAAAAAGTTGTTTGCTTTGTGTTTCTTGGGGGTGGGTACAACATTTAGTGGGGAGGAGATGTGATGTATGGGAGTTACATGAGTTGCATTTACATATGCCACCCCACAGGTGGGCGCTGTACCCTGTGGCATTGCCAATCGAATAAGTGTACTCGCTGAACTGAGCTTCAGTAAAAAAGAGAGTTAATGACCTGCAGCCGTGTGTGTCGTCCTGTTTTGTTCCTCAGAGTGGTTATCTGAAGTAGAACCCATGGACATAACACACACCACAATACACACAATCACAATACACGTCCTCACCAAGGCTGTCAGCGCATTAACACACGGTCCGGTGGAGAAGCCACAGTCTGCCCGGCGCATCTGCCTAACAGTCCTTTAGCGTCTCCACCTCCACGGTCCCATCTCGACCCCCCATCAACTTCTCTCCTCCTGTGCCATTCAGTCTGAGTGGAGAATGTAACGTCTAGGTCCCCCACCCCTCGAACATTCAGAATGGGCCTTAACCCTCATGTCCTGTGGGCTTCAGCGACGTCCATAGCGGCTGTAACGGGGAGTCACTGACTCCGAGGCGCTGCTGTGCCGGTGGGGCGCTCCTGGAGGTGCATCTGTCTGTGGGGGAACATTGGGGGGGGGGACATCTTCACCATGCCATTGTGACTGTGCTGACGAGTCATTTACCTGGGGAGCTATCAGTGGGGGTTGTCCACGCCGAGGAGCTCGGGCCAACACCACCTGCTCGTCTGCTAATACGAAGGCTTAAGGCGGGCTTAAGCCTGTCTATGCTGACTGTTTCTCTGCATCCCCCCAAGTCTAACACAAAATGTTTATCCCCAGGTTCCAACACTCTGAACGGGCCATTGTAGGGCGGGCGCAACGAGGTCCGGTGGACATCGTGCCTGACAAACACGAATGACACATCCTTCAAGGTCCTTGGGAAGAAAGCACGGGGAAAACAGTGGTGGGCCGGGCCAGGTACTGTCCCTGCTTCTGCGCTACATAGTGAAGGCGGAGATGGATCGGTGTTCGGCGCGGGGTTGTCAGGCAAAAATTCTCCAGGGAGCCGCAGCGGCTGGGAAAAAACAAGCTCTGCTGGGGAAGCAGCCAAATCCTCCTTCGGTGTGGAACGCAACCCTAATAAAACCCACGGCAACCGGTCCACCCAATTTGCGTTCGGAAGCGAAGCCCTGAGCGCTGCTTTAAGCAACCTATGGAAACGCTCGCATAACCCGTTGGCCTGGGGGTTGTACGCGGTCGTGCGATGAATGGTGATGCCCAGGCTCCGGGCCATCACGGACCAGAAGTCAGAAACGAACTGCGGGCCCCTGTCAGACGTGCTATCCGAAGGGGCACCGAAGCGTGCCACCTATGTCACCAAAAATGCGCGTGCAACTTCTGTAGACATGGTGGAGCTAGCGGCACCGCTTCAGGCCAGCATGTGGTGCGGTCCACCACTGTCAGGAGGTACGTAAACCCCTGCGATGGTGGGAGGGGGCCCACGAGGTCCACGTGAACGTTGTCGAACCTCTTAGCCGGAACATGGAACGGCTCAAGGGGGGCCTTTGTGTGCCTGTGCATCTTGGCTCGTTGGCATGCTACGCAGGCAGCAGCCCATTTTTTCACCTGTTTGTGCAGGCACGGCCAGAGGAACTTTGCTCCCACCATTTTGACTGACGCACACACTCCCGGGTGTGCCATGGAGTAAACCGACTCAAAAACACGGCAGCGCCAAGTGCGTGGGACCACCAGGCGCGGGCGGCTTATGGAAACATCACAGATTTGGGGGGGGGGGGGCGTCTTGCAGTACTCTGCTCTCCAGCCTTAACCCTGTTGGTCCAGACTGGAGCGCACAAACATCCGAGTCGTTGACCTGCTCGGTGGCCATGGCCGTGTAATTTATCCCTACGTAGACTGGGGCCACTAATGCACGTGAGAGGCAGTCTGCCACCACGTTGAGTTTACCGGCCACATGCTGAATGTCGGTCGTAAACTCTGAGATCGCGGCCAGCTGCCTCTGCTGCTGGACCGACCATGGTTCCGAAACCTTGGCCATAGCATACGTTAGTGGCTTGTGGTCTACAAACACAGTGAAGCTGCGCCCTTCCAGCCACAACTGGAAGCGGCATATGGCCAGGTGGAGAGCCAGTAACTCCCTGTCAAACGCGTTGTATTTACGCTCATTGTCACACAAAGACCTGCTAAAAAATGGCGAGCAGCTGCCAAGAACTGGTGACGCGCTGCTCCATGACGGCCTCTATGGTCACGTCCGATGCGTCAGTAATGAGCGCTATCTGAGCCGCCAGGTCTGGGTGCACCAGTAGTGCAGCGTTTGCTAGGGCTGTTTTGGCATCGTAAAACACCTGCTCCCGCTCAGGAGTCCAGTCGATGCTGTCCGCCCGTTTCCATTTCTTAAGTGCGCCATACAATGGCTGCATGAGCTGGGCTGTGCGGGGGAGGAAACGGTTGTAAAAGTTTACCATCCCCAAAAACTCCTGCAGCGCCCTCACCGTCTGAGGCCGGGAAAATCTGCCACTGCGCGCACTTTGTCCGGTAAGGGTGTCGCACCCTCCGGTGAGATGCGGTGGCCCAAAAAGTCGATTACTGTAACCCCAAACTGGCACTTTGCCTGGTTGATTATTAACCCGTGCTCTTCCAACCTCTGGTAAACTGTCTAGAGGTGGGCTACATGTTCATCCTCGGATGCAGTGGCCACCAGGATGTTGTCCAGGTAGACAAACACAAACGGCGGATCGTGCAGCACCGCATCCATCATGCGTTGGAAGGTCTGCACCGCGCCTTTTAACCCGAAAGGCATACGTAGGAACTCAAAAAGACCGAACGGGGTTATTACTGCCGTTTTGGGTATGTCTTCTGCACGCACCGGGACCTGGTGGTACCCACAGACCAGGTCCACCTTGGAGAAAATGCGTGCCCCGGTGAGGTGGACGGAAAAATCTTCAATATGAGAGACTGGGTAGCGATTGTGCACTGTGGCATTGTTTAATCTGCGGAAATCTCCGCATGGTCACCCCGATCCCTCGGCTTTAGGCACCATGTGTAGCGGGGATGCCCATGAGCTGTTTGAGTTCCTGATGATGCCCAACCTTTCCAAGTTGGCGAACTCCTCGCGTGCACTGGCCAGTTTATCTGTGTCCAAGCGCCAAGGTCGTGCGAAAATGGGTGGCCCCGTGGTGGTAATGAAGTGCTCTACCGCGTGCTTAGTGACGGCCGCCAAAAACGTCGGAACCATGAGTGCTAGGAACTGGGTGAGTAGTCTGTGGAACTTACCCCCTGATATTGGTGATATTGGCCAGTGTTGTGGACCCGGCTTCTCAAGCTGTACAGTGCAGAGAATCAAAAGACATAGCATTAATCAGGCGTCTGTTAGCCACATCGACTAATAGTCCGTGTGCACACAAAAAATCTGCCCCCAAAATGGGGGAGTTACATGCCGGTATGACGAAGGATCATTGGTAGGTACGGCCGTGCAAGGATATGGTCAGTGTCCTCTCACCAAAAGTCTTAATGTCTGAGCCATTTGCAGCTGCAAGCTCGGGGCCGCTACTTTCAGCCAGCCGGTCTGCGTAGGACGGCAGGATGAGGCTCTTTTGGGAGCCGGAGTCCACGAGGAACCGTCTCCCCGAGCGTGAGTCCGTCACATAGAGCAGCTTGGTTGTGTTACCAGCAGTCGCAGCTGCTACTGACTGCCGGTCCTGGCGATTCCTGAGTGCTTGAACTGGCATGGTGGCATGCATCGACATGCGTCTTCTCCAAAGCGGCACAGTGGTAGAAGCAGAGCGTGCCCCTCCGGTGCTTCTTGGCCTCCGCGGCGGCCACCATTGATGGCTCCTCGCCCTCACTGGCCGTCTTACTGGGTTCCAACGCTGCTGCATTCACAGCAAAGGTTCTGGTCGTCAGGATAATCTGATCCACCTCTTGTGCCAGCACCCAGTAGTTCTGCATGACCAGCAGCGGCGAATTGGCGAGGACCGCTCTGGCCGCTGTCGGGAGGTTCCGGAGGAAAAGGTGGGAAAAGAGGAACTGCTTGCCATCTGTGCCATCAACGGCAACATCTTCTCCATTCATTCGACCGCTGACCCGTCTCCCAACTCGGAGCACGTCAGGAGCCTTTTCACTCCCTCGCAGTCCGAGAGCGTGTAGCGCTGGGTCAGCGCGGTCTTGACAGCATCATATTTGCTGTGGGCTGGGGGCCATTGGAGCAGGTTCGCCACCTGCTATGTTGTGCATGCGTCCAGCGCTGCAACCACGTAGTAGTACTTGGTGTCCTCTGCCGTCACCCCACGGAGTGCCAACTGGGCCTCTGTGTGGAGGAACCAAGCCTTCGGGTCATGTAGCCAAAAGTCTGGGAGCTTGACCGAAACGGTGCAGGTGGTGCTGGTGCCTCCAGTCCGGGTTGTCTCCGGGGTGTTTGCTTCGAGTTCCATTCTACGTCAAAGGTCACCAGTGTAGAGAGAAATGAGCAGGCGAGGCAGTGAGCTGGATTAGAATGGACTTTATTCTCTCTAACCACAAGTCAACAAGAATAGCCCAGGTCGCTGGGCATCTCTCTTTTATATCTTACATCCTTGCCTAGCGACCTGGGGGGTTCACACCACAATACACACAATCACAATACACGTCCTCGCCAAGCCTGTCGGCACATTAACATACAGTCCGGTGGAGAAGCCACAGTCTGCCCGGCGCATCAACCTAACAGTCGTTTAGCGTCTCCACCTCCGCTGTCCCGTCTTGACCCCCCGTCGGCTTCTCTCCTCCTGTGCCATTCAGTCTGAGTGGAGAATGTAACATCTAGGTCCCCCACAACATCAGCAATACATGCCTCGAAACGCGCTTCGCCAAATATTTCCTGGATAAGCTCAAAGCACCCTCAAACCTCCAGAGCCTGTCGTCCCATCACTAGGAGGATCCCTACTTGGAGGAGGGCCTAGCTGGATGAGGTCCTGGCTGGAGGAGAGGTCCTGCTTGAAGAGAGAGATTTGTCAGGAGGAAGGAGCCCTGCCTGAGGAGAGGGTTCCGTGTGAGGGCCTGGCAAGAGAGAGCTTTGCCAGTAGGAAGGAGTCCTGCCTGGGGAGGAGTTCCCTGCCTGGATAGCCAGCCAGATGAGAGCCTGGTTAGACAAGAGAAGGTTGCTGGTCCCAGGAAGATGGCTGCAGGAGAGCATGACTGAGGAGGAGGAGTAGTAATGACCAGGACCACCATGATGCTGGCATTTGGAGGGAGACACTTCTGCGTGGAGCAGTTGGCAATGCTGCAAGCGAAGGACAGCAAGAAGCAGAGTGAGGACCTCTGCCTGGGCTATAAGTATCTGGTTCCCAAATAGCAGCACCCCATTACGATGATGATGATGTTTATGACAATAGAAATCTAGATATGCTGCTGGCAAGTATCTTCCCCTGTACAGGTCCTGAGGGCATTGGTGTCGTGGTGGCAGATGGAGACTGGCCTGGAAGAGTGGATCCGTTTCCTCAGCTTTTATGGACTTTGTTCGTTTTCTAGCCCACTTTTAGTTTTTTAGCTTAAGTTTTTTAGTTGGTATTTTATCCTATTTTAGTTTCTTAGATGGTTTTAATTCTTAGGTTTTAGTTTAGGCTTTTTATTTTGGTGGCCATTTGTATATATTTTAGGTAAATAAATCCTTTGAACATCCTCATTTTAAAGTTTCCCCTTTGATTGCTACCTGTGACTCTTCGCCTAGTTTAAAAGAACCTGAAGGTTATGTTTTTAATTACCCCTCAGCCTCCATGTTACACTAAGTTTACTTTAACACAAAATGTAATACATTATGCTTAGTCACTTTTTCCCTGCTTCCTGCTGCACTGATTACACCTGGGACTGTTTTTGCTTTGGACTGCGTGTTTTGTTGTTTGTTTGTTTTTTAGGGAGTGAGATTACCGGAATGAAGGATGGATGAATTTCTGCAGTGCGCAAAGACTTGGCTCTGCTGTGCAATGGACAATCAAGATTATCTTGAACAATTGGGTTTTCAGGCTATGGTTTGGGTTTATGTGTTTGCCCCCTCCCCCTTTTAATTTTTTTCTTTTCCCCTTCTCTCTCCCCGTCTCCCCCCAGGGACCATTCTAATAACCCTCGGATACCAGGTGCTACACTGTCGTTTGTCGAACTTCTTATACTTGACCACATAAGGTATGCATAATACAAGCAACATGCTTAGATTTGTGTCTTGGAATGTGCAGGAGTAAGGATCTCCATTAAAATAAACAAGATTATGTCCCACATGCACAATCTTAGAGGGGGCATTTATTTTATTCAGGAAACTCATCTTCGAAACACAGAAATCTCTCTACTTAAGAAAAGCTAGGTTAGTCATTTGTTTCAATCTAAATTTAATGAGAAAGCCAAGGGCGTCACCATTATAATTCACTGTTTGTACCTTACAAGACTGTAGAGGATGCTGCTGGCCATTTTGTCATTGCCTCTGGGTCACTGCAAAATACCCCAGTCATATTAGCCAGTGTTTACGGCCCTAACTGGAATGATGCCTCTTTTTTTGCCAAACTATTTTCATACTTTCCAGATGCTGAAAATCATTACATCATCTTAGGAGGTGACTTCAGCCTTGTTCTGGACCCTGTCTTAGACAGATCCTCCAATAAGACATTTTCCTTAACTAAATCATCCAAGACTTTGCATATGTTTATGGATCAATTGGGACTTACTGACCCTTGGAGGCATAAATTCCCCACAAATAAGGGCTTTTCCTTCTTCTCTCATGTGCACCGCACTTATACTTGTATAGATTTCTTTCTTCTTGACAACAGACTACTTTCCAAAATCAACAGTTGTGATTACCATAGTACTGTTATCTCCGACCACACTCCCATATCACTTGATCTCAATCTTGGCACTCATTTCAGTCTTTTTAGGCAGTGGAGGTTTAATTCAATTTTATTAGCTGAAGAGCACTATATCCAGTTTTTGCACTCCCAAATTTCTAGTGATGTTAAAACCAAGGCCTCATGAAACAATGAGCAACTTTGAGATAATTGCTTCATGAGTGAGTGTTATGAAAAATCTTAGACTGCCATCTGGTGACTGACTGTCAGAACTGCATCTGAGTTGAAAACCTGAAAAAGGGCAATACAGTGATCCCTCACTTATCGCGGTTAATGGGTTCCAGAACCGACCGCGAAAAGTGAAAAACCGCGAAGTAGCATCACCCCTAATGACGCCATCCATAAATAATACGTACGTTCATTCTCCCACTCTCTCTCTCTCATATGATACGTGTGTGTGTGTACGTGTACATACATACGTAGATGTAAACAAAGTGTACATAAATATGTTTTTAGAACTCTTTTATTCTTATAACAAGATACGTAACTCAAGATGAAAATGATTTACTGCACAGGTTAATGAGAGCTTTACTGCTCCTCAGGTGATGCCTCATCGTGAGGTGCTGGAGGCTCAGGATCATCGAGGGCAGCTTCCGATAGAGCTGAAGCTGCAGGAGGCGGCGCAGTGGCTCGACGGGAAGACTATTTCGCACAAAATGGCACAAGAGAACAGCAAAAAGTTCCACGCAGCGAGACTAAGTAACACGAGCGATAAAAAGCAATGAATGCGGTCTTCCTTCCCTTCATGGGTGCTTGGCAGGGAGAGGAGGTGGGTGAAACATCTCGGCCAATCAGCTTGCGGGGTGAAACGTCTCGGCCAATCAGCTTGCGAGATTTCCGAGCCGAGCAAACACGAGAACAGCGAACAGAGAGTTGAGCGGCTGTCCGTGTTGACACCTGATGGTCTAATGTAGTCTCCCTGCCTTCTGCTAGCGCCCGCCCATTATTTCTCAATTTTGAATTTTTGATGAATATTTTTGAAAAATCCGCGATGCACTGAGGGCGCGAAAGGTGAAGCGCGAAGTAGCGAGGGATCACTGTACTCTATCACACATTGCATTACATTTTCTTAGACAGGCTTGTAAAAAATCTGTCAATCTGTTATCTATCATTTTAATTGACTTTAATTAGATCACCCTCCATGTAATCTGTCAAATAGACAGCTTTCAGAATTTGTAGTCATTGCTGAAAAAATTCTGCTGTGGAAGGGCAATTGTGACCCGTGCTAGCAAAATGAGTAACTTTGAGGAAATTATCAAAACTGAGGTAACGTTTTTTTTTTTCCGTATTCTGTATTGAAAGACCTTCAAAATGATATTTAATTTGTAGGACGTGCACAAAAATTGACCCAGAAAAAGCCAATTTGTTTATATTTTGGCTAGGTATAAAACTCATGTTCAATTGGTTGGAAGTTATGTCTTCCTCCAAACGATATGTATTTTTAGAAAGTACGATTTCTAAGCTTTGCAATGATACCAGGCACTCACAGAGATTTTCCCGGGACTTGCTGCTAGCAAACAAAGAATCATGATTTATGACTTTTCGTGCCTGTAGCTCGTAATGACATGGTGCACATTCGACTCATTTTGCCAACACAGGTCACAATTTTCAATGAATGAAACTATGTATGAATATATATATATATATATATATATATATATATATATATATATATAGAGAGAGAGAGAGAGAGAGAGAGAGAGAGAGAGAGAGAGCTTGACATTAACAGCGGCCAATTGCTGGTGAATTTCAGCAGCGGCCGGTAAGACAGCTACACTCTACAGCCACTTCAGCCATGTGCAGCCATGAAGGGGTGTCCCAATTTGAAGGGGTAGTGGTGTTACGCTCGACACCGCCCACTCAACACTGATTCGCGCAATATAAAGCGGAAGTGTCATGAGCAGTTTTTTTTATATTTAATAGAACAAAATACAGCATACAAACTCTCGATGAGGATAAAGGTTACAAAAGAGTTACAAAATCAGAACTTTCACAAAAAATATACAATCAGTCAAACTTCACATTCCAATTAACAAAAAAGGGGTATATTAAAAGAGAGAGTAAAGAGCACAACAATTCTCTGATAGTCTTTTTTTATTATAGTAATAGGAGCTGCCCAATGTCTCTGTTGTCTCTGCAACTCTACAACTGATTACCTGATGTTGTCCAGCTGCACTGTTACCTTCGCCAAGGAGGTAATGTAATCAGGCTGGTTTGTCTGTTTGTTTGTCTGTCTGTTAGCAGGATTATGCAAAAACTACCGTACAGATTTTGATGAGATTTTCACCGGAGGTAGCCCTTGAGCCAAGGATGAACCCATTAAATTCTGGTGATGCTCTGAGAGTGCCTACCTCCACTGAGGACCTTATTTGTAGTTGTGTAGCAGGATTACACAAAAACTGCTGGATGGATTTGGACAAAATATTCACCAGAGGTGGTTCTTGGGCTGCAGAGAAAGCCATTACATTTTGGTGATGATCTGAGAATGCATTCCTCTGCCAAGGCTCTTATCTTCTCACAGTATGTTAGCAAGAATCCTCCAAAACTAGTGGATAGACTTCAATGCAATTTTCACCAGAATTGGCTCGTGGCCTTCACATGAACCCATTACATTTTGAAGGTGATCCATGAGGGATGGATGGAGGCTTGGCAGAGGTATGCACTCTCTGACTGTTTTTCTAGTTACCACCTGTGGCTCATCAGCTGCAGACTTGAACAGAAGGCAGATTCTCTGACTTCTCTGTGAGAATGTTATGGCCCCATCACACCGAGGCAGTTCTCAGTACGTTCTGGAAAATTTAAGAGAAGGGGATAAAACTGAGTGGGAACCGAATGGATGTCATAGGCACTTATTTTGATCTGAGTAAGAACCCCATGGACGGGCATGGACTGGAAGGGTACTCCAGAACATCAAGCATGTTCAAAAATTTCTCCCGACTAACCAGCAGTCAGCATACAGGTGCTGGTGCCAGTGCTCGTGCTAGGTGCATGCCTCCTGTTACCAGTGTTAGCTGGGGGGCTAATAGCTCAGGGGCTAATAGGCTATCTTTAGCACTCCTTCCATCTACTTAACAGACAGCTAGGCAGGCCAATAATAGAGCAGTGGGCGGGTCTCAAGGAGGGCGGTGGGTTGGTTTTGTCACATTGTAACGTACATGATTTATCCGGAAGAGTGAAAAATGTTTAGAATCAGAATCAGAATCAGAATCAGGTTTATTGCCATTGTTCATGTAGTACACAAACTAGGAATTTGTCTCGGTACAATGCTGCAAGATTAAACATGATAAGATAAGAGAAATAAACTATACATGTAATAAAGTGTAGGATAAGATTAAGTGATACTGGTCAACAGTTAAAATATATATTAGCCAGCAGCAGATACTGTGGAGAACTATATAGTGCAGTCGGTAATGCAGGAAGAAAACAGTGATGATTGACATGAGTCTGGTTGAGCTGCTGTACATGGTGCACGAGAGTCAATAAGTCACTTAGTGTTCAGCAGTCTAATGGCAGAGGGGAAGAAGCTGTTCATGTGACGGGAGGTTTTAGTCTGGATGGACCGAAGTCTTCTACCAGAGGGGAGGGGGGCAAACAGTACGTGACCAGGGTGTGAGGGATCGGCTATGATCCGGCCAGCACGCCTCCGGGTCCTGGAGATGTACAGATCCTGGAGAGATGGGAGCTTGCAGCCGATCACCTTCTCAGCAGTGCGCACGACGCGCTGCAGCCTTAGTCTGTCCCTGGCAGTGGCTCCTGCGTACCACACGGTTATGGAGGTGGTGAGGATGGACTCGATGATGGCTGTGTAGAACTGCACTAACATCTTGGTGGGTAGCTTGAGCTTCCTCAGCTGCCGCAGGAAGAACATCCTCTGCTGGGCTTTTTTGATGAGTGAGCTGATGGTCAGCTCCCATTTGAGGTCCCTGGTGATGGTAGTGCCTAGGAAGCGGAAGGAATCAGCAGTGGTGATGGGAGAGCCTGAGAGGGTGAGGGGGGGCAGAGGAGTAGTGACTTTCCTGAAGTCTACAATCATCTCCACTGTCTTCAGAGCGTTCAGCTGCAGGTTGTTATTGCTGCACCAGGACGCCAGCTGGGCCACCTCTCTCCTGTAGGCGGACTCGTCGCCGTTGGAGATGAGCCCGATGAGGGTGGTGTCGTCCGCAAACTTGATCAACTTGACAGACTGGTGGCTGGAGGTGCAGGAGTTGGTGTAAAGGGAGAAGAGTAGGGGGGAAAGTACACAGCCCTGGGGTGATCCGGTGCTGATGCTAGTATAGTCTGAGACAGTCTTTCCCAGCCGCACATGCTGCCTCCGGTCCGTCAGGAAGTCGATGATCCACCTGCAGAGGGAGTCAGGCACGTTGAGCAGGGACAGCTTGTCCCGGAGCAGAGCGGGGCGGATGGTGTTGAATGCGGAGCTGAAGTCCACAAACAGGATCCTGGCGTAGGTTCCCGGGGAGTCCAGGTGCTGCAGGATGGAGTGGAGGGCCAGGTTGACTGCATCGTCTACAGACCTGTTGGCTCGGTAGGCAAACTGCAGCGGGTCCAGGAGAGGGGTGGTGATGGACTTGAGGTGGGACAGGACCAGGCGCTCAAAGGACTTCATGACTACAGAGGTGAGCGCTACAGGTCTGTAGTCATTAAGTCCAGTGATCCGTGGCTTCTTGGGGACAGGGATGATGGTGGAGGATTTGAGGCAGGACGGCACGTGGCATAACTTAAGGGAGGTGTTAAAAATGTCTGTGAATACAGGAGCCAGCTGTTTCGCACAGAGTCTCAGGGTGGAGGGAGACACGCCGTCTGGGCCGGGGGCCTTGCGCGGGTTCAGTCTGGAGAACTGTTTGAGCACATCCTGCTCACTGATGATAAGGGGAGGGGGGGAGGAGGGGGGGTGCCTTAAATGAAGTAGGGAAGTAGTAGTTTATGGCATTTCTGGGAGAGAAAATCGAGATAAAGGCTTTGTGTCTGTTTTGTTTTTTTGGTTGTTGTTTTTTTTTAAGAGAACTGACTGTTTTGATATTTTTCTGATAATTACATGACCAACAGACACACTTCAGACACTTACAACCTACAAACTCACCATTTTTCAGTCAGTGACCCCTTCCAAGCTGTCTCCTTTCTGTGTCTGTGTTTGGGTCTGTTTAGTAAAACATGTCAGCAACATAGATGGATATAGAAAAGCCAGGACCTACGTACGTGTGAAAGCACCCACTTCAGCTTTCATTTGATCAAAACACTTCCTGTTTCTCTCTTAACTATGCTGATGTAGAACAGCAAATTGTCCCACTGGGGATTAATAAAGGATATCTTATATCTTTAGAGTAACAATTTATCTGATTTAGTGATTTTTTTTCTTTTTGTTAAACCAATTGATTCATTAAAAATTAAAACATGGCTAATTTAGTCACAGATAATTTCTCTGTAATGCAGAACAGATATTAAATATGAATGCCAAGAGTTATAAGTGTCATGAGGAACAGGAATACCAATAAACTGATAATTAAGTTGCTAAATGCTTGGAGAGAGGTGTGCACCCCTAGTTTCAAGCCTGCTCCCTTGGGCCATGAGAAGATTGTGGATGGAGGTAGCAGGGCAGGGCTGTCTCCTCAGTTTGTTGCCTTACTTCCACCTATTAAATAGTTGTATCTTTTGACAAGAAAAGCCTATGTGGATCAATGTGAGAAAATAAGGCAATAGGATAGTTCTGAGGACATAATTTGTTAATGGAACAAATGTCTGGTGTGAATGTGTGTGGTTAAACTGGTCCGGGCGGACCTCAGAAATCTATTCAATGGGATGTATTTTAGTGTATTTAAGGGGAAAAGTTAGGAATCAGCACCTCATGCAAGAAACAAAATTTAAAAAGATCTCAGCAAATATTCTGACACACTGCGTATTTCACACTTATTTCTGTTTATTTATTTATTTGCGTGATGGCCTTCTGTCCAATCAGCTGGGTGTTGCTGATGCACTGCTGACCACTAGATGTCAGCATCACCCAGCACCTTTACCTGTGATCAGCGACTCCGTGACGGTGACAGGCTGACCTCTCCAGCTGCTCAGGTCATTGCAACACCTCATGAAGTTCTGAGCAAAACATTTTAAACCTTTGGAGAGGAGTTCAGTCTTCAAAGAAATGAGGCAGAGAATCTGACTGCTTGAACACAACTGTGGCATGTAGTTTAGAAATGCAAGCTAAAGGGGTTAAATTGTTGTGTCACGAATAGAGTGCCAACATCATTTAATAAATCTGTGAAAATCCATCCTGCACTGCCCGTGTGCAGGTGTATTTAACACCTCCATTAAAGGTTGAAGCCTTTGAGGTTTTCACTAGAAGCATTTGCGAAGCTGCAAGACGAGGATCAGATAATGATGGTAATTATGCAGTACCACAAGTGAATACAGGGCTGGCCAAAGGTATTAATTATAAATTCAATTGAAAATTTTTTCACATAACCCCAGCTTTAAAAAAGAAAATGATGGTAATAAAAATGGTCTTAAGAGATGAGTTCTGTATAAAGATGTAATGTCAGCTATAGACTCAGACGTGTGAACTGGGGTATGCAGGAGCTACACGAAAGGGTCTGAAAGTGTGCGTGCGTGCATGTGTGCATGTGTCAGGCTAACCTTTCTTTCAATCACCACCCCAGACAGGAACACTATCAGAAGAGCAACTAGGGTCAAAGTAGTAAAAACAACAGCAATGCACTCTGTAAATATGTGTAGCTGAAATGACTACAAACAAGCATTTGTTACCAGCCCTCATGTCCATGTGGGCCCCCAAAAAAAGGTTACATGTGGGCTGTCTTATGGGTCCATGTGGGTTCTCTGCAGGTTCCATGTTGGCCCATCTGAGTTTGCCCTCATGGACTTTACCTGTTTACCTATTTTCATCTTATGTTCTCAAAAATTTGCTATTTTCTTGTAAAATTGTGATTTTTTTTTTTCTTACAAATTTCCTAACTTTTTCCTGTAATTTGGGAACTTTTGCATAAATTTGCCACTTTTTTTTACTGTAATCCTGCAACTTTTTCTCATAAATTTGTAACTTTTTTCCTTGTAAACTTGCTATTTTCTTGTAAATTTGTTTTTCCCATAAATTTGTGACATTTTTTGTGAAAATTTGCAACTTTCTCAAAAAGTTTCAACTTTTTTCACTGTAAACTTACAACTTTTCCTCATACATTTGGGACTTTTTTCTCAAAAATTTTCCATTTATTTACTCATATTGTCATGGGTGGCGTGAGCACGCCCCTCCCCTCCAGCCTTGCCTTCTCTAACTCATCACTGCACCTGAGGCAGAAGACACACCTGCGCCCGCTCATCAGCCAGCGTACTTAAGGAGGTCTCCTCCACGCAGTCAGCGCTGGCTCGTCTGGGTATACTGCCCGTGTTCATGCAAGCTAATTTACAAGTTTAAACGTTAACATGTCGTTAACCTTTATTCTCCTCTCTTCCTCAGGTTGCTGCCACCGTGTAGGTGTGTCACCGGGACTGTGCGCACTCTCCTGCCCCACCACACTGTCCTTCAGCGATCTCATTCACCTGGTCAGGCACCATCAGCTCACCTTTCCCCCCTTACCCTACTGGTTCGTCTGTTCCCCCTTTGGGTCCTGCCGGTCCTCTCTGGATTTCCCAAGTAAGTGGCAGTTTGGCTCATCCATTTCCCCTTATTCCACTCCTCAGCTCACGGCTCTCATCTTCTCTCCACAGGTCCTTTCCTCTGGCGAGTGACTGTTTCAGTAGCTGTGCACTTTGGATTTTGCTATTAATAAAATTGTCAAACGTGCCCTTCTGTGTGGTTCCTTCCTGTGTTTGGCATCGTGAATGTGAGCTGTCAAACTTAATACGTCTTGACAGAACGACTCAACCAGGACGGTAGCTCAGCCGGTGCCTCACTGCAGGAGCAGTCCGCTATGGATCAACTAGTGGCAACCGAGTGGCAGCTCGCTGCGCTGACGCAGCAGGTATCCAATATGATGACATTGTGGTCTGCAGCGCATCCCACGGGTGCACCCCCTCAGCCTGCTCCGCGCACTACGGTGCGCCATACCACCTCCGTTCCCATGCCTTACCTGTACGTGGGGGAGGTGGGGAAATGTAAGGCTTTTCTTCTAAAAGTGCAAATGTACCTAGAGCAGGTTGGGGAGGAGTATCCGGGGGATGTTGCGAGAATCCAGTTTTTCACCCTGTTGCTCAGGGATCGAGCCCTGGAGTGGGCTCAGTTCACTCTAGACAACCCCGAAGGGCGCCGTTATACGTTTGACCAATTTGTGGCCGCTTTCACTTGCACGTTTGGCCGGACCGAGAGTCAGGGCAATGTAATGAGCCGCCTAATGACCCTTCACCAGGGTACCTGGTCTGCGGCTGAGTACTTGGTGGAGTTCGGGGTTGTGGCATCCGAGTCGGAGTGGAACGACACTGCATTACGCAGCGCGTTCCTCCATGGATTGAACGACGAACTCCGTAATGATCTGGCGATTCATCCTGTCCCAGAGACGCTCAACAGCCTCATAGATCAGGCAGTAGGGCTGGACAATCGGCATCGTGAGCGTGTGAAGGAGCACGGCCCCACCCCTTGCCCGCGTGCCAAGCGTGTATCCATTGTGGTTACTGGCACTGGCGGCCCCGGCTCTTCGCCTGAACGGATGGAGCTCTCTTGGAGCCTAACTGATGAGTGTCCGCGAAGGCGGAGGGCTGGCACGTGCATGTACAGTAGTTTGTCTAACCACAGTCTGGACGAGTGCCAAAAGACACGACCCGTCAATAACCATGGGGGTCTGGCGGGTGGGACCAAATCTACTCCCCCCGGTAATTTTTGAATTTTGGCCCTCGTACAGTTGCCGGTTGTCGAGAGGAGGGTTATGGCGCTGATTGATTCAGGGTCGGAGGGTAATTTCGTGTCTGCTGCTTTCGTTAAGCAGGATATTCATTCCCACACATAAATTGCCCTACAATCAGAGAATCACCACCATATCTGGCAGTGAGGTCGCGGTGGTCGCGCTTAGCACGGTGCCCATATCCTACCTTCTTTCCGGGAACCACCAGGAGGAACTATTGTTCCTGGTTCTCCCCGTTTCATCATCCCCAGTGGTTCTAGGTCATCTGTGGCTCCAGAAACATAACCTAATGATCAATTGGGCAAAAAGTACCATCTCTGCCTGGAGCCAGTTTTGTATGGCCCACTGTAAGCGTTCAGCTGAATGCTCCCCTTCTCTGTCGGTTCCTCCCTCTCGGGCTGAGCTGCCAAACCTCAGCCTTGTCCCTCAGGCATATCATGATTTGGGTGAGGTCTTTAACAAGTCAAGAGCATTGTCGCTGCTGCCTCACCGCTCTTATGACTGTGCTATAGACCTCATCCTGGCGGCGATAGCATTTCTGGCCCAGAGAGAGAGGCGATTTAACTTCACCATCACTTTCTGGCCTGGCACCCAGAATACCAAACCAGACGCGCTCTCAAGCCAGTTTGATTCTGGGGACATAGCCCCCCCCCCCCCAAAAAAAAACATCATGCCACCTTCATGCATCCTTGGAGCCCTTGGGATATTGAGCGAAGGGTCCGCCAGGCCTAGTCCCAAGAGCTGGTGCCAGTAGGGTGCCCCCGGAACAGTCTGTACGTCCCGGCCACCCTCCCCAGCGATGCCATCCAGTGGGGTCACACCAGTCACTTTGCATGCCATCCAGGCATCGCTCGAACTGTGGACTTTGTCCGGCGAGCATTCTGGTGGCCAACACTGCAGCAGGACGTACAAGAATATGTGAAGGCCTGTCAGACCTGCGTCTGGGGGAAATCGGACTCCTCCCCCCCATCGGGTCTCCTCCACCCCCTCTCCATCCCTGGTTGGCCGTGGTACCACATTGCCATGGACTTTGTGACCGGGTTGCCCTCCTCCCACGGCAAAACGGTTATTCTGACCATCGTGGATCGCTTCTCCAAGACGCTCCATCTGGTGGCCCTCCCTAAACTCCCGTCGGCCTTGGAGACAGCAGTCCTCCTCTCAGATCACGTCATCTGGATCCACGGCATCCCAATCAACATTGTGTCTGACTGGGGTCCACAATTTACGTCCCAGGTCTGGAGGGCCTTTTGCCGGACTCTGGGAACTACTGTGAGCCTCTCGTCCAGGAGTCATCCCCAGAGTAATGGGCAGGCGGAGCGTGCCAACCAGTCCCTGGAGGCTGCCTTGGGGTGCATAGCAGCTGATAATCCCTCATCCGGGAGTGCACACCAGACCTGGGTGGAGTATTTCATGAACTCTGCGGTATCCTCCGCCACCGGACTGACCCCCTTTGAGGCATCGTTGGGGTACACGCCGCCTCTTCTCCCTAAGGCCAAGAGGGAGGTTTCGGTCCCATCTGTAGGGGCCCACGCCCGGCGCTGCTGGCGTGTCTGGAGATCTACTCGGGCTGCTCTGGCCTGCTCCACGGAACGCACCCGGGCCGTTGCTGACCGGAAGTGGGTTCCAGCCCCCAAGTACGTCGTGGGACAGCAAGTCTGGCTGGCAGCTAGCCAGATTCCTCTCAAAGAGAAGTCAAAGAAACTGTCCTCCCGCTTCCTTGGGCCTTATCCCATCTCCCGGGTGATGAATGATGCGTCGGTCCAGCTAAAGCTGCCCCCATCCATAAGGGGAAACCCAACCTTCCCCGTCAGTCACATCAAGCCCCTCTCAGCCAGTCCCCCTTGTCCCCCCCCCCCGAAACCACCACCTCCTCCCCGCATTATCGACGGTCACCCCGCCCATACGGTTTGGCGGATTCTGGATGTTCGCCGCCGGGGCCGGGTCTTACAGTACATCGTCGACTGGGAGGGTTATGGGCCAGAGGAACAATCCTGGACTCCCTCATCACTGAAACTGGACAAAGGGATGCTCCGGGCTTTTCACCGTGCTCACCTGGACAAGCCCTCTGGACGGCCAGGAGGCATTCCTAGAAGGGGGGGCCCTGTCATGGGTGGCGTGAGCGCGCCTCTCCCCTCCAGCCTCACCTTCTCTAACTCATCACTGCACCTGAGGCAGAAGACACACCTGCGCCCGCTCATCAGCCAGCGTACTTAAGGAGGTCTCCTCCACGCAGTCAGCGCTGGCTCGTCTAGGTATACTGTCCGTGTTCAGGCAAGCTACTTTACAAGTTTAAACGTTAACACGTTGTTAACCTTTATTCTCCTCTTTTCCTCAGGTTGCTGCCACCGTGTAGGTGTGTCACCGGGACTTTGCGCGCTGTCCTGCCCCACCACACTGTCCTTTAGCGATCTCATCCACCCGGTCAGGCACCATCAGCTCACCTTTCCCCCCTTACCCTACTGGTTCGTCTATTCCCCGTTGGGTCCTGCCGGTCCTCTCTGGATTTCCCAAGTAAGTGGCAATTTGGCTCACCCATTTCCCCTTACTCCACTCCTCAGCTCATGGCTCTCATCTTCTCTCCACAGGTCCTTTCCTCTGGCGAGTAACTGTTTCAGTAGCTGTGCACTTTGGATTTTGCTATTAATAAAATTGTCAAACGTGCCCTTCTGTGTGGTTCCTTCCTGTGTTTGGCATCGTGCACATGAGCTGTCAAACTTAATACGTCATGACACATATATTTGTTACTTTTTTGGTTAATTTGCAACTTTTTCTCATTTTTACCACATAAATTTATGACTTTTTTCTTGTAAATTTGCTAAGTTTTTCTTGTAAGTTTATAACTCTTTTCAAGTAATTTTACATTTTTTTTCTTGTAAATTTGCAACTTTTTTCTCCTAAATCTTGACTTTTTTCTCAAAAATTTGAATTTTTTTTTGTCAATTTGTTAATTTTTTTCTTGTAAATTTTCACATTTTTTCCTCATAAATGTGAAACTTTTTTGCATAATTGTGCCTATGGCCCACATGTTACTGAAAGCTGCTCTCCTATATCAAAGCCTTGTGAGTTTAAAGCAGGTAAACAGATTACCTGCTTACCTGTAAAGTCCATGTGGGCAAACACAGATGGGGCCAACATGGAACCCATGGACAAACCCACATGGGACCCATAAGACAGCCCAGTTAAACCTATCGTGGGACCCACATGGGCATGCTGGCTGGATAAAAAGTGAATGAATGTTCACTTTAATTTTAAAATGACAGCAATCAAATTCTGCAGTTTTTTAAACAATGGGAATAAAATGCTTTAGAACAAATTAAACTGGCTGTACAACAATTAAAATTGCAGCAATAAAAGCTGTGACAACAGAAAACGTCTCAGTGATGACATTCAATTGAAAACATGTTTGTCACATCTTTCACAAAATGGTTGACATTATAACACCTGTTCAACTGTAATTATATATATAATATCTAGAATAGTTACTGTTGTTAGAAAAAAACAGACAAGGTCAGGCAGGAGTCTTCGTGGACCATGGTGTCTGCAGATGACATTGTGATCTGTAGTGAGAATAGGGAGCAGGTGGAAGAGAACCTGGAGAGGTGGAGGTATGCTCTGGAGAGAAGAGGAATGAAAGTCAGTAGAAGCAAGGCAGAATACATGAGTGTGAATGAGAGAGAGACAGGTGAAATGGTAAAGATGGAAGGAGTATAGGTAGTGAAAGTAGATGAGTTTAAATACCTGGGGTCAATCATCCAAAGCAATGGAAAATGCACAAGAGAGGTGAAGAAGAGGTGCAGGCAGGGTGGAGTGGGTGGAGACGAATGGCAGGGGTGATTTGTGACAGAAGGGTAGCAGCAAGAGTGAAAGGGAAGAATTACAAGATGGTAGTGAGACCTGCTATGACGTATGGTTTGGAGACGGTGGTGCTGACAAAGACAGCAGGCAGAACTGGAGGTGGCAGAGTTGAAGATGCTACGATTCTCATTGGGAGTGACTAGGAGGGACAAGATTAGAAATGAGTACATCAGAGGGACAGCTCAGGTTGAGTGGTTTGGAGACAAAGTAACAGAGGCAAGGCTGAGATGGTTTGGACATGTGCAGAGGAGGGATAGTAGAGATATTGGACAAACGATGTTGAAGATGGAGCTGCCAGGCAGGAGGAAAAGAGGAAGACCACAGAGAAGATTCATGGATGCAGTGAAGGAGGACATGGAGAGGGTTGGTGTTATGGGATAGGGTGAGATGGAGGCAGATGATCCGCTGTGGAGACCCCTGAAGGGAGCAATCGAAAGAAGAAGTTACTGTTGCTAGAAAGACCAAACTGAATTGTCCACTGCATACAAAACAATAATCAACCCTGTGTTCTACTTTCATACTAAATGTAAAGAAGACATTTATGATAACTAGTTGTTAGGACCTTGACAATGACCAATCTTATGCAGCCCTTCATGTCTGTTCCACCATACATAGAGTGAGATAATATTCACATCTGAATTAACCTATCCTGAGGAGAGGAACTTCAACTCATTTTTTACATGTTAGCTGGAGGAACTGAGTATCTCCAAGTCACCAGTACAAAAAATAACAGTTGAAAAGATCCCTCTTTTCTATACGTCACATACTGTACATAGAAGCTAGACATAAACTGAGCCAGCACATTGTCAAGCCGTGTGTGTGTGTGTGTGTGTGTATGCAGCAGCCTCTGCTTCTTTAGACAGGTGCAACTCACATTATCCAAAGAACTTTACAGAAATAAATGGGATCCGTTTAGTCCAGTGACCTGTAAAAGTCCCACATTGCAGGTCAGCAGATTTTCCATATGATGGGCAGGGTGAGGATGTTTAGAGCATGATGCTTGGATTTACATCTTCTGTCAAGTTTCTATACTTTTCTATAATCACGTTTTTTTAAAGACTTCTGGCTGTTCTCTGGGCAACACCAAATCACTTTAACAGTTTCCCTGATCTACTGTTTAGTCGTTTGGATGGGGCATCTGATAAGATAAGATAAGATAAGCCTTTATTAGCCCCACAATGGGGAAATTCCAGGATTGCAACAACACAGGATTTGTGGCAGTAATCACATCTTTTTGCATTTTTTAAAAATTCCATAGACAAAAATTATCACATAACATCACTGTGCAGTTGTATAAATATACTGAGAGGCAATAAAAATGCAACATTAAATCAGCTTCAGAAAAAAGGTCCAAGTTGTCACTGAATAAAACACAAATGAAGATACACGTCATAATGTCTATTTACTAAAGGTTACTAGTGCACAATTTCAGATCATCTGGACGCACAGATATGCGATAAAATTTAATCCTTAATCACTTCTCTTGATTTTATCATTGATTAATATCATGAATGTGAGCTCAATTCTGTGTAGGACTGATGCCACTAGGTTGTCAATTTGACTTTGAAGAATGTGGTCCCATTCAACAAGCAGTGTCGCCTCAAGCTCAGCATGATTTGTTGGTGGAAGACCCCAATTGTGTAGACACTGATTCAGAACATCCCAGACACCAAAGACCTGAAAAGCAAACCTCTCCCCCCAAAAAATGTATTTGGAGGCTGAATTTTTTTGTGGTAATTAGTTGCAGTACTCATTTCATCCAACAGGATGAAATGAGTACTGCAACCATTGGCATGGTCCTTTTTTGTCACATTAGTGGCCCCAGAAAGACAAGTGCCCCAGAAAAATTTTTGGAGGCTGAATTTTTTCAAAATTACCCCAAGAGCACAGTGACGACTCATCCAAGAGGTCACAAAAGACCCCACAACAACATCCAAAGAACTGCAGGCTTCACTTGCCTCAGTTAAGGTCAGTGTTCATGACTCCACCATAAGAAAGAGACTAGGCAAAAATGGCCTGCATGGCAGGATTCCAAGATGAAAGTCACTGCTGAGGAAAAAGAACATAAAGGCTCATCTCAGTTTTGCCAGAAAACATCTTGATGATCCCCAAGACTTTTGGGAAAATACTCTGTGGACTGACGAAAAGTTGTACTTTTTGGAAGGTGTGTGTCTCATTACATCTGACATAAAAGTAACACAGCATTTCAGAAAAGAAACATCATACCAACAGTAAAATATGGTGGTGGTAGTGTGATGGTCTGGGGCTGTTTTGCTGCTACAGGACCTGGAAGACTTGCTGTGGTAAATGGAACCATGAATTCTGCTGTCTACCAAAAAATCCTGAAGGAGAATGTCCGCCCATCTGTTTGTGACCTCAAGCTGAAGCGCACTTGGGTTCTGCAGCAGGACAATGATTGAAAACAAACCAGCAAGTCCACCTCAGAATGGCTTAAGAAAAACAAAATGAAGGCTTTGGAGTGGCCTAGTCAAAGTCCTGACCTGAATCCAATTGAAAAGCTGTGGCATGACCTTAAAAAGGCGGTTCATGCTTGAAAACCCTCCAATATGGCTGAATTACAACAATTCTGCAAAGATGAGTGGGCCAAAATTCCTCCACAGTGCTGTAAAAGACTCATTGCTAGTTATCACAAACACTTGATTGCAGTTATTGCTGCTAAGGGTGGCCCAGCCAGTTATTAGGTTTAGGGGGCAATCACTTTTTCACACA
Source organism: Pholidichthys leucotaenia (assembly GCA_020510985.1). NCBI lineage: Eukaryota > Metazoa > Chordata > Actinopteri > Cichliformes > Pholidichthyidae > Pholidichthys > Pholidichthys leucotaenia. The sequence goes on from CM035837.1 coordinate 239,312,602, forward strand.
GGGCCATGTAGGTTTGGATTTTTTTTCCATTTAATAATAAACACCTTCATTTATAAACTGCATTTTGTGTTTACTTTTGTTATCTTTGTCTAATATTTAAATTTGTTTGATGATCTGAAACATTGAAGTGTGACAAACATGCAAAAAAATGAGAAATCAGGAAGGGGGCAAACACTTTTTCACACCACTGTATGTCTTGTAAGTCACAAAAACCATGTTGCAGACATGTTAACAGAAAAAAAGATTTTTGGCGGCATGTCACTTTAACAACAGTTACCTGTAGATTTAGAAGGGACTGTTTTTTCAAAATAACTGGTTAAACATAGAAAAATCATAATATTCATCCTGTATTGTTGACATTTATTAAACTGTGCTTGTGGAACTGTTTTATAAAAGCAATATTACACTTGAGGTCGTGCAGTATCATGAATATATCACTGCAGTGATGCCTTCAGTCCTCTGCTTCACGTCAGGTCTGTGACCGAATCAATGCAGTGATTTATTCATTGATACCACTCTCCCTGTCACGTAATATTGCTTAAATATAAGCAGTCTTGTACATGATTGTTGTCTTCTACAATGCTGCTTTATCCACAATGGGGAAAAAATCAGAACAGAGTGGTCCTGCACCACCAGTGACATCACCATGCAGTCATGAGTTGAAACATCTGCTGTTCTGAAATCCAGACACATGCAGACACATGCAGACATGGAGACAGATGAAAGAAACAGGCTCAGAAATTGGGCTAACACATCACAGACAAGCTGCTTCAGTCTGCAGGAGAAAAGATCCTGAAAGTTGCACACAGGAACTGATTCAGAGAGATTCCACTGCTCCTTTGGAAGCTCACTGTGTCCAATCTGTGCTGGAAATGGTTCGCTTGGCTGCAGCACATCATTGTGTGAAGACTGTGAATGAAAAGATAACTTTTTCTCTTTTCTATCATTTATACATCTATTACTTTTTGTGCGTTTAATACACAAAACCTATGTTATTTTTGTGCTCATTGTTTACAAGTGGTCTCAAATACATGCAATCAATATGTATAAAATGTGTAATTGGAGTTGGCAGACATTCGTCAAGGGGGACATATTTTCTTATGGCTGCCATTCAATTCACAAGAGCAACTTGAGGCATTCTTGAGAAATGAGGTGTTTTTCTGTCATACAATGGCCCTAGAATTCTTATGTTCTTTGTAAGGGTGCCTTGGGATCTTCCTACAGCATACTTACTGCCATCTTACGAAAAGTTCTGTGCAACTCACGGCACTCTCAAGTCATTGGTGGGAAGATCTTACGGCTTTCGGCACATTTTCTCAGCACAGTGACGTACTTCCACCTTATGAGTACCTCACTACTACTGCCTTAAGCACGCTGTACGAGAAGGGATTCATACGGCATTTCCTACGACCGCTGTAAGGGGCCCTCAAGAACAACTTAAGATGTTCTTGAGGCATACTTATGGCCAACATCTTACATAGTTCTTATGCTGTTCCTATGGCATTTGTACGGCCGCCCTATGATGAGGGGTTTTCATGGGGCATTCGTAGAAATCTTGGACATGACCATTGACCTGGCCACGAACTTACGAACGGTCTACGGATGCTGAATTCTGTTCATAAGGGTATTTGTGGCAGTAACTTTAGTTTACTCAAACCATTCTGCAAGGTCTGAGGAGAATCATATGCACGGCTATTGAAGCAAATGAACAAGTGGTCTGACAGTTATGCAGAAATGTTCTAAATGATTACAAGGATGATTGTCTTTACATCTGGAGATATTTTCCTTTTTTGTCAGCATGCAGGCTTTTTTCCTCTTTGAGAATGACGGAGTTTATCTTGGATACAGGTAGCATGGACACACTTGGAGCTTGGCATCTGGATTCTACTTTGCTTTTGCAGAAAGGAAAAATAATCAGCTCCATCACTGAGGTGCAACGCATTAAAAGTGTGACTGATGCTCTCTGTGTCACCATGTGAACTTGTTCAAAGTGTTGCCAAGGAATTAGCAGATGGTCGAACAAATTGCAGTCTCTTAAATTTCAGGAAAAATCTAAAACAGACAAATGGGAACCATGTGTTTATATGGGTAAGTTTTTTTTTCTTCCACAGGTGTTAAAAACTAAGGCATGTTTAAATATAACTACTTAAACATAACTACTACATTAATGTGTTTACTTAACAAACGTACTGTATAATAATACTGTTAAAACATTCTGTGGTACAGCTCATTGGCCCACATTGAAATGTGCCCTGGGTATTGGGAAAAATCTTCCACTTGCCTCCTAGCAGAGATGATTTTTCTCAGTTTGAGCCTACATCAGCATTTTAATAGGTGTTATGAGCCAGAAAGGATTACTTCTTCTTGCCAGTTTTTGTAGATTTACAGTCATGTGGAACAAAAAGGGCCACTGGCTAACCTCTACAACAATCTTTGATCTTCCTCTGCAGTAGCTCAGGGTTCACTTCATGGCGATATTTGCCCATTGATTGGATCATTCACCATAAATGTCTGTTTGACATTCCAGGCTATAACATAATGTGCTCAAGAAATGTCTGCAAGGCTCAGTTTCATCTGAGACTTTTTAGCCATTTGGCGTTACGGTGACAAATGGAAACAGTTGAGTCTGCAGCACCTCTTCACCGTGGGAGAACAGAACTGGAAAAAGCTTTGATTCAAGTCACCAAAACCACAATACTTACCTCACTCTCCCGTTTTGTGATTGTAATGGAAATCTTAGCCCGTGCAGCATATCATTTGAAGGTCATTTGACAACCAGTGCTTACTATATAGGTTAAAAAGGTATTTTCCTTTGACTTCTCTACAACAGTAACGAAATACCCCCTTCAAATAAAAGAGAAATATATAAAAAATTTAAATACAGGACCAAATCCAGAAACCACTACATCAATAAAGGAGACCACAGCATATAAAATGTTAACATGCAAAGTACATAAAACAATATGATGAATGAGGTATGAAGCTTGAAAGAAAGTTTCTGCATGACCTTTCCATATAAATAACTTAATAAGGTGTGGGCACAATGACTAAACTCAGAGGAGCTGCTACAGATGTCAAAGTCACAGCTAAACATTTACTGTAGTGACCAGATGGAACTAAATGTGGGAAATAGCACTAACAATATATGGTTGCAAATGTTCATGCACACGCGCATGTGTGTGTGTGTGTGTGTATTTTCAACGAAATCTTATGCAACTGTGGGAGTAAAATGTCAGCATTCAAGAGGTGGTCTCAGTCTGAATTACCTGACAATCTCTTCTGCGGTCATACTGGTGAGGAAGCATACTGAAAGAAAATGCAACCAAAAGCTGCAAATCTCATGATTTTAGGGAATGAGATTATAATGGGTTTAAATTTTTGTTTGTTTGGCGGGGGGGGGTGCACACCAAAAGATGTGGTAGAGGATGAATACTGAACAAGCCTGGAGTTTTGAGGAGGTCCACTTTCATATGTACTGATCACTTATCTGGATCACTGCATATGCACTCACAAAAACACAAAACGTATGCACTATTTAGGTATCTGGAGCTCACCAAAAAGCTTACAGATAGTATGTTTTCCCACCCCTTAAAACTGTGGAATACATGCAATAAATCAGTGGCGGTCAATGGTCGGTTAATTTTGATGACTGCAAGACTAGTAAAAAGGCTTTTCATCAGTCAGTCATTATCATGATTTATGATTCAATTTTAGAAACTATAATCATAATCATCAATATTAAATCAGAATGGTTTGAAATGTTTCACTCTGCTTGTAATGAATGTTGAGAGCACTTATTGAATTATCTTGCAAAGACACATTAACTTCTTCAAAAAAACACTTCAATGAAATTGTTTTTCTATTAACACTAAACATGCAATATTTCCATTTAGCTTGTTACAGCTTGCAAAGTAAAATGTTTAAAAAACACGATCAATAAAACAATTCATCAACTCATTTTTATTACTGCTATTTCAGTCAAATGTAGTTTGTTTTATTAATTTTGAGTCCAGCTCTGTTCTGTTCATGAGTGCTGACCCTCGGTTCCTCCAGGTTCTAGAGGTGTGAATCTTCAGTGGTCTCACAGTTCCATTAGGATTCAGGCATTAACTATTTGAATGCAAAAGGATTAGCGATGCATCTTGATGCATATCTATGTTGCATCTTCATTTTTTTATTTTTTTTTTCTATGTAGTTTTTTTTATTTCAGCATTATTGTAGTTTATGAAAGGAAAAACACAATTGCTGTGTGGATCAAGTTATGATTTATTTTTTGATTCACAGAATACATCAGCAAAACAGTAAGTCAAGTTTAAGCCTGTAAGAGGGAGGGTGAGTGAACTGCAGCTCATTTAATGCAAATACTTTTCATAGACACATTCACAAAGCACTGTATAGCACAATAGAATTAAAAAAGACCGAAGTAGAAACACAATAAAATAGAAATAAAACAAAGTTTACAAAAATACAAAACCCAAGTTAAAACAAAAGATTAAAATAATTTTAAAATATGAGACCATTAAAGAGCAGTTGATTTGAAACAATAGAAAGCCTGATTAAAAACAAATGTTTTCAGCTGTGATTAAAAAAATACATGTAACTGAAACAGTTGCATGTATAAGCCTATGTAATTCAAATTTCTGCAGTAGGGAGCACACATGCATCTCTCACACACACATTAACAGGTCTGATAATTTATGGAACTAACTTTTAGTTTCAGCAGTGGTCGCTGTATGATTGCATATTTCTGTTTATTGCATACGCAGCGCGACTACATACAAATCAGTGTTGATATTCCACAGTTACCTGGAGAATAAATTAGTTTGAAAATGAGACTTACCGGGGGCTGATAGACAGGTGTGCTGGCTGAGCTCCGTGACTTTCACCTGGATGCACCCCATTCATGGTCCTGATGGATCCCTGATGCAGAGGAGGTGCTGGAACTTTCCATTAACAAACACCTAGGTGGACACACAGTATGACCGCCTCCGGCAGCTGTGGAGCCACATCAGTCTGTCCTGGTTGGAGTCTTACTTCAGCTCCGCTCTGTGCTTGTTTGTGCATCACAGCTCCACATTAACTTTTACCCTGTGGTGCTCAGCTCCTCTTTTCTGTGACAGCCCCTCCGGAAAAAAAAAAAAAAAAAAAGCCTATCTTACTTTGTGTGGCACTGAACACGAAAAGCAATACAAAAACACACATTATTTTTGGCAGGAGTTGACCACTTTGCACCTCCCACAGACTTCTTACAGAGACAAACTGTCACTGGAGATAAGAAAAGATAAGATAGTCCTTTATTCGTCCCACAATGGCAAAATTGCAGTATTGCAGCAGCAAAGGGATTGTCACCATGGGTTGAGATGCCGTCTCGGTGCTCAGCCCATGTTTCCCTTCATCCCTGCTTCTCATTGAGCAGCGTCTCAGCAGGCTCCCAGCTGGCAGCATTACGGACGGCTGGGGCCAATTAATCCTCATCAGCTGGGGCGCTGCCAATGAGAATAAATAGGAGCAGCCTCGATGACTCGGGGCTGCGACATAAGCACTGCTAGGCTGAAGCCCCTTCGTCTGGTGTCAGCCTCTACTCCCCTTACAGCATTCCTGTGATTGTTACCCGCTGAGAGTATGTATGCCTTGTTACCCCTATGTCCGGTACGAGCTCCCTGCTCCTGCGCTGTGCAACTTGTGAGTGAACCTCTGTACGAGTATCTGTGCTTTCCTCATCCCTCACCCCTTACCTTTAATAAAACATCACGACTCACTGGCTCGCCCTCGGCTCTTATTGCGTGGCTCCCTAGAGCCCCGCGTGACAGGGATAGCAGCACTCAGAGCAATAATAAATAAGATAAAAAAAAGATAAATTACCTACTGGACATTTCCATTATTTTCACAGGCTGCTTATGTCACGTCCACATACTGTATAGTAATTTTAGAACCATTCTTTGAAAAAACTGTTCTGTATTTAAAACACACACACACACACAGTGTCATTCACAGGCAGACCGTTGCGCAGATGAGTTCATTCCTGTGGCCTGGCCCACAGGCACACAGTCAGGATACTCACAGAGCCACAGCCACCATTCATGTAGCAGCACAATCCAAAGATTACCGCACTTTTTCTGCTGTCTGCCAGCTACCACACAAACGACTTACAGCATGTGGAAAGCATGCGCCCACACTAAAGTGAGTGGCCATGGGGCAGAGTTTCATGAGGAGCTCAACAAGTCCACTGTTGCTGCCTTTGAATGAAAGTTTTAATGCAGAACGCACAGCAACAGCAGCCCCAAATCAAAGTGTCTTAGGAGCTGCAGCCCTTTATTAGCAGGATTGCAATTATTACACTTAACTCATTTATTTTCCAGACTTTTTATAGGGTCAAGGTAATTTCTGAATAGCCTAATCTACAAGTTATAAAGCAGTAATCAGTCAGCTTAAAGCAGCAGTTAATTGTTTTATGTAGAATTAACCCCATAAACGCTAAGGTAAATAAATAAATGAGAGCCATAGTTCTCAGAAATCTTCTTTTGTGCTTTGAAATCACCTCTAAATGACTCTTTGACTGCAGTTTGGGAATTTATCTCAATTAGTGATACAAAGTACAAGTGTTCTCTCTCAAGTTAAATAGTCTCCGGTGTAGCAGTTAAGCTTAAGCTCTTTGCACATACTCCCACCATCTGTGACCTTTTCCTCAAGCTAATAAGTATTCTGGTGTAATTACATGCTGCAGAAGCCCTGTAGTACGGAGCCAATAAAGGTAAGGGCTTCACTGAATAGCAGTCAAGGTTTCTTTTACAATTTTTCACCACTAACTTGACCCTTCCTTCCACTTTTACCAGTCAAACAATGATTCCTTTCACCACATCTGAAGCTGCATTTAGGTTTTGTTTCAGGTGATTCTGCTTTTCAGCTAATAAGGGAAAATTTCTAGTTTAGTTAGTCTTGGTATATACAGTGTATATACAGTATGTGTGTATATATATATATATATATATATATATATATATATATATATATATATATATACACGCTGCCATCTTATCTTATAAATAAGATAAGATGGCGGCGGCACGCATGGACGCAGCGGCCCCTCTCGGCATCAGCGAGTGTGAGAGTTTTGAGTGTTTTGATCATCCCAGACGTACATTCTGTAAAACTTACAACCGTGAGACCTTATTAAACATCAAGGTACTGCACGCTGCAAGAATCGCGGCGCTCGGTTGTGACTTAGACATTCTACGCCAGCATGGAATTCTGTCGGACTCCCCGCTGGAGGCTATACGGGAGAGGAGGAAGCGTAAGCGGAGCGAACGCAAGAAAAAGCGAGGAAAAAGGGCCATGATTCATGCTAGGCTAAAGGCTAACCCCTCCAGACCAGCAGTGTCGTCGCTCCTTCTCTCTAACATCTGCTCCCTCGACAACAAGCTGGACGAGCTGCGTCTGCTGAGAGAAACCCGGAGAGAGTGAAGGGACTGCTGTGTGCTTGCGTTCACGGAGACATGGCTCCATGACAACATCCCTGACGAGGCCATTCAACTGGAAGGTACGACAGTGTTCCAGGCAGACAGAGAAACTGCGAGCTCCAATAAGAGCCGTGTGGGGGGGCCTATGCATCTATGTTAACAAGAACTGGTGCGTTAACGCCACATTAGTATCTAAATACTGTTCGCCATTGGCGGAGTTCCTTATTGTAAATTGTCGGCCGTATTATCTGCCGAGGGAATTCACCAACGTGTTTGTAGCTGCTGTTTACATAGCGCCGAGCACTAACGCTAAAGCTAATGCTAAAGAGGAACTCGGGGAGCTGCACGATGCTATTAGTGAATGTTATTGAACTTAGTTCCCCGCTGACTCTCTTACCATCATCTCTTACCATCCTCACCTGTACATAACTGCCCATCTAACTTATTGTACATTATTTGCACATAACAGTACTCTTAACTTTCTGCACTGCTGCATATATTTGCATATATTTGCTTAAATTGCACATACTGTTAATTACTGTATATACTGCACTGCTGTCCTTTGCACTTCTGATTGGATGCTAAACTGTGTTTCGTTACCTTGTATTCATACATGTGTAATGACAATAAAGTTGAATCTAATCTAATCTAATCTAGTGAAATCCAAACTTCACACCCGGACAGTTTTGTGGTGGTTGCGGGGGATTTTAACCACACCAGCTTAAAGACTGTGCTCCCCAAGTTTAAACAATGTGTAGACTTTAAGACCAGAGGAGAGAATATGTTGGACTTGGTGTACACAAACACAGATGCTTATAAGGCAACACCTCGCCCCCACCTCGGCCTTTCTGACCACATATCCGTGATGCTGGTGCCTGCCTACAAACCTTTACTGAAGTGCAGCAGGCCAGTAGTGAAACAAATCAGGATTTGGCCAGAGAGTGCAACCTCTACACTGAAAGACTGTTTTCTGCACACAGACTGGGAGGTCTTCAAAATAGCAGCCTCCCAGGAAGACAAGACAGATGTGGAGGAGTATGCTGAAACGGTCACCAGCTACATCGCGAAGTGCACAGAGGATGTCACTATAGTGAAGACCATCACTGTACGGGGAAACCATAAGCCCTGGATGACTGCAGAGGTGCGCTCGCTGCTTACAGCCAGAGATGCAGCCTTCAGAGCGAAGGACAGGATCGCCCTCCGCTCAGCCAGGTCTGCGCTCTCAAATGGAATTAAGATGGCGAAGCGCACCTATGCGGAGAAAATCCAGGGACACCTCTGTGACACTAGGAACACCAAGCAGATGTGGCAGGGAGTTCGGACACTGACGGGCTATAAGTCTAGGCAGGAGGTCGATGATGACGACGCTTTGCTTCCAGACAGGCTCAACGACTTCTTTGCATGTTTTGAAGCATCAAACCCGACAATCAGAGGGAGGGCTGGCCCATCCCCACCATCGGTCGGACCAGCTATCACCATCAACACAGCGGACACACGGAAGACCCTAACCAGGGTCAACCCATGTAAAGCTGCAGGTCCGGACAACATCCCAGGACGTGTGCTCCGAGATTGTGCGAGCGAGTTGGCGGATGTCCTGACTGACTTTTATAACATCTCCCTGAGTCAGGCCATCGTTCCCAGATGCTTCAAGACCTCTACCATAGTACCGGTGGCAAAGAAACCAGTTGTGTCCTGTCTGAATGACTATCGTCCTGTTGCACTGACACCAATTGTGATGAAGTGTTTTGAACGGCTTGTCAAACCACACATCACAGCCTGCCTCCCTGCATCACATGACCCGCTCCAGTTTGCATATCGTTCAAACCGCTCCACGGAGGATGCTATAGTCACCACCCTGCACTCTGTCATCACCCACCTGGATCAGAAAGACACCTACGCCAGACTCCTGTACATTGATTTCAGTTCAGCATTCAACACCATTATTCCCCAGACACTGATGGAGAAATTACTCCTTCTTGGTCTGAATACTGCCACATGTCTGTGGATCCTGGATTTCCTGACTGAGAGACCTCAGTCTGTCCGGGTTGGAAACAACATCTCCAACTCTGTCACGCTGAGCACCGGATCCCCTCAAGGCTGCGTACTCAGTCCACTTTTGTGTGCACTTCTAACACATGACTGTGTATCCAGACACGAGGAGAACCAGATTATTAAGTTTGCAGACGACACCACAGTGGTGGGACTTATTCAGAGGGATGAGGAATCAATGTACAGGGAAGAAGTGAGAGACCTGGAGGGCTGGTGCAGGGAGAACAATCTGGTGCTCAACGTGGACAAAACGAAGGAGATGATTATCGACTTCCGGCGGTCACAGCCTGAACATGTCCCTCTCAGCATCGGCGGCCGTTTAGTGGAGAGAGTAGAGAACATCAAGTTCCTCGGAGTGCAGATCTCGCAGGACCTGACCTGGAGCAAGAATTCCTTGGGGATCAGGAAGCGGGCCCAGAAGAGACTGCACTTCTTGAGGAAACTCAAACAGGCCTCTCTCCCCATCTGCATCCTCAGGACCTTCTACAGAGGTGTGGTGGAGAGTGTTCTGACGTACTGCATTGCTACATGGTACTCCAGCTGCAGTATGTCAGACAAAAAAGCCCTGCAGAGGATAGTTAAGGGAGCTGAGAGGGTACTGTAATTGGAGTCTCCCTCCCCTCTGTCCAAGAACTTTTTCAGAACAGGAAAAGTTCTGAAAAAGTTTTTAAGTATGTCTTAGGGAAGTGTGAATGGCTGTGGTGGGGTGGGGGGTGAGGATACGTGTGAGTGTGTCTTAAATCATGTTCTTTTTACTTATATGGATGCTGAGAGAAACGCAATTTCATCTTGCCTGCACTACAGTTGTATGTACAGCAATATGACAATAAAGGTTGATTTGATTTGATTTGATTTGATATATACTATATATATAAAAACCCCAATTCCAATGAAGTTGGGACATTGTATAAAATTAAAACTGATAAATTTCATTGTTTTGGGTTTTTTTTTTAATTCATTTTGAATTTGATGCCTGCAAAACGTTCCAAAACACCTGGGACAGGGGGACGTTTACCACTGCGTTAAATCACCTTTCCTTTTATCAGCATCAATTGTTGAAGCTTTGAAGGTAGAATTCAGTCCCATTCTTGGTTGATGTACGATTTCAGTTGCTCAACAGTCCAGGGTTTCTGTTGTCATATTCTGTCTTTCATAATGCTCCACACATTTTCAATGGGAGCCAGGTCTGGATTGCAGGCAGGCCAGTCTAGTACCCGCACTCTTTTACAAGAAAGCCGTGCTGTTGTAACGTGCAGAATGTGGCTTGGCATTGTTTTGCTGAAACAAGCAGGGACAGTCTGCTGCCATCCAAGCAAGATGTTGCTTAGATGGCAGCATACTGTATGTTGCTCCAAAACCTGTACGTACCCTTCAGCATTAATGATGCCTTCACAGATGTGCAAGTTACTCATGCCATGGGCACTAACGCACCCCCATACCATCACAGATGATGGCTTTTGAACTTTACACTGGTAACAATCTGGACGGTCCTTTTCCTCTTTAGCCTGGGGGACATGACATCCATGATTTCCAAAAACAATATGAAATGTGGACTCATCAAACCACAGCACACTTTTCCACATTGTGTCAGTCTATCTCAGATGAGACTCAGAGAGACCAGCAATGTTTCTGGGTGTTGTTGATTATGGCTTTCGCTTTCTATGGTAGAGATTTACAGTAACTCACACTTGTAGATGTAACGACGAACTTTGTTAACTGACAGTGGTTTTCCAAAGTGTGTCATGATGCTGAGCACAAGGAGAATCACCGTGTTCATGCTCTTTTGTCATTTTGATTATTTTCTGTACTTTCCTTATTTCAGTTTATTATTGTATCTCAGTATGGATTTTGATAGTTTGATGTGATCTGACTTGCTCTTTGTTTCTGTTTGTTTTGAGTTTTCTGATTATTAAGAGTGATGCAAGAGTGAAGGTAAAAATGTTTAGAAATTATTTACATACTTATTGAATATACAAAGGCTTTCCCCTGCACTAATCTGAATACTGCTATGGTGACACTGAAACCTTAACTGAAACAATATCAATGTTGAAAAAAATAGCTGAAATGATTTACTGAGATAATGGAAAACATTTAATGGAATACACTTTGTAAATCAAATCATGTCACATTTAGGTACAGTACCCAAATTATTAGTACCAAACATGTACCTAGGAAACTATTTAGCTTACCATCAACAATCTACAGGATTAGTATAATACACAAATAAGAAAAATAGGGAAATTCTGAATGGCAAACCCTATTATTGAAGCCATTTAACTTAGGTGATGAGGAAGGGTTTCTGGGTGATTACATGCAAAGAATGACAACTGACAGCGATGTTATCCATACTGCCCTTCCCAAGAGGGACCATGTGACGAAGGAACCATAGGAGGTGCACCCATCTTTTACTGAAAAAGCCAAAGCTGGATCCAGGAGTTTTAGCTAACTATAGACCAATTTCTAATCTCCCTTTTGTTTCAAAAATCTTAGAAAGAGTTGTTGCTATGCAATTGTTTGACCTCCTGCAGGGAAATGGTTTATTTGGAGAGTTTCAATCTGGGTTTACAATCCATCATAGTACTGAAACAGCCTTAGTGAAGGTCACTAATGACCTCCTGATCACATATGATAATGGACTGGTTTCTGTACTTGCCCTTTTAGACCTTAATGCAGCTTTTGATACTATCGATCATAATATTCTACTTGATAGATTGGAACACTATGTTGGACTTAATGGAACTTTGTTGCAGTGGTTTAGATCTTATTTATCTGATAGGTTCCAGTTTGTTCATGTCAATAATGAGTTTTCTTTCAATTCAAAGCTCAGTCATGGAGTTCCACAGGGATCTGTGCTAGGCCCTACTCTTTTTAGTTTATATATGCTTCCGTTAGGCAACATTATTAGAAAGCACTGTATACATTTTCATTGTTATGCAGAAGACACACAATTATACCTGTCAATGAAACCAGATGATAGTAATCAATTAGCCAAGTTAGATGCCCGTCTTAAGGAAATCAAAGCTTGGATGACTTGAATTTCCTATTAAATTCAGATATGACTGAAGTCGTTCTTGTTGGTCCAAAAAACAATAGAAATACCTTTCCAAATCAAACTTTTAGTTTGGATGCAGTTACTCTTTCTCTTAATAGCTCTGTGAGGAACCTTGGAGTTATTTTTGATCAAGATATGTTTTTCAATTCACATATTAAATTTGTTTCTAAGACTGCCTTTTATCATTTGCGTAATATTGCCAAGATTAGGAGCATCTTGTCTCAGAGTGATGCTGAGAAACTGATCCATGCTTTTGTTAGCTCTAGATTAGATTATTGTAACTCTCTATTATCAGGTTGTCCTAAAACATCTCTAAAAAGTCTTCAGTTGATCCAAAATGCTGCAGCAAGAGTTTTAACAGGTCCTAGAAAGAGAGATCATATCTCTCCGGTTCTGGCCTCCCTTCATTGGCTTCCCATAGAGTTTAGAATTAAGTTTAAAATCCTTCTTCTCACTTTCAAAGCTCTAAACAATCAGGCTCCTTTTTATTTAAAAGATCTGATATTACCCTATTATCCTAACAGAGCACTACGCTCCCAAAATGTTGGATTACTTGTAATACCTAGAATCTCCAAAAGTACAATGGTTGGGGGGGGGGGGGCAGAGTCTTCAGTTATCAAGCTCCTCTCCTGTGGAACCAGCTGCCAATCTGGATTCGGGAGTCAGACTCGATCTCTGTTTTTAAGAATAGGGTTAAAACCTTCTTTTTTGATATAGCCTACAATTAGTGAGGGCTCATATGTTTCTGAACCCTCCCTTAGTTATGCTGCTATTAGGTTTAGACAGCCGGGGGACCTCCAATAATTGCACTGGGCTTCACTCCTTTCTTCACTCTCAATGAAATATTTTTTTTTTTTTTTTTTTTTTTGCTGGTCATTAACATCTGTTTGTTCTCTCCCATAGATTGAGTCCCCATCGTGCTGTTTGCTCTCTACATGTCTGTTCTTTTCATCTTCTGTATCCCCTCACCCCCCAGCCAGATGCAGCAGATGACTGCCCCTCCCTGAGCCTGGTTCTGCTGGAGGTTTCTTCCTGTTAAAAGGGAGTTTTTCCTCTCCACCGTCGCCAAGCGCTTGCTCACAGGGGATCGCCTGATTGCTGGGGTCTTTCTGCAATTGTGGAGGTTTCCCCTACAGTTGAAAGTGCTATGAGATGACTGTTGTTGTGAAATGGTGCTATATAAATAAATAAAGTTGAATCTTTTGGGCGAACCAGGGGATCTGGTCATCAAAGGAAACTGGACCAAAACTCCCTGGCAAGGACAGCACAAAGGTTACTGCTGACCTAAACAGCCGTGGAAAATGAAGGACGTGGCACTTGGGTGCATCTAACATTTTACCCCACTTGAAACCCTCAGCAAGAGACTGTTTAATATACATTGCATACTTATTAAAAAAAAACAACAACAAATGATTGTTTAACTGTTTCTCTATGCAAGTGTCAGCTGATGGCGCTCTCTGGCGTCCAGCAACGACCTTTGCTATAGAAAAACAGGCTGTTGGTTTATCATGACAAGGGAAAAATACAAGGGAAAGAAAAGTGTGGTTAGTGTTGTTTCTTATCATCCTCGTAGTAATACTTAATATTGGTTATCAAGTTGTTCCATTGCCTATACACTGTAGAGAATTGTTATGTTTACTCCTTAATAACACTGACAGTTGAACAAATTATGTTCTATTGCTAAAATGATGGCACTACTACAGGCTGTTTGGTTTCTTAAGAGAGGCTATATACAGAAATAACATAGCAAACTTCACTCCACTGATCAGAAACATGATGACGCTCCTTACTCTGCGAATGCAAGGTTAATTTCATCAGGGAACTCCTCTTTTTGAAGTGGTGATGTCCCTTTCCAGCAGCTTAACACTCTCTAAGTGTGCAACAGCTTACAGTGCGTCTCTCCCCTATACTGCTACCCTGCTTGACGAACGAAGCGAGCAAGTGTTATACCAGGGATCTACATTGTCAAAGGTCATTGAGTCATTGGGCGTATTCGCACCTGGCCATGACACTGGGCAGGTTTGTGTACCCCGTTTTGACAACTGACCGTACCATCATCATGTCTGCAGGGCAGGTGGGCAGGGTAAAGAGAGATGCTTTTCTACCACATGATGCCATTTTTGGAGCATGAATGTGATTTCAGATGGAAAGTACAGGAGTGAGGTTTTTTGTTCACTGTTTTTTATGAGTGAGAGAGGATATGAATACCTTAGGGATAAAAACACTTAATTATAGGCTACAATTATTTATAAAATTATAACAAAGGATAGGGATGGCCACTAAAGGAAGAGAAGGACACTGAAATAGATCTTTCTTTTATTTTTTATTTTATTCTTTTAATTTGTATTCTTTAATCATGGGAATACAACAGCATCCACAAAAAACAAAGATCAGTAAACTAATAATTATAAGGGCTCCTTGAATTATTTTTCTCCATTTGCCAAATATATTATCAAACCAACTACCTACAAGATTACCAGTGCCAGATTAAGCTTTATTGAGCCTTTAGTTCTTATAAAGATTTTCTTTTTTCTAAAATTTAAGCTATACTTTATAATAATTTTATTAAAAATATGTAACTCATGGATTTTATAACTATTTTAGTAAGTCGATTGATTAATTATGCAAAAAGTTTTTCTTTTTCTTTTTTTTAAACATTAATTGTGCTATATAATAATCAACCAGATCCCGCAATTTCAATAACTTTAAATGTGTAAATAATAAATTAGTATGTTCGAGATACCTGACTTTGTGTATAACATGGACAGCCCTTTTTGTAATGTTAGCAATAAATTAAGTATACTGTTATAATCGTTACCCCAGGCCTCTATACAGTAGGTCAAGTATGGAAGTATCAATGAGCAATACAAGATATAAAGTGATTTGTCTTAATTTTATTTATAATTGCAGTGTTTTTTGCAACTTTGTTTTGTATTTATCTGACGTGTGGTTTCCAACTACTTTTATCATCTAATGTTACCTTGTAATAGAAATTCACTAATTATGCATTTATCTGTTGAGATCACATATTTTATAAGTGTGTGTGGGGGTGTGTTACAACATATGACTGTAACTTTTATCCATATATGAACTGTTTTAATATGCTATATTAACAAGCTTTCCAAGGTTCCAAGGTTGTCATAGCCAGGAGCGGCACTGGGGTTAAGCTCCCAGTGCTCATAAAACGCTCCTTATGGCATGCGTCTCGAAAAGCCTCTGACAACTAAGTCCAACTCCTAGCCTGCCTGTGTGGTTTAGTCTCTAAGCCCAGCGGAACTGCTTTTACTAATAGGAGAAGGGGCGAGGGCAGATCTCTGGCACTTTAAAACCAGATGCTTCGGGTAGATGGTGGCTCATCAACCTGGGAAGGTAGCCCATCTAGGCGAAGGTAAACCCTGATTTCAAACCTCTGCTGCCTTGCGGCATACCCGGTCACGGGAAAGGCTTCGGGAGTCAACCCTGAGGAAAAATCCGGAGTCGGAGCCCCTAAGGCAGTTCTATGTTGTGCTCAACATCGTTCTGGCAGCTCCTGCAATGGCGCTGGTGCCAAACTGTAGCAGCCCTGCTACAGTTTGGATTCATCAGTGACGTGGAGAGGGGGGACATGCTGCATGGGCAACATCTTGTCCTCCATATCTTCCTGCCCAGGCTTGAATCCTACCAACGCCAATGCTGGAAGGTAGAACACCGGATCACTGGAGAGGACACTCCAGCTTCGCCTTTGGCGTAGAAAAAACACGAGGAATGACAGTTACCGGTTATAAGCCACCGCTCAATTGGCGTAGAGCGCGGCGCCAGGGGTTGTTCCCGACGATGGGAGGGATCATCGGATCTCACTGGACAGCTACCGCCCGCCTCAAGCTGGGCAGCCCCCAGCCAATAAGGTGTTGTCCCGCCACAGCTTGCTTTCCTCATTGGGTGCATGGGGATGAGGAGAAGTCCGAACAGCAGGCTGAGAACCTTTGCACCAGGCAAGACAATAAAACAAAAGAGACCAACTCTAAAACTGGGAACTTGGAACGTCCGCACTATGATGACAGGACTCGCTGCAAACCTCAAGGACATCAACGACACCAGGAAGACTGCCATCATCAATAATGAGCTGAAGAGACTGGGAGTGGATATCGTCACTCTCCAGGAAACACGGTTGGCTGACGCAGGCACACTGAGAGAGAAGGACTCCACGTTCTACTGGCAGGGAAATGGCAGCGACGAACACAGGGAACACGGAGTGGGCTTTGCAGTGAAGAACACCTTGCTGAAGGTGGTGGAACTGGGCAGCACTGGCTCTGCACGACTCCTCACCCTCCGCCTGAACACCACTCAAGGCCCAGTCACCCTCATCAGTGTGTATGCCCCAACACTGACAGCCACACCAGAGGCAAAAGACAAGTTCTACAAGAATCTTGCAACAACTGTCAGGACCATCCCCAACTCTGAACAACTCATTCTCCTTGGAGACTTCAATGCCAGAGTGGGTACTGACCACGACTCCTGGCCCTCCTGTCTTGGACCTTTTGGCGTGGACAGAATGAACGACAATGGACAGCGGCTGCTCGCGTTCTGCACATATCACGATCTGTGCATCACAAACTCGTTCTTCAAGACCAAGCCCCAACACAAGGTTTCCTGGCAACATCCACGCTCAAAGCACTGGCACCAGCTGGACTTGATCCTGACCAGGCGCACCTCACTGAAGAACATGCTAATCACCCGTTCATTCCAGAGTGCAGATTGCGACACAGACCATTCATTGGTGTGTTGCAAGGTCAAGCTGCAGCTGAAGAAATTCCATCGTGCTAGACAGCCTGGAAAGGCACGGATTGACACCAGCAAGATGGTTCAACCAGAACTTGCTGAGCAGTTTGCCTCCACCTTTGAGAAGGAACTTGGTGTACCACAAGAAGGAGAATCTGCAAAGCAGAAGTGGGAAGTGCTACAAAACACCATCCACCGCACAGCCTTGGCTACCTTTGGGACGAAGACCTCAAAGTCACAGGACTGGTTTGATGCCAAGTTGACCGAGATGACCTCCGTCATTGAAGCCAAGCGCTCAGCACTTGCTGAGTACAAGAAGTACCCAAACGAGAAGAATCTCCAGATTCTCAGGGCTGCGAGAAGCAAAGTTCAGCAGACTGCTCGGCGCTGTGCCAACGAGTACTGGACTGAGCTCAGCCAAGACATTCAAACTGCTGCCATAACAGGGAACATCCGTGGTATGTACGATGGCATCAAGAAAGCACTTGGTCCTGCTCAGAGCAAGACGGCCCCCCTCAAATCCTCCACTGGGGTGATGATCACAGAAAAGAACAAGCAGATGGAGAGATGGGTGGAACACTACTCCGACCTCTACTCCAGAGACAACACCGTGACACCGTCAGCCCTTGATGCCATCGACTGCCTGCCATCCATGGACGAACTTGACGCTGAACCAACCATCGACGAACTCAGCAAGGCCATTGATAGCTTGGCCGCTGGCAAGGCACCCGGCAACGACGGCACGCCCCCTGACCTGATCAAGCACTGCAAGACCGCCCTACTGCTGCCATTGCATGACATCCTCTGCCAGTGTTGGAAGGAAGGTGCCGTACCACAGGACATGAGGGACGCCAAGATCATCACCCTCTACAAAAACAAAGGGGAGAGAAGCGACTGCAACAACTACAGGGGCATCTCCCTCCTCAGCGTTGTTGGCAAAGTCTACGCACGAGTTGTTCCCGTTCGTCTACAGAAGCTTGCCAAACGTGTCTACCCCGAGTCTCAGTGTGGCTTCCACGCTGCGCGATCGATGGTAGACATGATATTCTCCATCCGCCAACTCCAGGAGAAATGCAGAGAACAGAACATGCCCCTGTACGTCGCCTTCATCGACCTCACCAAAGCGTTCGATTTGGTCAGCAGAGAGGGCCTTTTCAAGATCCTGCCAAAGATAGGATGCCCATCAAAGTTGCAAAGCCTCATTGAATCGTTTCACACCAACATGCAGGGGATAGTGCAGCACGATGGCAACGTCTCAGAGCCATTCAACATACGCAGCGGAGTGAAACAGGGCTGTGTACTTGCGCCAACCCTTCTTAGGATTTTCTTTGCTGTGCTCCTGAGGCATGCCTTCAGCACAGCAACAGAGGGAATCTACCTGCACACAAGATCTGACGGCAGGCTTTTCAACCTCGCCCGCCTGAAAGCCAGAACCAAAGTACGCGAGGCTCTAATCAGAGACATGCTGTTCGCAGACGACGCTGCAGTCGCAACCCACACACAGCAGGAGCTTCAGACCCTGATGGACCGCTTCTCCCAGGCATGCAAGGACTTCGGGCTTACCATCAGCCTGAAGAAGACTAACGTCTTGGCGCAAGGCACAGAAGCACCATCAACCATCACCATCGACGACTACGAGCTGGAGGTCGTGAATCAGTTTACGTACTTGGGGTCCACGATCAGCAACAACCTCTCCCTTGATACAGAGATCAACAAGAAGATTGGAAAATCAGCCTTCACACTCGCTCGCCTCACCACACGAGTGTGGGAGAATCCCAAACTCTCTGTCAAGACGAAGATGGCAGTGTACGACGCCTGCGTCATCAGCACACTGCTCTATGGGAGTGAGACGTGGACAACATACGCCCGGCAGGAAAAGAGACTGAACTCCTTCCACTTGCGCTGCATTCGCCACATCCTGGACATATCCTGGCAGGACAAAGTGCCCAACACAGAAGTTCTGTCCTGCGCCGGCCTTCCCTCCATGTTCACTCTACTCAGGCAGCGCAGGCTCCGCTGGCTAGGCCACGTTCACCGTATGGAGGATGGCAGAATCCCAAAAGACATCCTCTACGGAGAACTGGCAACTGGCAGGAGAGACGTTGGCCGCCTATAGCTGCGCTTTAGAGACGTCTGCAAGAGAGACATGAAGGCCCTGGAGATCAACACAGAGCACTGGGAGGACCTTGCAACGGACCGCTCCAAATGGAGAGGCACCCTGACCAGACAGCTCAAGGCGGGTGAAGAGAGACTGACTGCTGCAGCAGATGAAAAAAGGACCAGCAGGAAGAACCGCCACAGACCCAGCAGCATGGAGACCACCCACAAGTGCGACCTGTGTGACAGGGACTGCCATTCGCGCATCGGCCTGTTCAGCCACAGGCAGTGCTGTTCCAGCAGAGTAGACGTTTAGGATTCTCTTCCATGGTCATCATAGACCGACGGAGGCCGATGAATTAACAAGCTGTTTAAGATAAGATAAGATAAGATAAGCCTTTATTAGTCCCACAACGAGGAAATTCCAGGATTGCAACAGCACAGGGATAGCAACACTCAGAGCAACAATCAGAAGGCAAGAAAAAAAAAAAAAAAAAAAAACAAGCAAGCAAGAGCAGCTAATATACATATGTACATATTACTATAAAATATATATATACACACACACACACACACAGACACACAGTGCAGAGCATTGTAGCTGGATGGAATAAATATATGAATATATGAACACACAGTGCAGAGCATTGTAGCTAGATGGAATAAATATGTAAATATATAAACACCCACAGTACGGAGCATTGCAGCTAGGTGGAATAAATATGCAAGTATATAAACACACACAGTGCGGAGCAATGTAGCTAGATGGAATAATATGTAGATATATAAAAACACAGTGCGGAGCATTGTAGCTAGATGGAATAAATATATAGATATATAAATATAAACACACCCAGTGCTGAGCATTGTAGCTAGATGGAATAAATATGTAAATATATAAACACACACAGTGCAGAGCATTGTTGCTAGGTGGGATGAAACAGCATAACCGTCTATTTAGTTATCCTACATGGTATGATTATGTGCCCATACATATTCTCACCCTCCATAGCGACCGGTATGTTCCTAGTTGTATGCCGGAGAGGACCATTGTGTAAGTCTATTGCATCTTTTGCATTCAAAAAACTATTAGTTTGTTACGTCTTTTTGCTATCTCTGCGAGCAGCCCTGCTTAGGTTGTACAGTCTGACAGCCATTGGTAGGAAGGACCTACGAAACCTCTCGGTTGTGCACCTGGGATGATGTAGTCTGCTGCTAAATGAGCTCCTCAGTGCATCCAGTATGTCCTGCATAGGGTGGAACTCGGACTCCAGCAGAGATGACAGTTTAGCCACCGTCCTTCTCTCTCCTATCTCCTCCATCGGATCAAGGCGCTGCCCCAGGACAGAGCTAGCTTTCTTAATCAGTTTGTTCAGTCTCTTCCTATCGGCTGCAGTAATGCCACTGCCCCAGCAGACCACTCCAAAAGTGATGGCTGATGCCACCACCGTGTCATAGAATGACTTCAGCAGCGCCCCTTGTACACCAAAAGACCTGAGTCTCCTCAGCAGGAACAGCCTGCGCTGTCCCTTCTTGTAGAGTGCGTCAGTATTGTGTGACCAGTCTAGTTTATTGTTCAGATGAATACCCAGGTACTTATAGGATGTCACCATCTCGATGTCTGTTCCCTGTATATTTACTGGTGCTGTGAGGGGCTGCCCATGCCTGCGGCAGTCCACCACCAGCTCCTTAGTTTTCCTCGCGTTGATCTGGAGGCAGTTCCGATGGCACCAGTCCACAAAGTCCTGGATAAGCCCTCTGTACTCAGCTTCATCTCCGTTGGAGATGAGACCAACGATCGCAGTCATCAGAGAACTTCTGTAGATGGCAATGTGTTGTGTTGTGTGAGAAGTCCGCAGTATAAAGAGTGAACAGGAAGGGAGCCAGCACCGTTCCCTGGGGGGCCCCCGTGCTACTGATGATCGTGTCGGAAACACAGTCCCGGGTTCTCACAAACTGAGGCCGGTTCGTGAGGTAGTCCAGGATCCATGATGACAGGTGCTGGTCCACCCCTGTGCACAGCAGCTTGTCCTTCAGGATCATCGGTTGGATGGTGTTGAAAGCACTGGAGAAGTCAAAGAACATGATCCTCACCATATTCCCGGGCTTCTCCAGGTGGGACAGAGAACGGTGAAGGAGGAAGATCACCGCATCCTCCACCCCAATGCCATGCTGGTAGGCGAACTGGAGTGGATCCATCGCTGGTTCCACCAGGGGGCGGAGATGAGCAAGGAGCAGTCTCTCCAGGGTCTTCATCAAGTGGGACGTCAAGGCCACCGGTCTGTAGCTGTTCAGGTCTTTGGGGTGGGAAGTTTTTGGTACAGGTACCACACAAGATGTTTTCCACAGCTGTGGTACCCTCCCCAGTTTCAGGCTCATGTTGAAGATATACATCACAATCCCACACAGCTGGTCTGCACAGGACTTGAGGAGCTTTGCGCTGATGCCGTCCGGTCCCGACGCCTTCCTCGCCTTGATCTTCCTCAGCTCCGTCCTCACCTGGGTCTTGGTCGGGGTCACGATGGGGGGCTGTGTGTTGGGAGTGGGGGGGGGGGGTGTCGGTGGAGTGGGGAGTGGGCAGCAGGACTTGATTTCTTAGAGGCAGCAGTGGTTGTTGTGCAGACAGGGGGGAGGGCGGTTGGTCAAATCTATTGAAAAACAGATTCAGGTTGTTCGCCCACTCCCTGCCCCCCGTGGCCTGGGGGGAGGTATTCTGGAGCCCCGAGATGGTTTTGAGGTTTCTCCAGACCCCGCTGATGTCGCTCTGTTGCAGCTTGTCCTCCATCTTCTTCCTGAAGCTGCCCTTGCCTTCTCTGATCTTTCTCCTCAGCTCCCTCTGTACGGACTTCAGCATCTCCCTGTTCCCCGACCTGAAGATCCTCTTCTTCTCTCTCAGAAGTGTTTTTATCTCAGGGTTGATCCAGGGTTTGTTGTTTGAGTGGCGCCGTATGGTCTTGGTGGGAACGGATTTGTCCACACAGAAGCTGAGGTAGCCCGTGAAGGTGTGAATGAGGCCATCGATGTCCTCACCATGTGGATCGCAGAGCTGCTTCCAGGCAGTGGCTTCAAAACAGTCCTTTAGAGTGTCCATTGTCTCCTCAGACCATAACTCCACAGTGTGCATGGCCGGAGGTTGTCTGTGCACTAGGGGTTTGTACACCGGCCGGAGATGAACCAAGTTGTGATCCGATCTCCCAAGTGGGGGGAGTTGTGATGAGGTGTACGCCTCCTTAGTGTTTGCGTAGAACAAATCCAGTGTTTTATTGTCTCTAGTGTGGCATGTGACATACTGGGTGAAAGTGGGCAGAATGGGAGACAGTGAAACGTGGTTGAAATCGCCTGAGATATGTCTATTGTATTTTGTGTTCCAAGATAAAGTTTTATATCACACTGACTAGCTAAAGGGTTTCATTCTCTCACTCCCTCCCCCCTTTTTCTCCTCTCCTGGGAGTAGACTGCTTGATGGCCTTGAAGCCATGTACAGTTATGCAGCTGTTGCCTTATCATATATACCTTTTTATACTTCATGTTTCACTTATTGCAATAATCCTAAATGGGGTGTTAAACTGATTTAAAACTCCTTAATGCTATCAAAGTTTGCATAGAGACTCCTGCTATTAATATGTATTATTGTCAATGTCTGATCCGAATTCATAATTCCATTTAATTGTTGATCATAATAAGCACACTTATTGTTAATGTTGTGGGCCTCAGGTTATTTCACACCTTAGACAGAGACAATGAATACACATGGGAGAACAGTGGGAGTGGAGGTTGAATGAAGTGTGGTGTAGATGTCCTGCTGTCATGAGGAAGTGCCTTGAATCTTGTGAAGTGTAACTTGATGTAGAGAGAAGGATGTTTAATGTGACTAGTCAGTCTGTTCTGTGCTCGTGATGCGACAAGTCATTCTGTTCTGTATTCGTGAGATGTGAGTGTGCAATAAATCATTTGAAATGAATCTGCCTGTGATTTCACACACTCCACACTGGTGACCCAAGATGTATTATGGAACACGAGGCGGCAGCCATCCCACAGACAGCCCGGACTGGAACCTCCAGCCACGCGTGTGCGGTTGCAGTCAAGCTACCGGATTTCTGGCAGCACAACCCGCGCTCTTGGTTCCACCTCACCGAGGCCCAGTTCGCCCTCCGGGGAGTAACGGCAGATGACACCAGATTCTACCATGTGGTCACAGCGCTCGACGCCCGCACAGCTCAACAAGTAGCGAGCCTGCTTGATCAGCCACCAGCCAGCAACAGATACGAGGCGCTCAAGGCTGCGCTCATCCAGCGCTACACGCTCTCGGACTGTGAGAGAGCGGAGAGGCTCCTGACGCAGACCGAGCTAGGAGATGGTTCGGCCGTAGACCTGATGGAGAAGATGCTGGCAATAAGGGGCACGGACGACGAGCACTTTCTGTTTGCCCACCTCTTCCTCCGGAACCTTCCGACAGTAGCGAGAGCGGTTGTGGCCAATGCGCTAGCCCAGGAGGCAGACCAGATCATCATCACCACCAGGGCGATCACAGTCAACGCGGCAGAGACGGAGCCCAGCGAGACGACCAGAGGAGGCGAGGAGCCACCGACGGTTGCAGCAGCGGGGGCCAAGGAGCGCCAGAGAGACACGCTCTGTTCCTACCACCGCCGCTTCGGAGAGAACACACGCAGATGTGCGCCACCATGCCAATTCAAGCGCTCGGGAAAACGCCAAGGCCGGGGGTCGGTAGCAGCAGCGACCCTCTGTGAAGAGAACAAGCTGTTCTACCTAACGGACGCACGCTCCGGCAGGCGTTTCCTCGTGGACACCGGAGCCCAGAAGAGCTTCATCCGGCCGACCTACGCTGACCGGCTGGCAGGATCTAGCGGCCCTGGGATGTTGGCAGCAAACGGCTCGGATATTAAGACCTTTGGTGAGAGGACTCTGCTCTTACCTCTACACGGCCGTACATATGAGTGGACTTTTGTCATAGCAGCACTGAATTACCATATACTGGGGGCTGATTTTCTGTGTGCACATGGTTTACTGGTTGATGTTGCTAACAGGCGTCTGGTTAATGTCTTTTGACTCTCTCCCCTGTATAGCTCGAGTGACCCAGCCAACAGCACAAGCCAACGGGCGCATGGGCGCATGCGCACGCAGCGACCGGCAGCTGGTGAATTAGTGCGTGTGTGTGTGTGTGTGTGTGCTTTTGTGTACATTTATACATTTTTATAAAATCCTCTGTGTCATTTCTGCCCTGGAGTGTTTGTGGGAATATATGGTGAAGAGTTCCCTGGTATCTACAACATGGATTTCCTCTCCTCTCTCGCACTGCTGCTATCTGTGCTGTGGCTCTTTGTCTCTGAAGTAAACGCGTTCGGCTCCATGGCGAGCAGAATAGCGGGCAGAATACAATATTCCAGGGACGTGTTGCTACGCTTAAACACAGCTGATGCAGCGTCTGTGATTGAGCCTAAGCTGCAACTGCCGGACTTTATTTTGAGAGACGAACACAGCGGTGAAAAGAGAGGTGGCAGAAGGAAGCGTGGAAGACGTGGAGGTGTGAAATTGCGCCTTAGGAGACGTCAGTTTGGTAACATTCCTCTTCCTTCGATAATTTTTGGGAATGCACAGTCTGTGAGAAACAAGGTGGATGAAATTCAAGGAAATGTACGCTACCAGAAGGATTTTAAGAACTGCTGCGTCATGGCTTTCACTGAATCTTGGCTTACTGCGCATGACCGAGATGCAGACCTGTGGACTGACGGCTTTGGAGCCCCGCTGTGCTCGGATCGGCAGGAAGAGGTAACGGGGAAGCGTCAGGGGGGCGGTGTATGTTTATACATTAATAAGCAGTACTGCACATCTGTCACGGTCAGAGAGCGCATCTGTACACCCGATGTGGAGCTACTGTCTGTGTCACTACGCCCCTTTTATTTGCCTCGCGAGTTTCCCCAAATTTTCATCACAACCGTGTACATTCATCCGAGGGCAGACGCTGACTCCGCCTCCAGAACCATCTTTGATGTGATCCAGCGGCTGCAGTCAATTTCTCCAGAGGCGCCAAACTTCATTCTTGGGGATTTTAACCATGTTTCTCTAAAGAAGACACTTAAAAACTTTCATCAGTATGTCTCCTGCCCAACCAGGCGAAAAAAGACATTGGACCTGTGCTATGGATCCATAGAGAGGGCCTATAAATCACTCCCCCTTCCTCCTTTAGGATCCTCAGATCACAACTGTGTACATTTGCTGCCCACATATAAAACTGCTCTTAGAAGAGGCAAGGTGGAGATGAGAGACATTGATGTGTGGACAGAAGATTCAGAGCACAGCCTCCAGGAATGCTTTGACTGTACAGACTGGAAGATGTTCATAATGGCCTGCGGGGATGATTTGGACTCTCTGGCTGTGCTCACATGCTCATACATGGCTTACTGTCAAAATAAGATTGTTCCACGTATACGTGTCAAAATATATCCCAACAACAAACCATGGGTTACTAAATCAGTTAAATCCTACTTACAGAGGAAAGCACTTGCCTTTAAACAGGGGTCTGTTTCTGAGCTACAGGTTGCCACTAAGGAGCTGAAGGCTGAAATTTTAAGAGCAAAACAGAATTATAAATCAGAGTTGGAAAGCAAGATGGCAGCAAATAAACTTGGTTTGGCCTGGGCCAGTATGAAAACTATTGCAGGCCTTCAGAGCACAGAGCGCAGTAATTGTGTGTTTTTAGATGGTTTTAGTTCAGACACAGAGCTGGCTAATGCTCTTAATTGTTTTTATGGTCGTTTTGACTCCTTTGATTTCAGCACAGAAATCCAAGATTTGAAACAGAAACTCAAAGACAATCAGCACTTTAATATTGAGATGCAGGATGTTAAAAGGGAGTTCTGCGCTGTAAAAGTGAACAAAAGTCAGGGCCCTGATAATATATGTGGGCACCTGGTAAAGTCCTGTGCACATGAACTGAGTCCTATATTTCATTACATTTTCAATAAGTCCTTACAGACACAACATGTGCCTAAGATCTGGAAAGATGCCGTGGTTGTTCCCGTTCCAAAATCCAGCTATCCTAAAACGGTAAATGACTTTAGACCAGTTGCTTTGACTTCAATTTTAATGAAAATTTTTGAAAAACTGGTCAGATATGAGGTCCTAAGGCAGACTGAACATGCATTGGATTCCCTGCAGTTTGCGTATAGGCCTCACAGAGGAGTGGAGGATGCCACTGTCACTATGTTTAACATGCTTTTTAAACATCTGGATTTTAATGGGACACATGCCAGGCTTTTATTTGTGGACTTTTCTTCTGCCTTTAATACAATCCAACCTCATATTTTAGTTGAAAGGCTCCTGCAACAATTTGATTTGAGCAATAATCTGGTGGGTTGGATTCTGGATTTCTTAACCAACAGGACGCAGAGAGTAAGGGTCAATGGTACATTGTCTGACCTAAAGTGCTCTTCTACTGGCTCTCCTCAGGGGTGTGTGTTGTCACCACTACTCTTCATCCTGTACACAAACATGTGTTGGAGCAGACATGACAACAGACAATTTATAAAGTATGCTGATGACTCAGTCATTGTCAGTCTCCTCCAGGATGGTGAGAGTGGCCACGGCCCAGTAGTTGATGACTTTGTTCACTGGTGTGAGGATTCCTACCTGCAGCTGAATACAACAAAAACGAAAGATATGATTATTGACTTTAGGAGGAAAACTCCCAGGCACAAAGTCACCATACTAAAAGGCCAGACCACCGAATGTGTACAATCGTACAAATATCTTGGGACGATTATTGATAGTAAATTAAACTTTGAAGTGAACTGTGAAAGGGTGTGCAAAAAGGGTCAGCAAAATTTGCATTGTTTGAGGAAACTTGCACGCTTCCAAATTGACCGAACCATAATGACTATGTTTTATCGGGCTTTTATTGAATCTGTTTTATCCTTTTCTTTAATGTCATGGTTTGGTCAGATAAAACTGAAACAGAGGAAATCCTTGGATCAGGTAGTTAGATGGTCCAGTCGTTTGCTTGGTGAGTCACAGCTGAGCCTGACATCCCTGTACACCAGACAAGTACAGAGGATGGCTGACTCGATTTTAAATGATGACTCCCACCCTTTCCACTGCAACTTTCAGCTTCTTCCCTCCAGACGGAGGTTTGCTGTCCCAAAAAGCAGAACCCAGCGCTACAAAAACAGCTTTGTCCCTGCTGCTGTCAAAGAGTTGAACAAGCTATAAAAATATATTGTACATATTTTATATTTACTTATTTTGTATGATGTGTGCCTGTGTTTGTGTCTATGTTGAATGTAATTAGTGGCTTGTAAATATGGATGTAACCAGACTGCAAAACAAATCTACCTACGGGTACAAATAAAGTAACCTGAACCTGAACCTGAACGTCACAGCTACAGGCGGTAAGTTCCACACACTGCTCACTCAGTTCCCAGCACTCACGGTCCCGACGTTTTCCGCGGCCATCGCTAAACACGGGGTGGAGCACTTTATCACCACCACCGGGCCGCCCGTTTTTGCAAGACCTCGGCGTTTGGATGCAGCTAAACTGGCCATAGCGCGCGAGGAGTTCGCCAACCTGGAAAGGTTGGGCATCATCAGGCGCTCGAACAGCCCATGGGCATCCCCGCTACACATGGTCCCTAAGGCTGAGGGATCGTGGCGACCGTGCGGTGATTTCCGCAGGTTGAACAACACCACGGCGCACGACCGCTACCCGATTCCCCACATACAGGATTTTTCCATTCACCTCGCCGGGGCACGCATTTTTTCCAAAATAGACCTGGTCCGCAGTTACCAACAAGTCCCAGTGCGCGCTGAGGACGTACCCAAAACAGCGGTAATAACTCCGGTCTATTCGAGTTCCTGCGCATGCCATTCGGGTTAAAAGGAGCGGCACAGACGTTCCAGCGCATGATGGATGCAGTGCTGCGCGATCTCCCGTTCGTGTTCGTCTACCTGGATGATATCCTGGTAGCCAGCGCGTCCAAAGACGAACATGAAACCCACCTCACGACGGTTTTCCGGAGGTTGGAGGAGCACGGGTTAATAATCAACCCGGCGAAATGCCAGTTCGGCGTAACGGAGATTGATTTTTTGGGACACCGTGTCTCTCCAGAAGGAGCGATCCCGCTGCCCGACAAAGTGCGCGCCGTGGCGGATTTTCCCCGGCCTCAAACGGTCAGGGCGCTGCAAGAATTTTGGGGAATGGTGAACTTTTATAACCGTTTCCTTCCCCGCACGGCGCAGCTCATGCAACCATTGTATGCTGCGCTCAAAAAACAGAAACCCGCGGATAGGGTCGAATGGACCCCGGAGCGAGAGCGGGCGTTCTCGGAAGTTAAAGCAGCCCTGGCAAACGCCGCACTGCTGGCACATCCAGACTCGACCGCCCGCATAGCGCTCACCACCGACGCTTCAGACGTGGCCATAGGGGCTGTCGTGGAGCAGCGCGTCGCCAGGGCTTGGCAGCCACTCGCCTTTTTCAGCAGAACTTTGCGCGACAGCGAATGTAAATACAGCACGTTCGACAGAGAGTTGCTGGCTCTCCACCTGGCCATTCGCCACTTCCAGTTCTGGCTGGAAGGGCGCAGCTTCACCGCGTTCGTGGACCACAAGCCGCTAACATTCACGATGGCCAAGATTTCAGAACCGTGGTCGGGCCGGCAGCAGAGACAGCTGGCCGCGATCTCAGAGTTTACTACCGATATTCAGCATGTGTCGGGTAAACTGAATGTAGTGGTGGACTGCCTCTCACGCGCCGTGGTGGCCCCGGTCTGCGTGGGGATAGATTACGCAGCCATGGCCATGGAGCAGATTAGCGATGCAGACGTGCGCGCGCTCCAGTCTGGACCAACAGGGTTAAGGCTGGAGAGCAGGGTGCTGCAAGACGGCGGCCCCCTCCTAATCTGCGATGTCTCCACGGGTTGCCCGCGTCCCGTGGTCCTGGCCGCGTGGCGCCGCCGCGTGTTTGAGTCGGTTCACACTCTGGCGCACCCAGGAGTGCGCGCGTCAGTCAAAATGGTGGGAGAGAAGTTTGTGTGGCCGAGCCTACGCAAACAAGTGAAAGTGTGGGCTGCAGCCTGCATGGCGTGCCAACGAACCAAGGTACACGGACACACGAAGGCTCCCTTGGAGCCGTTTCGTATTCCGGCTAAGAGGTTCGACCATGTTCACGTGGACCTCGTGGGGCCCCCTCCCGCCATCACAGGGGTGCACACACCTCCTGACAATGGTGGACCGCACCACGCGCTGGCCAGAAGCGGTTCCGCTGGCGGCAACCACGTCCGCAGACGCAGCGCGCGCTTTTTTAACAGCATGGGTGGCACGCTTTGGAGTCCCGTCGGATATTACATCCGACAGGGGCCCCCAATTTGTTTCCGAACTCTGGTCTGCGATGGTCCGCGGCCTGGGTGTTACAATTCACCGCACAACTGCGTACAACCCACAGGCCAATGGGTTATGCGAGCGTTTTCATAGATCACTGAAAGCAGCACTCAGGGCTTCATTGACGGATGCAAATTGGATAGACAGGCTGCCGTGGGTTTTATTGGGGTTGCGCTCCGTGCCGAAAGAGGGTCTAGAAGCTTCCTCGGCAGAGCTCGTTTTTACGCAGCCACTACGGCTGCCCGGGGAATTTCTACCAGATAATCCCACTCTGGGCAGCTCCTCGTCTCAGCTTTTGCAGCGTAGCACAAACACAGGCACGCTGCCGGACCCTGCCCACCACAGTTTTCCGCGTTGTTTTGTGCCTAAAACTTTGAAGAGCGCGAGTTCGTGTTTGTCAGACACCATGCCCACTGCCCTCCATTGTGCCCACCCTATGATGGACCGTTCAGAGTGTTGGAAACAGGGGATAAGCATTTTTTGCTAGACTTGGGGGGTAGGAGGGAAAAAATTGGCATAGACAGACTCAAACCCGCTTTCGTTGTGGCGGACGAGCAAGTGCTGTTGGCAAGGGCCCCTCGGCGTGGAAGACCCCCACGGAGAGCTCCCCAGGAAAACGATTCATCAGAGCAGCTACACGGGCAGAGTGAACCCCCCCCCCCTCCACGGCTCACCCGCAGTCAGAGACACTTCCAGCAGCCTCCCACCAGCACAGCAGTGCCACGGAGGTGATAAAACCCAGTTGCAGCAGATTTGGGAGGAGGCTGAAGCCGAAACAACGTGTGGACTGATGTTCTATTGTTCTATCTAAGTTGCTGGGGGGGGGGCAGTGTGGGCCTCAGGTTATTTCACACCTTAGACAGAGACAATGAATACACATGGGAGAACAGTGGGAGTGGGGGTTGAATGAAGTGTGGTGTAGATGTCCTGCTGTTATGAGGAAGTGCCTTGAATCTTGTGAAGTGTAACTTGATGTAGAGAGAAAGATGTTTAATGTGACTAGTCAGTCTGTTCTGTGCTCCTGATGCGACGAGTCATTCTGTTCTGTGCTCGTGAGATGTGAGTGTGCAATAAATCATTTGAAATGAATCTGCCTGTGATTTCACACACTCCACAATGTGATTAAAATAGTTATTGTCTGGGTCAGTATCTCCTAAAATGTCTTGTGGTTGCTGTTCAGTATTGACAAAGGTTTCAGCTTTAATTTGCCCTAATACACTTCCATTATTAAATAAGGAAAAGGAAAAAAAAAAGAAGAAGAAATACTAAGGAAAAAGAACACAAAAATCTCCTCTCATAATCTTACTGCACTATTATTCGTACATCAGAACTAAGGTTTAAATTTATCTAATTCCTCCATTTCTCTAATCATTACCTTACATTTCTTTGTCCATGTTGACCGTATTTTCCTGTTTTCTGAGAGCCCTTTTAAATTTCAAAAATTTTACGAAGTGTATATTTATGTTATCATATATATCTTTTTGCATCTGATTAGAATTTTAGCGTTACAAAGATAATGAATCACGGACTTCTGCCAATATCCAAGTTCCTGGAGGTGCTGTGCACTTGATACAGTGGGACTTATGCCAGTACCCACTTAATTTTTTGTAAAGCAATTTTAATAAATGTAAAAATCTGTATTGTCTTTGTAGTAGCTCTAAATCAAGTCCCACAGTAAACATAAATTCAACACAAGTTGGACTTTCCTTAAACATTTGGAACTTTTCTCATAGATTTGCATGGTTTTCTTCCTTATCAGTTTACCTTGTTCCTTATAGACATGATATTTCCTTTACAATAGTCTACAGATATTTCCTTAAATATCTGGAAATTTATTGATGTAACTTTTAACTTCTCATATTGAACGTTGTGATTTCATTACCAAGCGGTTTCATTTGTATTTTTCTCTTCATTATTGATAATCTATTGATAATTTTTATGTATTATCTATTTTTCTGAGGATTACTAATTATTTTTGCTAATTAATTTCTTTGATACCCCCTTTTTGATGCATGGAGACGCTCATGCAGCAAAGTTACAAGGTACTTGCTTGATGGGTAGTATCTTTTACTGAAAGGAAGTGTGTTACCCCTTTTAATTTAGATGGAAATTTGTGGGCAGTACAACTCCTTCAAAATGAGATTTCAATGATCATGGCTTCCTTTGTAACATCTCTTGAACTAATTTACAAATTCCATTCAAGAAAAACAAAACAGCTGTCTGTGCTGATTTGATAGGATTTAGCATTGATAAGTAAGGTCAGTTTGTCCAGTTGAACACAGATAGGTTGAATTTGGATAAATGAATAAAAATTACATCACACTCCTTCAGTCAATGGAAAGGTGGGCATATTGCTTAATTAGAATTTGGCTTCATTTTGTACAAGGAATGCCTCATTTTATACATTCCTTGGTAAATTATGGGGTGGAATGTAGTCCCAAGGCCCATCTTGGCCACGGCTGAGCATCAGGAAAACACATTCCTTATTACTGTCACATTTCTGAAATATGATGTTGTCACATCACATCTTAGCTTCCTAAAAAAAAAAAAAAATTGAATGCGTTTCCCTTTCCTTTTGAAAAACAAAGGATAAGGAATAGCAGAAAAACCTTTAAATCACACCTAAAGCTTCCACAATTTGAATGTGAGTTTGCTACTCACAACAAGTATTCACTAAATATGTATGTATATTCACTAAGTATGGGCATATTGCTTAATTAGAATTTGGCTTCATTTTGTACAAGGAATGCCTCATTTTATACATTCCTTGGTAAATTATGGGGTGGAATGTAGTCCCAAGGCCCATCTTGTATGCACTGTGTGTCTATATATATACATTTATAGTAATATGGACATATGTTTACTAGATGTTGTTTTTTCTTGCCTTCTGATTGTTGCTCTGAGTGTTGCTATCCCTGTGCTGTTGCAATCCTGGAATTTCCCCATTGTGGGACTAATAAAGGCTTATCTTATCTTAGCTTATCTTAAATATTCTGTGAATCAGTTAAGGTTTTACCAATTGACATGGGTAATCACTTAGTTTAAGATTATATTCAAACAAAACAATATCCTATACGAAAAGCCTTAGACCAGTGCAGCATTTAGAATTAGTAACTGTAGGTGTAAACCTAATCTCTGTTTTCAGGAATTTATGGCACAGGACCACAATCTGTGTGGGGTTTTTTTTTCTTTGAAGGCTGATTCTGTCTATTCTTATCTAGGTCAGACTGTCACAACTCACTAATCAGTCTTAGTATTTATCAAAATTCTTGTGGTATTTCTGTCTTTTCTGTTCATAAATTTACCATCTCCCGATAATAAAAACTTCATCATCATCTTGCTATGCTCTCCAGGAGGGAAAAAGCCACAGCATGGACTGTCCCAGATCCTGCTCTCGCGCTCTCCCTCCTTTTTTTATATGGTCAGGCCAAGGCCTCTGTTTATAGTCCGTAGTCTCCGTAGTCTCTGGCAAATCATATGCACAAACACATTAATTATCAATCTCTTTTGAACCTCTATGCTTTAAATCATGTAATATAGGGTATACATAAAGCCTTCAGTGATTAGGCATTATTAAGTGACATCATGACATTGTAATATTCAGTTAATTTCATCATTGTCATGCTGGTAACATTGATTAAGATATAAGCATTTATACTTAACTTGATGTTCTATGTGCCTGTGGTCACGTCGTCACGTCCTGTGTCCTTTTTCTCTGTAAAGTGCACTGTTATGCTTCAATCAAAGAAAAAAGTCAGGGATACATCAAAAATTTGCTTTAAAAAAATATGTAAATAATTTATCACATATGCAACATTAATTAAAACCCGCAAAGTTAGATTGAAAAAGTAAAACCCCAAAACTTTGTAAAAATACCCATATTTAGATTACTTTGCTTCCACACAGCCTGTTTTTTCATTCTCCTTTTTTTCTAAAACAACCACACACACACAAACACAGAACTGCTTCTCTCTCCCATCTCCACAAGGTCGAAGCAGCAACCTTCCAGAAAGACAAAACAACCTAAACTGCAATAATCCACATAAATGGCTTTGTCTAATCTATTTGTTAGGGGGCCCCCCATATCGCCAAACAAGCATTCTCTTTGTAACCATTTTACCCATGTTTTTATCGTTATCCAGTTTTGTTGCCATTTTAATCCAACCATCTTTAAATGTTATAGTCTAATATCAATATCTCATAGCATAGAATGAAATTATTATTATTGTAGAAGAGCTTGGAAATGATGAGGCGATTTGATTTATAAACCAAAGTTTAATAATCAATAATCAGCTCTCCTAACAAGTCTCATCTGGTGCAGAGTGGCAGAAGGAGAAAAGAGGAAGAATGTCTCCAGCTCACTGGCTTTATACTTGCACACAACAAAAGACATGCATAACAAAGGCTGACATCCCTCATTATCTTAATCCCCCCATTGTCTTGGTATTTCCTCTCCTCGCCTTAGGGGGTGAGGGTGGCTCCTCCGGACCCCTCCGCCGTGTCTGGGAACGTCTTTGTTCTTCACTCGGTGGATGAGAGCCTTTGTCCTTTCAGAGGTGTGAAGTCCTTTACATATGTAATTGCTAAACATTTCCACATGCTTCAACATATGTAGGTTATGGAATATATGATTAATATAGACCACAGGCCCCCCCAAACAACTAAGAAAGGACAATAGAAAGGTTCACAGTCTAAGATAGTTACTATGACATACTAAGTGTTACATCTCTTGCCACGGAAGAAACTTTCCAGCAGCCATGCTCCTAAGAGAGTTCAGTGGTAATCATAACAGCATAGTAAAATCATAAGTCAGTCCTAAACTGTTGCAGCACAATTAGTGAACAATTGTGGAGTGGTTTGCATAAGTCCCTGTGCTGTCTGGGTTTTAATCTTCTCCCAAAACTGCTATAGGTTGGTTTAGGCGCCCTGCTGGGACCTTCTTGTGAGGAATCTGCAGTGTGGGAAGGAGAGTGGTTAATTGTTCCCTGCCGGGGGGCTGAGTCTTTTCTCTTGGGGGGTCTACCCCGCCGAGGTGCTCTCGCCAACTGTGCAGGCTCGTCTTTCAACAAGAAGGCAGGCTTAAGTCTATCAATGCTGACTGTTTCTTTTCTATCCCCAAAATCAAGCACAAAGTGTTTATCACCATGTTCCAGCACTCTGAATGGCCCATCGTATGCTGGGCGGAAAGTTGGTTTTAAAGCTTCATGCCTAACAAAAACGAACTCAGCGTTTTTTAAAGCTTGAGGGACAAAAACCCGTGGGAAGGAGTGATGAGCTGGACCGGGGAGAGAGTCCGGTCCGTTGCTGCCTAAAAACCTTGGGACTGGAAGGTGCCCTGGCTCTGGGTTCTCTGGTAAAAATTCACCTGGAAGCCTGAGAGGTTGTGCAAAGACTAATTCTGCAGGAGAGGCGTCTAGATCCTCTTTAGGTGCAGCACGCAACCCCAATAAAACCCAGGGAAGTTTATTTACCCAATTTGTGTCCGTTAGTGAGGCTCTGAGGGCAGCCTTTAAAGACCTGTGAAAACGCTCGCATAACCCATTAGCCTGAGGGTGGTAAGCGGTGGTGCGATGAATTGTTGCCCCTAAGCTGTTGGACATGGCTGACCAGAGCTCTGAGACAAACTGAGGCCCCCTATCAGACGTGATGTCCGATGGGACGCCGAAACGTGCTACCCAGTTTGTCAAAAAAACGCGAGCGACTTCCTCCGCTGTGGTTGCCGCTAGAGGGACTGCCTCTGGCCAGCGCGTGGTGCGATCTATCATTGTTAACAGGTGTGTGAAACCTTGGGAGGAAGGTAGTGGCCCCACGAGGTCGACATGAATGTGGTCGAACCTTCTAGCAGGGATTGGAAAAGGCTCCAGAGGGGCTTTTGTGTGTCTGTGTATTTTGGCGCGTTGACAAGAAATGCAAGTTTTTGCCCATTCTTTTATGTTTTTGCGCAGGCCTGGCCACACAAACTTTTCGGCGACCATTTTAACCGAGGCGCGCACACCTGGGTGCGCGAGGGAGTGAATTGTGTCGAAAATACGGCAGCGCCATGTAGCTGGTACTAACGGGTGAGGTCGGCCGGTTGAAACATCGCATATTAGGGGGGGGCACGCCGTCGCGTAAACCCTTTTTCTCCAGCCTTAACCCTGTTGGTCCAGACAGGAGTGCGCGCACGTCCGCGTCACCGCCTTGTTCCTCCGCCATGGCTGCATAATCTATCCCTGCATGGATAGGTGCTGCGTATGTGTCTGCGTTAATGAAGAGTTCTGCTGCTGAGGCAGTATAATCTGTCTCCTCACACTCTGGTGGTGTCACAGCGCGAGAGAGACAGTCTGCTACTACGTTAAGTTTGCCTGCCACGTGTCGAATGTCTGTGGTGAACTCTGAAATCGCAGCTAGCTGTCTTTGTTGCCTGCCTGACCATGGTTCTGAAATTTTAGCCATAGCAAAGGTGCGCGGTTTATGGTCTACAAAAGCCATGAAACTCCGCCCTTCTAACCAGAACTGGAAGTGGCGGATGGATAAATGAAGCGCTAGCAGCTCCCTGTCAAAAGTGCTGTATTTACGCTCAGTTTGGTTTAGCGATTTGCTAAAGAATGCTAAAGGTTGCCAGACCCCGCTGACAAGTTGTTCTACAACTGCCCCTATAGCTAGGTCCGAAGCGTCTGTGGTTAGCGCGATGCGGGCCAAGGGATCTGGGTGAACTAACAATGTGGCGTTAGCTAGGGCGCTTTTTACTTCCGCGAAAGCGCGTTCGCGCTCCGGGGTCCATTCGACCGCGTTGGAAGCTTTCTTTTTTTTGAGCACGTCATATAGGGGCTGCATGAGCTGAGCTGCGTGGGGGAGGAAGCGGTTGTAAAAATTAACCATCCCTAAAAATTCCTGTAGCGATTTGACCGTTTGTGGCCGTGGGAAACTTTCTATCGCGTGAACTTTGTCTGGAAGTGGAACTGCCCCCTTCGGAGAGACTTTGTGTCCTAAAAAATCAATTTGTGACACGCCGAATTTGCATTTGGCTGGATTGATTATTAGCCCGTGCTCTTCTAGCCTCTGAAAAACCGTAGTGAGGTGCTGCTCGTGTTCTTCCTTGGACGAGCTGGCTACCAGCATGTCGTCGAGGTAGACGAAGACAAAAGGAAGGTCGTGTAGGACCGCGTCCATCATCCGTTGAAAAGTTTGAGCAGCGCCTTTGAGGCCGAAAGGCATTCGCAGAAATTCAAAAAGGCCGAAAGGGGTTATTACCGCTGTTTTAGGAATGTCCTCTGCTCGGACTGGGACTTGGTGATAACCACGGACTAAGTCTATTTTTGAAAAAATGCGCGCACCCGCCAGATGTAGTGAAAAATCTTGAATGTGAGGAATTGGGTAACGGTCATGCGCTGTAGCGTTGTTTAATCTGCGGTAATCTCCGCACGGTCTCCAAGAACCGTCGGATTTCGGAACCATGTGAAGTGGTGAGGCCCAGGGGCTCTTCGAGCGTCTAACAATGCCCAATTTTTCAAGGGCTGTAAACTCGTCCTGTGCTATGTTGAGCTTGGCCGCATCTAAGCGGCGAGCTTTGGCAAATACGGGTGGGCCCATTGTGGGAATGAAGTGTTCAACCCTGTGTTTAGCCACAGTGGCTGAGAATTTGGGAATTGTGAGTGCTGGAAATTGGGTGAGGAGTTGCTCAAACTTACCTCCTGCCGTGGTGACGTTGGCCTGCACAGGTGGTGGAGAAACTCGGGCTGAGCATGGAATAGAAGCAAAGGACAGTGCATTAACCAGGCACCTATTTGCTAGATCCACTAATAACCCATGTGCACACAAAAAATCTGCGCCTAATAAGTTAAAACTCACCGCCGCTACAACAAATGTCCATCTGTAGTTGCGGCCGTGGATGAGGAGGTGCAGGCTCTTTTCGCCAAACGTGTCGATGTTAGAGCCGTTGGCTGCCACGGCTCCGTTGCCCCGGGTGCCTGTGGCTCGAGCTGCGTGGGAGGGCGTGACGAAACTCAACTGAGCTCCTGTGTCGATGAGGAACTGCTTGCCTGTGTGTCCATCCGTCACGTACAACAGCTTATTCTTCTCGCCGAGAACCGCTGCCGTTAACGGCTCTCGGCTTTGGCGTTTCCCGAAATCGCAATTTTGCAGGGGAGGAACGCATTTGCGGGCCTTCTCGGCAAAGCGGTGGTGATAATAACAGACGTCGCTCTGTCTGTTACGTTTTGGCCGTGTCGCTGTCACCATGGGCTGGGTCTGCTCAGTGGGTTGTGGCTCCTCGTGGTTCGGGGTGTCAGCATTGAGGTCTGCGGATGCTGCTGTGGGTGTGAGCTCCTTGCAGGCGTTGACGAGCCGATGAGCTTCGTTGGCCAGTGCGCGGAAGTCTTGGTGGTTGTTGCATTTCATGCTGGCGAGTGTCCCTCTCATGTGTGGAGGCAGCGTGCTGAGGAATATAAATTGGGAGAGGAAGTTGTCATTGTCCTCTTCTTTAAGCTGTAGCAAATCCTCCATGAGGGCCTTCGGTTTGCACCCTCTGTGGCCTTAGACCGCCAGGATCTTCTCGGCTCTCTCTTCTGCTGATGGGACATAGTTCGCCACGATGGTTGCTTTGAGCGTCTCATATTTGTCCTGGGCCGGTGGCCGCCGGATCATGCTCCGCACACACCTTGAAGTGGCGGCGTCGAGTTTGGAGACGATATGGTAGAATTTGGTATCGTCAGCCGTGATGCCCGCCAGTGTAAACTGGGCTTCAGCCTGCTGAAACCACGAGCCGGGGTCTTCTTGCCAGAAGTCTGGCAGGTTGACAGCGATGGCATTCGTGTATACCATCACTGCTGTGTCCGCCGGGTGAGAGTGCCTTGCCTCGGCTCTCACGGCGGTGCTGGTGCTCGGTTGAGCCCTCTCAATCTCTTCTGCCGGGGGGAACAGTTGTCCATCTGTTCCCCCGTCTGCGTGGTCGCTGGCATCTGCCTGGGTCGCCGCGGATGAGTCGATTGCGGGGGTACGCCTCAGGGCCATACTCGCGTCAAGGTCACCAGTGTAGAAGAGCTTGGAAATGATGAGGCGATTTGATTTATAAACCAAAGTTTAATAATCAATAATCAGCTCTCCTAACAAGTCTCATCTGGTGCAGAGTGGCAGAAGGAGAAAAGAGGAAGAATGTCTCCAGCTCACTGGCTTTATACTTGCACACAACAAAAGACATGCATAACAAAGGCTGACATCCCTCATTATCTTAATCCCCCCATTGTCTTGGTATTTCCTCTCCTCGCCTTAGGGGGTGAGGGTGGCTCCTCCGGACTCCTCCGCCGTGTCTGGGAATGTCTTTGTTCTTCACTCGGCGGTTGAGAGCCTTTGTCCTTTCAGAGGTGTGAAGTCCTTTACATATGTAATTGCTAAACATTTCCACATGCTTCAACATATGTAGGTTATGGAATATATGATTAATATAGACCACAATTATGATCTTATTTATTTCCACTTCCTCATGACAATATTGCCTCACACATCACTGTGTTTTTTACTGTAGTTATATTATTATATATCACCTATAAACCAATCGTCCCGATCGGGTTACTTAAAACTTATGTGTTTATTTCACACACAGTAGGTCCCTATCTAATGCGGTAAGACCAACTATATTTTAGAGATGCGCCCGTTGCAATTTTCCGAGTTAAAACCTTTTGGTCTGAGCTAAATACGCGAGGGGTGCCAACTCTACTTTTTGAAATCAAGCAATCATCTCAAGGGGTTTAAACCTTCTGGCAAAAAGCTGTGTACCAGCTGAATAACACCTCTTTTTCGATAACCCTATATCAGTCACCCCGGGGCTTGAACCTTTTATTCGGACTGCACAATGCACAACAGGGTAACTCTACTTTTCAGTGACCTCAATAAATACTTGCCACTGCGGGGTTTAAACCAATTACCCAAGCTCTCTCCAACTCTACTTTCTGGAACGGTATTAATGTGTATAACTAATTCCACGGGGTTAAAACTGTTTGGAGATTTCCTCATCAAACTCAGTAAATATATTTCTTAAAACAACATATAAATTCAAGACCATATCTCAGTTTCATTCCACAAATAAAATCACACGTGCATGAAAATTTAATCTCTACAGAAAGGGCTGTCCCCGAAGGGACAGCCAGAAATTTATTGAAAAAGGTTTCTGCTCTCGTCTTATCATGTTGTGGCCGCCAGTCTGTAGAGAAAAAAATCCTCACACCATTTACAAAACTAAAACCAAAATTTAGCCTTGTAACCGGGCGGAAACACCAAATTGTTGCGTCTAAAATACCTTAAACCCCAGTTCTTTGATATGACAGCCAAATAACCAGGCTGAGAGATGAAGTATACTTTCACTTATTTACTGAAAGTGAGATATGGATTACAAGCAGCGCTGGAACACAACTCTTTAGGCAATTCCCCAAAAGAGTGTGTTACCCCAAAGTGGGCCCTATAGTTTTTATAAAGCTTAACCCCTCCCTCGTGCAAGAGGGGGGGTTTACCTCAATTGTATCCGTACACTTCCGCATATGTGTCAGCTCGGCTGTGTGCAGAACTGATTCTAACTGATTTCAGCAAATGAATTATAGGGTCTAAACTAAACTCTGCAGTGTAGCGTGTGAAGCAAGCAGATAAAGAAGTGTGAGAAAGATAGCACAATCATGTCATTTTACCAACAGGAGTTTGAAGGTTGCAATATAATTTAAGGCTGTTTTGAGTATCTTCAACATATCCTTATATTATTTCATTCACTTTATTTTACTACCACTTTGATTATTTTTCTTTTAATCCTGATGCTTTATTAAGCATCAAGGGGGAAATACACATTATTATTGTTATTATTATTGTTATCCCACCCTCTGACGACCTCCACC
Source organism: Pholidichthys leucotaenia (assembly GCA_020510985.1). Lineage (NCBI taxonomy): Eukaryota > Metazoa > Chordata > Actinopteri > Cichliformes > Pholidichthyidae > Pholidichthys > Pholidichthys leucotaenia. The sequence continues at coordinate 239,353,260 of CM035837.1, forward strand.
ACCTCACACTCACCCACACCGACGTCCGTAACGCACTGAGTCATGTCAACGTACGTAAGGCTGCTGGCCCTGACGGCATTCCTGGGCGTTTGCTGAGGGCATGCGCTGAGCAGCTGGCAGGGGTCTTCACAGACATCTTCAACCTGTCCCTGGCCCAGGCCATGGTACCAGCGTGCTTCAAGACCACTTCAATAGTACCAGTGCCGAAACATTCAACACCATCGTGCCTAAATGACTATCGCCCTGTGGCACTGACGCCCATAGTCATGAAGTGCTTTGAGCGACTGGTCTTGGCACAGCTCAAAAAATGCCTGCCCCCTACACTGGACCCTCACCAGTTTGCCTACCGGAGCAACAGGAGTACAGAGGATGCGGTTTCTACAGCACTGCACTATGTACTCTCACACCTGGATGACAAGAACACCTACGCAAGAATGCTGTTTGTTGACTTCAGCTCAGCATTCAACACAGTTATCCCCTCCAAGTTGATCACTAAACTTGGGGACCTGGGAATCAGTACCTCCACCTGCAACTGGATCATGGATTTTCTGACCAACAGACCCCAGCATGTTAGGTCAGGCCCCAACCGTTCTTCCGTCATCACACTCAACACTGGTGTACCACAGGGCTGTGTGCTCAGCCCATTCCTCTACTCCCTCTTCACCCATGACTGCAGGCCTATGTATGGATCCAATTCCATTATAAAGTTCGCAAATGACACCACGGTGATTGGACTCATCAGGGACAACGATAAGTCAGATTACAGGGCAGAGGTTGAGCACTTGGCTACTTGGTGCGCTGACAATAACCTGCTCCTTAACACCAGCAAAACCAAGGAGCTCATAGTGGACTACAGGAAGGAGAGGGGAGAGACACATGACCCCATCCATATCAATGGCATAGCTGTTGAACGTGTCCCCAGCTTCAAATTCCTGGGGACCCACATCTCGGAGGACCTGTCCTGGTCAGTTAACACCACCAAAACTGAAACAGAGGAAATCCTTGGATCAGGTAGTTAGATGGTCCAGCCGTTTGCTTGGTGAGTCACAGCTGAGCCTGACATCCCTGTACACCAGACAGGTACAGAGGATGGCTGCCTCCATTTTAAATGATGACTCCCACCCTTTGCACTGCAACTTTCAGCTTCTTCCCTCCAGACGGAGGTTTGCTGTCCCAAAAAGTAAAACCCAGCGCTACAAAAACAGCTTTGTCCCTGCTGCTGTCAAAGAGTTGAACAAGCTATAAAAATATATTGTGCATATTTTATATTTACTTATTTTGTATGATGTCACTTGGGTTCTAAATATTTTATTGGGTTTTAGACCTTTGAGTTTTTTAACCTCTGACTAGTTTTTAACTTTTAACTTTAATATGACCCTTCTCTCTTACCTCTGGTTTCTCCCTCATCTCTTTGTCTTTTTATACCCTGTTTGATGGAGCCTTGAGTACTTTTATCATGTTTATAGTCAGCTTCATGTGTGCCTGTGTTTGTGTCTATGTTGAATGTAATTAGTGGCTTGTAAATATGGATGTCACCAGACTGCAAAACAAATCTACCTACGGGTACAAATAAAGGAACCTGAACCTGAACCTGAACCACCAGCCTGATCAAGAAGGCCCATCAGCGCCTCTTCTTCTTGAGGACACTGAAGAAGAACCATCTGTCAACTGACATCCTGGACAACTTCTACCGCTGCGTGATAGAGAGTACCCTGACCAACTGTGTCACAGTCTGGTATAGGAGCTGCTCTGTGGCTGACCGTAAGGTGCTGCAGCGGGTGGTGAAAACCGCCCAATGCATCACAGGGACTCCACTTCCAGTTATAGAGGACGTCTACAGGAAAAGATGTCTGCGCCGGGCACGCAGCATTCTTAGGGACTCCAACCATCCTGCTCATGGACTGTTCCAGCTTCTCCCCTCCAGAAGGCGTTTCAGAAGCCTTCGGACTAGAACCAGCAGGTTTAGGAACAGTTTCTTTCCAACAGCTGTCACGTTATTGAACTTAGTTCCCCGCTGACTCTCTTACCATCGTCTCTTACCATCCTCACCTGTACATAACTGCCCATCTAACTTATTGTACATTATTTGCACATAACAGTACTCTTAACTTTCTGCACTGCTGCATATATTTGCATATATTTGCTTAAATTGCACATACTGTTAATTACCGTATATACTGCACTGCTGTCCTTTGCACTTCTGATTGGATGCTAAACTGTGTTTCGTTACCTTGTATTCATACATGTGTAATGACAATAAAGTTGAATCAATCTAATCTATTAGTAATGTATTATTATACTTGAGGAGTATCATTGTAAAGTAGCAAGCGGCCTAGGCACACCAGACCAGAAATGGAGGCTTTGAGGCAGTTTGCAATCAGCAATTTTTCCGTTTATTCCAAAAACTTCACAGGCGATAACTCCAAAAACATCCGACACCAGACACGATTTGACTCCACACGACTTGACTTTTCAAGAACATAAACCAAATAACCAACACCTGTTATATATTATGAGATAATTAGGGTTAATTAGCACATACCATAACCCCAGGTAAGACAATAACATTTTCCATTTCCCACACATACCCAATAACATCTAAAAGAGTCATAAATAATTCCCCACCTATTTACAGAATAAATATAAATAATACAGAATAAATAACACCATAAATACACCATAAATACTACAATAAATAATTTAAACCCCTATTTACATATTTAAATCACCCCTAAACTCACCATCACATGCTTCCTTCCTGCTGGTATCCTTTAAAAAGGCATTCAACCCCTAAAGAGTCTTTTTCCCGGACACCATCAGAAAGCATGTTGGCAACGGTATGTGGATTTAATGATCACCAATTGTTTTACCCAATTAATTAACCATAACAATTATCTCACAAAAGGCGTTCAGATTAGTCAAAAACAGATCCTGAAATAATATGTGCACTTTAACAAACAATCATATTGACATTTACAAATACTACACATATAATGTAGTCACAAATACAGGAAACCATAGCAGTGGCGACACTCCGTCGTCACAATCATGCCTTTCATATGCCATGTTTAATGTTTACATATGCATTCCATGTAGGATAAGTTCATATATTCTTTGCATGTTTCTGTGAGCAATTATTGGCCTTCAGAGAATTCAGACTGAGGGTCAGTACAAGCGTAAAGGATGATCTAAGCTACATTGATAATTCTTTGACATGCCCGGCTTACTTTATGTTCCAGGAATGCACAGGAACTGCTAGCTTGTGTAGATTAGGTTTATGGACACCCTGTCTCCAAAACGTCTGCGACGTTTCTTCATTTGCTCATCACCCAGGATAAGCTCTATGTCATACTGACCTGCTTATCAGGACTGTCTTTCTCTCTCCCTTCCTCCTCTTACCCCTCTCCTCCCCCTCCTTTCTGTTACCCATAAATGCCAAACCTAAAGAGTGTACCTTCAAAAATTCAGTGTGTGCTGAAGGCCATGCTTTGTAATCTCTCCCTCAAAATGGCCATTTGAGGTTAAATTTGAACTGTAACTTTTCATTTCTTTTATTTCTTTTATAATAAATGTACCTAAATCCAAAATCAAGCCTGATCTTTGACTTTTAATAATTTATGCTCAGAAGTATTCTAACGGCTTAGTTTTCTCACTGGTCAGTCATCCTCCTCATCGGGTTTCTACCCCTTAGGCCCTACCATCCGTTAAGGGCACTGGTTCCAGCTACCGCCTCCTGGTCAGGGTGTGTCATGCCCCGCAGTCCGTTGGCTCAGCGATACTGGGAGGCCACCCAATGGACTTTCTCATCTGCTTAGGTGGCTCTGGAACACTGGGAGGCCACCGAATGGACTACTCCATTTGTTTAGGTGGCTCTGGAATTCAGGGAGACCACCCGACCTAATCCGTCGTGTGACCTGGTGGTCTTGGGATTCCAGTAGGCCAACTGAACTGCCTTAAATTTTCATTCAGTACCCCTAGAGATCTGTTTTCATCTAATCTGTTCAGTGTTGTGGGTCATGAGCATTTTTTTTTTGTTTGTTTTGTTTTGTTTCGGTCCCTCTTAACCTGGGTTCCCCATCACCCTCCCGGGGTGGGTTATTTTTGTACTCTGTTGGGGTGGGTTATTTTGCTTTTTCTGTTGGGGGGGGATCATTTTGTTTTCTTTTCTTATTCATGTCACATTGGGATGTCGTATCCATCCCTTGGGGGGGGGGGGGGCTCTGTCATGATGCTGAGCACGGGGAGAATCACCGTGCTCATGCTCTTTCGTCATTTTAATTATTTTCTGTGTTTTCCTTATTTCAGTTTATTATTGTATCTCAGTATGGGTTTTGATAGTTTGATGTGATCTGAGTTGCTCTTTGTTTCTGTTTGTTTTGAGTTCTCTGATTATCGTATCTTAGTTTGATCATTATTATCATGTTTGTTATTATTATGTTTTTTTAGATCCTCTAGTTTATATTATCTTCCTGTGTTTATTACTTGAGCCTTCTCCAACCTTGTTCCCACCTCTCCTTTTGTAGTTTGGTTTTCGGGGTAATTATATTATTTACATCTCTGGGTTGTATTTATCTTATCCTCACTTTTATGAGTTATGTATCTCGTTTTGTATTTATTCAGTCTGCTTCTCATTTGGTATTATTTCAGTCACTTTTTGCCATACTCTCCCATGCTGCGCCCTGTGTTTACTTCCGTGTGGAGCTCAAGTTCGCAGGCCGGCACAGCTGTCATTAATTAGCTCATTCCTTCTCGCATGTGTCGCCCACACTTGATCATCATCTGGAATTATTTTTGTCTATTTGAGGATGCTACGTTGTTTGCTCGTTGCAGTGTCCCTTTGAGTTTACTGTGTTTATCTGTGGAGTTGATCGGGTGCGCTTTCTTCTTGGTTTTAATCCTTTTTCCTCCATTTTTTCCCAGACGTGAGCCCCATTTCCTTTCGGGTGTGACTCTGTCTCTTCCCCCCTGATGTGAGCCCGTTCTCCTCTGGTGTTCTCTCTTGTTGTAAATGTAGTGTTTTGTGTTGTTTTGTATTTTTGTGTTATTAAATGTGCAAACTTACAGCTGGCGTTTGGTGTCCTCGGTCCTGCCCTGGTAGGGTGATTGATGACAGAGTGTTTCTGAGCCCATGTGGTAATATCGGAGTAGCGGCCTAGAAGTAGAGCATCCGCCCCACAACTGGAAGGTCGGGGTTCAAGTCCCAGTCGGGTCATGCCAAAGACCATATAAAATGGAACTTCTTGCCATCCAGCTTGGTGCTCAGCATAAATGGAACAGAGGAGGGAAATGTTTGGTGCAGCAGTGGCTCTGGAGGTAGAGTGGGTCATCCAATAACCAGAGCATTGGCGGTTTGAATCATGCTCTCCCCAGTCATCCTGGCATTGTGTCCCTTTACCCACCATGCCTCCAGTGTCCATTACACTGGGTATGAATGTGTATAATATGGGGCGGCTGTGGCACAGATGTAGTGTGGCTAACTAATGATTGGAAGGCCATGGGTTCAATTCCCGCTCTGTCTGCAGTCTGCATGTCGAAACATCCTTGAGCAAGACACTGAACCTCCAGTTGGTCTTGGTGGGTCAGGCCAGCGCAAGTGTATGGCAGCTCTGTCGCCATCAGTATGTGAATGTGTGAATGGATGGATAGCAGGATCTGTAAAGCACTTAGGTCATCTAGAGATGAGAAAAAACGCTATATAAGTGAACGCCATTTACCATTTATAAATGTTCAGTAGTGGTCGGAGAGGCCGTTGGCACAGATTGGCAGCCACGTTTCTGTCAGTCTGCCCCAAGGCAGGTGTGGCTACAGCAGTAGCTTACCATTACCATTGTCTGTCTGTAAAGTGAATGAATAATGGACTCATTGTAAAGTGTTTTGGGTGTCTTGAAAGGCCCTATATAAATGCAATCCATTATTATTAATCTATTATCCTTTACGGTTTCAAGGTTGTTATAGCCAGGAGTGGTGTTGGGGATAACCTCCCAGCGCTCAAAAAAATGCTCCTTATAGCATGCATCTCAAATAGCCTCTGACAACCAAGTCCAACTCCTGGTCTGCTCATGTGGCATGGCTTCTAAGCCCGGCGGAACTGCTTCTACTGAAAGGAGAAGGGGCAAAGGCAAGTCTCTGGCACGTTCAAACCAGATACTTTGGGTAGATGGAGCTCGACAACCTGGGAGGGTAGTCCATCTAGGGGAAGGAAAACCCTGATTTCAAACCTCTGCTACCTTGCGGCATACCCGGTCATGGGAAAGGCTTCGGGAGTCAACCCTGAGGTAAAATCCAGAGTCAGAGTCCCTAAGGCAGTCCATTGTTGATTTAAACTTCATTCTGGCAGCTTCTGCGATGGCACTGCTACCAAACTGTAGCAGCCTTGCTGTTCCTTTGGATCCATCAGCGACATGGAGAGAGGGGACATGCTACATGGGTAACAGCCTGTCCTCCATATCACATTATTGCCCAGGTTAGCATCCAGCACCACTCACCAACACAAACTCACACCCTACACCCTGGAGAGGTCACTCCAGCTTCCCTTGCAGCATCGATACAACATGGGGAACAACAATTACCGGTTATAAGTCATTGCTCGATTGGCGTAGAGCTTGGCACCAGGGGTTGTTCCCGATGGTGGGAGGGATCCTTGGATCTCACTGGACAACTACTGCCCACCTCAAGCTGGACAGCCCCCAGTCAATAAGGTGTTGTCCCACTCTGGTCTGCCATCCTCATTGGGTGCATGGGGATTAGGAAACGTCCAAACAGCAGACTGCAATCGTCGTACCAGGAAGCAAAACAAAACAATGAAAGAAACCAGCTTTGAAACTGGGATGTTGGAACGTTCGGACAATGATGACCAGTCTTTCTGAAAACCTTTAGGATATCACTGACTCCAGGAAAACAGCTGTCATAAATGACAAGCTCAGGAGACTGCAAGTGGACATTGCTGCACTTCAGGAAACATGGCTTGCTGACTCAGGCACACTGAAGGAGAAGGACTACACATTCTACTGGCAGGGGAAAGGCTCTGACGAGCCAAGGGAGCATGGAGTTGGCTTTGCAGTGAGGAACAACTTGCTGAATATGGTAGAGCCAGGCAGCAACGGCACAGAGCGTCTCCTCACTCTTCGCCTCAACACCACCAAAGGCCCAGTCACCCTTGTTAGCGTGTATGCCCTAACACTGTTTTCCACACCGGACACAAAGGATGAGTTCTACAAAAAGCTTGCATCTATCGTCGCAAGCATCCCCGGCAAGAAGCAACTTGTTATCCTGGGTGACTTCAATTCTAGAGTGGGTGCAGATCATGACTCGTGGCCCTCTTGCCTTGGACAGTTTAATGTGGGCAAAATGAACAAGAACGGCCAATGACTGCTTGAGCTTTGCAGTTACCAAAATTGTGCATCGCAATCCCTACTTTAGGACCAAGCCTCAGCACAAGGTCTCTTGGAGACACCCACGCTCAAAGCACTGGCATCAGCTAGATCTTATCCTGGTCAGGCATGCCACCATCAAGAACATCCTCCACACACGCTTTTACCACAGTGCAGACTGTGACACAGATCACTCCCTGGTCTGCTGCAAGATCAGGCTAAAGCCAAAGAGGATCCACCGCTCAAAGAAACAAGGGAACCTCCGCATTGATGTCAGCAAGATGTCTCAACCAGACCTCGTGGAAAAGTGTGCAGAGACCTTTGAGAAGGAAATGCAAACCTCACAGCCCAGAGACTCTGTGGAAGTACTGCAGGACACCATGCACCACACCACCTTGGCTACCTTTGGGAAGAAGTCCTCAAAGTCTCATGACTGCTTTGAGGCCAAGTCCACAGAGATGACTCCCGTCATCGAAGCCAAGCACGCCACCCACACGAGTATATGCAGTTACCCAGTGAGAAGAGCCTGCAGATTCTCAGGGCTGTCAGGAACAAGGCTCAGCAGACTGCCAGGCATTGCACCAACAAATACTGGACAGAGCTCAGTGAAGACATCCAGACAGCTGCTGCTACAGGCAGCATTAGAGGGATGTACGATGGACTCAAGAAGGTGCTCGGACCAGTCGAGAGCAAGACAGCTCCCCTCAAATCTTCCACTGGGGTAGTAATTACAAATAAGGGTCAACAGATGGAGAGATGGGTGGAACACTACTCTGACCTCTACTCCAGACAGAACACAGTGTCCCCCACAGCTCTTGATGCCATCAAGTGTATGCCAATCATAAAGGAGCTGGATGTAGAGCCAACCATAGAGGAACTCAGGAAGGCCATCGACAGCTTGGTCTTAGCAAAGCTCCAGGCAGTGATGGGATTCCCCCAGACCTGCTCAAACACTGCAAGACTACCCTCCTGCTCCCATTGCATGAAGTCCTCTGTCAGTGCTGGCAAGAAGGGGTTGTAGTACAGGACATGAGGGAAGCCAAGATCATCACCCTCTATAAGAACGAGGGTGAAAGAAGTGACTGCAACAACTACAGAGGCATCTCTCTACTCAGCATCGTTGGCAAAGTCTTTGCTCGGGTCATTTTGATCCACCTGCAGAAGCTGGCAGAATGGGTCTACCCAGAGTCGCAGTGTGGCTTTCGTGCCAAGAGATCAACGGTAGACATGATCTTCTCCCTCCGCCAACTCCAAAAGAAGTGCAGAGAACAGCAGATGCCCTTGTATGTCACCTTCATAGATCTCACCAAGGCATTCAACCTCATCAGCAGAGGCAGCCTGATCAAGATTCTCCCAAAGATAGGCTGCCCACCAAAGCTGCAGAGCATGATTGAGTCTTTTCACTCAGACATGAAGGGGACTGTGTAGTTCAATGGGAGTTCCTCTGACCCCTTTAGCATCTGCAGTGGCGTCAAACAAGACTGCGTCCTTGCTCCCACACTTTTTGGGATATTCCTTGCCATTCTCCTAAAGCATGCCTTTGGCACTGCAACTGAAGGAATTTACCTACGTACCAGGACAGATGGCAAGCTGTTCAACCTTGCCCGCCTCAGAGCCAAGACAAAGGTTCACGAAATGCTCATCAGAGATATGCTGTTTGCTGACGATGCAGCAATTGCAATACACACCCAACAGGAGCTACAGACACTGATGGACTGCTTCTCACAGGCCTGCAAGGATTTTGGACTCACCATTAGCCTGAAAAAGACCAGTGTCCTGGGATAAAACACTGAATCACCACCTGCCATCACCATCGATGACTGTGAACTCAACGTCGTCCACCACTTCGCCTACCTTGGCTCGACCATAACCGATAACCTCTCCCTTGACACAGAAATAGACAGGAGGATTGGGAAGGCAACTACAACATTCGCTTGCCTCACAACCAGAGTGTGGACAAACCCCAAGCTGTCGGTGAAGACTAAGATGGCAGTGTATAGCGCCTGTGTCATCAGCACACTGCTGTACAGCAGTGAGTCATGGACAACATATGCCAGACAGGAGAAGTGACTCAACACCTTCCATCTGCAAAGCATCCACCACATCCTGGGCATATCCTGGCAGGACAGGGTAACCAACACAGATGTCTTGAATCATGCAGGACTTCCCAGCATGTTCACTTTCCTCAGACAGTGCAGGCTGCGCTGGCTAGGCCATGTCCACCGCATGGACGATGGACGCATCCCAAATGACATCCTGTATGGAAAACTGACATATGGGAGGAGATCCACTGGTCGCCTCCAGCTCCGGTACAAAGATGTCATTAAGAGAGACATGAAGGCCACCAACATCAACACAGAGACCTGGGAGAGCCTAGCAGGTGACCGTGCAAAGTGGAAAGGGACCATGAAGAAACACCTGAAATCAGGGGAGGAGAAAATGATGACCGCTGCTGCAGAAAAACGAGCATGCAGGAAGGAAAGCAGCAGCTCCAACAGACCAGAGACTACACACAGGTGTGACCTTTGTGACAGAGACTGCCACTCCCGCATCAGTCTATTTAGCCACAGACAATGCTGCTCCAGGCGAGCAGACAACCAGAACTAGGATGCTTCACCCTTGGTCAACCCTTCCGCCCTCCAAAGAGAGCAGCCGCTTTTTCTTCTGCTCCCGCTCCCTGTCTCTCCCTCCCTAACTGACTGGATCCCAGCTTGCTATTGTCTGTGTCTGCGTGGCTCTCTACCGGTGATTCATCCTAACGAAATTATGGATTTAATAAGCTGGGCTTTGAACGCAATCGACACTGTTTTTTCAACGAGGAAATCAGGTCCGGGGGAGCCTATTTGTCCCGCAGGGACTGCTGCTGCGGGTTATATTAAGGATACAAGCAATTGGAAACTCTTGTGTCTGTGCGATCTTTCAATTGAAGATATAGAAGATCTATATCTATTTGGAGCTACGGTCTCAGGACTTTTACTGATCGGCTTTGGGATTGTCCTGGTGTATCGCAAATTAAAGAAGATGGACAGAGCTTATCAAAAAGCTGACCCGGCGAAGCTCTCTCATCAATTCAACCAGCTGGGCAGGACTCTGACAGCAGCCAATGGAGAACTGTATAGGAAGATGGAAAACATCACGATCATGCTGAGAGCTGTCCAGGATATGATTTCAAAGCCTGGCAACGATGGATTTGGAGCACTGAATCCGTAAGAGAATGGGAGGTTTTTTCTCTGAAGTCAGTGCTATTCGACCTGTTTTTTGGCACCCTCAGCACTCAGTCCTCCTGATGATGATATCAGTATAAATGTTGACTTTCCTCTTCACAAACAACAGTATCTGATCTCCCAAGGACAGCCATATGTCTGACTCAGAGAAATCCCATCTGCCGTGCCAAGGACATGTTGCTTCTGACTTTCAGACACTAGTCATAACATCTGCTGAGAGAGAGACCTCTGCTGTTTCACCAGCAACTGATAACTCCTCTGCATCCAACACACACACACATGACTGATTCATTATACTGACGAAAACAATCATTCACTGCTCTCTACTGCTTCTGTATGTTAAGTGTGATACATTGTCTGCTAATTGTGCATCAAGGGTTTTTTTTTCTGGTGATCATAATTCGGCTCACTTATGAGCAGTATTTTGATTAACTATGTTTTTTTCTCTCTACCTACTGTTTTGTTCCTGACCTTTGCCCTCTATTCTCCTCTGTTGACAGGCGCCTTCATGGCTTGCCGCATCATTGGGATTCGCCTATCAGGCGTTTTCCAATGTCAAGTCAAATCCCTCGTATGTTTTTTTTTTTTTTTTGTTACTTATTTGTACCCGTAGGTAGACTTGGTTTGCAGTCTGGTGACAAGCCACCGGCTGCTGGTCGCTGCGTGCGCGAGCGCCCTAAACCTACATGTTTTTGGTATGCGGGAGGAAACCGGAGAAATCCCGGAGTAAACCCGCGCAACACGGGGAGAACATGCAAACTCCACACAGCTCACTGTTGGTCGGGGGCTGGGATTGAACCCACGATCTCATGATCCCCGCGATCCCCCGGCCGAGGGTAAAACTGTGCTGCCACAGTGCTAAACCACTGCGCCACCGTGCAGCCACCGTGCAGCAGGTATGTTTACCTGTTGTTTACTTGTAAATGTACTTGGCAATAAACTTTATTCTGATTCTGATTCTGATTCTGATTCTGACCGACGGAGGTCTAAGATCCTTTACAGAATGATGTCAGTTTTTAATACAGTGCTGCCCGAGGGACCATACAGTAGGTCACAGGCTCTCAACATTGGTTTTCAACTTTGCGGCTTATGTGCTGAAATTTCTTCAAATTCTTTCAATCTTTTGATAATATTATGGACTGTAAATTTCTTGCAATTCTATCTACGACTGAGCCTTTTGGGGATGCTCCTTTTACACCGCGTTCCAAATTATTATGCAAATGATATTTGTCTCTGATAAATAGTCGATGCAAATGACAGTCAGTATAATTTTTGGGTCATCAACTGTTAAATCATAATTCAAATTTTATTGAACAAACCTCCCAATGATAACCATTTTTTGCAAAAATAAAAAAACTTAAAATGCACTGTTCCAAATTATTATACACAACAGAGTTTCAAAACATTTTATTGGTTGTAAAGAACTGAAAATGGTCATTTGTTGAATTTGCAGCATTAGGTCATATGTACTGAAATCAAAAGCTATTTCAATCAAAAACATCTTAACAGGCCAAGTTACATGTTAACATAGGACCCCTTCTTTGATATAACCTTCACAATTCTTGCATCCATTGAACTTGTGAGTTTTTTTGAGAGTTTCTGCTTGAATTTCTTTGCAAGATGTGAGAATAGCCTCCCACAGCTGCTGTTTTGATGTGAAGTGCCTCCCACCCTCATAGATCTTTTGCTTGAGGATGCCCCAAAAGTTCTGAATAGGGTTGGGGTCAGAGGAGAATGGGGGCCACACCATGAGTTTCTCTCCTTTTATGCCCATAGCAGCCAATGACACAGAGGTATTCTTTGCAGCATGAAATGGTGCATTGTCATGTATGAAGATAATTTTGCTACGGAAGGCACGGTTCTTCTTTTTGTATCATGGAAGAAAGTGATCAGTCAGAAACTCTATACTTTGCCGAGGTCATTTTCACACTTTGAGGACCCTAAAGCTGCCTACCAGCTCTCTCTCCATGATTCCAGCCCAAAACCGACTCCGCCACCTCCTTGCTGATGTCACAGCCTTGTTGGGACATGGTGGCCATCTACCAACCATCCACTACTCCATCCATCTGGACCATCCAGGGTTGCATAGCATGCATCAGTAAACAAGACTGAAAATCAGTCTTCATGTATTTCTGGGCACACTGCAACCTTTTCTGCTTGTGAACATTTGTTAGGGGTGGCCGAATAGTAGGTTTATGAACAACTGCAAGTCTCTGGAGGATCCTACACCTTGAGGTTCATGGGATTCCAGAGGCACCAACAGCTTCAAATACCTGTTTGCTGCTTTGTAATTTTAAAGTTTAAAATTTTAAAAATTTTCTTCATTATGCCTTTATCCCCACGAACCCGTCTGTGCTCTGAATCAGCCAAAAATTTCTTCACAGTACGATGATCACGCTTACGTTTTCGTGAAATAGCTAACATTTTAATACCTTGTCCAAGGCATTGCATTATTTGATGCTTTTTGGCAGCAGAGAGATTCTTTTTCTTTCCCATATTGCTTGAAACCTGTGGCATGCTTAATAATGTGGAATATCTTCCTTAAGTAGTTTTCCTTTAATTGGGCTCACCTCACAAATTATGACAGGTGTCTGAGATTGATATCAGTGATCCAAAGAGCCCTGAGACACAATGCCATGCATGAGTTTAATTGAAAAAAAAATAATGAATGTTTATGACACTAAAATCCTATTTGCATAATAATTTGGAATGCGGTGTATACCCAATCATGACACTCACCTGTTTCCAATTAACCTGTTCACCTGTGGAATGTTCCAAAAAGGTGCTTCTTGAGTATTCCAACATCCATTGATCCCAACATCCATTGATGTTGGGATCGTCACTTCCTTGTGGTAACGTATCGTCACTTCCTGTTTTGCTGTCTGCCTGTGTGGTTTGCTCTCCAGCCATTAGCTATGGCTACTAGCTCTCTTTCCTCTCCTCTGGTGTGCTCTCTCTGTCAGATGTTTAGCTACACCTCTGCCTCTTTTAGTGATAACGGTAAATGTAATAAATGTTGTCTTTTTGAGGCGCTCGAGGCGAGGTTGTCTGATTTGGAATCCCGGCTCCGCTGCATTGAAACACCGTCTGCGCCAGTTAATCTTGACGGACGCCCATTAGCTGCAGCGGAGCTAGCTAGCTTAGGCCCCCCTGTCAGCGATTCCCCGGCTCTCCTCAGCAGCGAGGAGACTGGGTGGGTGACGGTGAGAAGGAAGCCTAGTCGCAAAGCCCCGGCTCACCACCAACCTGTTCACGTTTCTAATCGTTTTTCCCCGCTCAGCAACACACCCGCTGAGGAAAAAACTCTGATCATTGGCGACTCTGTAGTCAGAAACGTGAACCTAGAGACTCCAGCGGTCATAAAATGCATTCCTGGGGCCAGAGCAGGCGACATCGAGTCAAATTTGAAAATGCTGGCTAAAAGTAACTGTAAATACTCCACAATTGTTATTCACGCCGGCATTAATGACATCCGTCTCCGGCAGTCGGAAGTCACGAAACTTGATGTAGAATCGGTGTGTGACTTTGCAAAAACGATGTCTGCTACTGTAGTATTCTCTGGGCCCCTCCCCAATCTGACCAGTGATGACATGTTTAGCCGCTCGTCATCCTTGAACCGCTGGCTGTCTGTGTGGTGTCCTAAAAATGACGTGGGCTACATTGACAATTGGAGCTCTTTTTGGGGAAAACCTGGTCTTATGAGACGAGACAGCATTCATCCCACTTTGGACGGTGCTTCTCATTTATCTAACAATCTGGCATCTTTTTTATCCAAATTTCCAAAACCCTGACTACTCAGAGTTGGGACCAGGAAGCAGAGTCGCAGTCTTACACGCCTCTCTGCAGCTCCTCTTCATCCGCCACCCCTCAACTTAGCCCCTGACTTCCCCATCAGAGAATCGTTGTCTGCTCCCTCCAAAGTGAATAAAAATATAATGTATAAGCATCCCAAAGTGATAAAGCAAAATATTGGTAAAACTCAAATTAAACATAAAGCCTCTAAATTGAATGATTTGGCCTCTGTTCCTCCTCATAATTTAAAAATTAAATGTGGTTTATTAAATATTAGGTCTCTAACTCCCAAGTCTCTGTTAGTCCATGATCTGTTAATTGATCATCAGATTGATTTAATATCCCTTACAGAGACTTGGTTAGGGCAAGAGGATTATGTTGGTTTAAATGAATCAACTCCCTCTGGTTATTTAAACTGTCAAAATCCCAGAAGTTCTGGTCGTGGAGGAGGAGTAGCAACAATTTACCATTCCAAATTACTAGTTAATGTAAAGCAAAAAACATGTTATAATTCCTTTGAGAGCCTGGTCCTCAGTATTGGGCACTTTAGCAATTTTAGGTTAAACCCAATTTTATTTGCCATAGTTTATCGTCCCCCATCAACCTACTCAGAATTTTTATCCGAATTTGCTGATTTCTTAGCTGATTTAGTACTGAAATCTGATAGAATAATTATAGTAGGGGACTTTAATATACATGTGGATGTAGATAGTGACTGCCTTAATGTGGCTTTTAATTCAATATTAGACTCGATTGGGTTTTCTCAGAAAGTAGGAAATTCTACTCATTACCTCCACCATACATTGGACCTTGTTCTGACATATGGCATAGAAATAGAAAATCTTGTAGTGTCTCCTCATAACCCTGTACTGTCAGACCATTGTCTGTTAACCTTTGATTTTACTATCTCTGACTATCTGGCTCCTAAAGAAAAATATTATTACAGTAGATGCCTCTCAGATGATGCTGTTTCCAAATTTATGCAGATTGTTTCCTCTATGCCATGTGTCAACACAACGGAAATAAGCTATAGACAGCTTGCTCCTTCTGTAATTGATAACATAGTGGATAGTGTTTCAGCTTCTCTGCATCAGGCTCTAGACTTGGTGGCCCCCTTAAAAAAGAAAAAGTCTAATCAGAGATTTCTAACTCCTTGGTTCAACACAGAAACTCGTAGCTTAAAACAGAAGACTCGTCAATTAGAAAGAAAATGGCGCTCTACTAATTTAGATGAAATCTATTTAGCTTGGAGAAATCATCTTTTAATTTATAAAAAATCTCTTAGAAAAGCTAGAACAAGTTATTACTCTGCATTAATAGAAGAGAACAAGAATAATCCCAGGTTTCTTTTCAGTACTGTAGCCAGGTTGACAAAGAGTCAGGACTCTGTCAATCCTAGCATTCCCTTAGAGCTTTCTAGTCAGGACTTTATGAACTTTTTCAATAATAAAATTTCATCCATCAGAGATAAAATCAATCAGATTCTTCCCACAGTTAACTTAAATACTGTAACTACTACAACTCCTTCTTTTGATGTCTGTCTTGATGAGTTTACTTCAATCGACCTTTGTGAGTTAGACAAAATAGTTTCCTCATCCAAACCTTCAACTTGTCTTTTAGACCCTATTCCTACCAGGTTATTTAAAGAAGTCTTCCCACTTATTGGTAGCTTTATTCTTCATATAATCAATTCTTCATTAACTTTAGGCCATGTACCGCAGGCTTTTAAAACGGCTGTAATTAAACCCTTACTCAAAAAGCCAACGCTAGATCCAGGAGCTTTAGCTAACTATAGACCAATCTCTAATCTCCCTTTCATTTCAAAAATCTTATAAAGAGTTGTTGCTACGCAATTATTTGACCACCTGCAGGGAAATGGTTTACTTGAAGAGTTTCAATCTGGGTTTAGAATCCATCATAGTACTGAAACAGCCTTAGCGAAGGTCACTAACGACCTCCTCATTGCATCTGATAATGGACTAGTTTCTGTACTTGTCCTTTTAGACCTTAGTGCAGCTTTTGATACTATCGATCATAATATTCTACTTGATAGATTAGAACACTATGTTGGACTTAATGGAACTTTGTTGCAGTGGTTTAGATCTTATTTATCTCATAGGTTCCAGTTTGTTCATGTAAATAATGAGTTTTCTTTCAATTCAAAGCTTAGTCATGGAGTTCCACAGGGATCTGTGCTAGGCCCCACTCTTTTTAGTTTATATATGCTTCCGTTAGGCAACATTATTAGAAAGCACTGTATACATTTTCATTGTTATGCAGATGACACACAATTATACCTGTCAATGAAGCCAGATGATAGTAATCAATTAGCCAAGTTAGAAGCCTGTCTTAAGGAAATTAAAGCTTGGATGACTTGTAATTTCCTGCTATTAAATTCAGATAAGACTGAAGTCATTCTTGTTGGTCCAAAAAACCTTAGAAATTCCTTTCCAAATCAAACTTTCAGTTTGGATGCAGTTACTCTTTCTCTTAATAGCTCTGTGAGGAACCTTGGAGTTATTTTTGATCAGGATTTGTCCTTCAATTCACATATTAAATTTGTTTCTAAGACTGCCTTCTATCATTTGCGTAATATTGCCAAGATTAGGAGCATCTTGTCTCAGAGTGATGCTGAGAAGCTGATCCACGCTTTTGTTAGCTCGAGATTAGATTATTGTAATTCTTTATTATCAGGCTGTCCTAAAACATCTTTAAAAAGTCTTCACCTGATCCAAAACGCTGCAGCAAGAGTTTTAACAGGTACTAGACAGAGAGATCATATCTCTCCGGTTCTGGCCTCCCTTCATTGGCTTCCCATAGAGTTTAGAATTAAGTTTAAAATCCTTCTTCTTACTTACAAAGCTCTAAACAATCAGGCTCCTTTTTATTTAAAAGATCTGATACTACCGTATTATCCTAACAGAGCACTACGGTCCCAAAATGCAGGATTACTTGTAATACCTAGAATCTCCAAAAGTACAATGGGAGGCAGAGCCTTCAGTTATCAAGCTCCTCTCCTGTGGAATCAGCTGCCAATCTGGATTCGGGAGTCAGACTCGATCTCTGTTTTTAAGAATAGGGCTAAAACCTACCTTTTTGATATAGCCTACAATTAGGGAGGGATCATGTGTTTCTGAACCCTCCCTTAGTTATGCTGCTAATAGGTTTAGTCAGCCGGGGGACCTCCAGTAATGCACTGGGCCTCACTCCTTTCCTCACTCTCTATGAAATATTTTTTTTTTGCTGGTCATTAACATTTGTTTGTTCTCTCCCATAGATTGAGTCCCCATCGTGCTGTTTGCTCTCTACATGTCTGTTCTTTTCTTCTTCTCTATCCCCTCACCCCCCAGCCAGTCGCAGCAGATGACTGCCCCTCCCTGAGCCTGGTTCTGCTGGAGGCTTCTTCCTGTTAAAAGGGAGTTTTTCCTCTCCACCGTCGCCAAGTGCTTGCTCACAGGGGATCGCCTGATTGCTGGGGTCTTTCTGCAACTGTGGGGGTTCCCCCCTACAGTTGATAGTGCTATGAGATGACTGTTGTTGTGAAATGGCGCTATATAAATAAAGTTGAATTGAATTGAATTGAATTGAATTGAATTATTCCTCAACTTTGAAAGAATGAAGTTTATCAGTTTGAACATTAACTTTCTTATTTTTGTGGTGTATTCAGCTGAATGGTTGAAAATAATTTGCAAATCATTGCATTCTGTTTTTATTTACATTTTATACAATGTCCCAGCTTCATTGGAATTGGGGTTTCTTTCTTTCTTTCTTTCTATCTATCTATCTATCTATCTATCTCTCTACACACATTTAAATATCACGTTTGGGGCAGCGCGGTGGCGAAGTGGTTAGTACTGTGGCAGCACAGCAACTCACCATTGGCCGGGGGATCCTGGGTTCGATCCCAGCACCCAACCAACAGTAATCTGTGTGGAGTTTGCATGTTCTTCTCGTGTCTGCATGGGTTTACTCCGGGATTTCTCCGGTTTCCTCCCACATGCCAAAAACATGCAAATTAGGTTAATCGGCATCAAAACTGGGGATTCTAAATTGTCCTTAGGTATGACTGTGAGAGTGAATGGTTGTCTGTCTCTCTGTGTTGGCCCTGCGGTGGACTGGCGATCTATCCAGGGTGTACCCTGCCTCTCACCCAAAGATGCTGGGATAGGCTCCAGCACCCCCCCCCCCAACCCAAAAAGGATTAAGCAGAAGAAGATGGATGGAACCGCATTCTTAAATGCAATTATAGAGTCCACCGGCAGAGAGAGCGCTAATCGAAACCTAGGTGCCGCTTTGTGCCAGTGGTGGAGCAAGAGAGCTAGGGTGCCACAGAGAGGGAAGCAGTGTGCCAGAGTATGTGTTGAATGCTAAGAATGCATTAATTGGCTGTAAACAGCAGTAAATGTACAAAGTGGGCTGCTTTTAAACAAGAATAAATGCTACAGCTGAGGAGCTGTAGTGTTTATTCTTGTTTGACAGGTGAAGCCTCATGGAGCTCGGAGGCTTTCTATTCTTCTAACTGTGCAGAAAAAGATTCAAAGCTTTGAGGTTTCTTTCTAAAGAGCACGACTGAAGCACTGATGGCTTCAATCCCATGTCAACAATAAAAGTTCAGGGACTGTGATCATTTTAATCTGCTGACTTTTTTTTGTTGTTGTTGTTGTTCATTTATACCAGTGGCTCTTAAACTTTTTTTTATTCTCCATTTTGGGGAGCCAGACGACCTGCCCCCCCCCCCCCCCGACCCACAACGAATCCAAGAGCAAGCTAAGCCTTGTCATATTTCCTTTTCTTCTTGGCTTTTTTTGTTAATTATCGTTTGGAATTTGTCTTTGCTCATCATTTTGGTGGAGTTTTAAAAATTAGGTAATGATATATGTAATTTTATCCATCCATCCATCTTCTACTGCTTAATCCTTTTCAGGTAGTGTGGTGAGGGGTCCGGGGGTGGGGGGTGCTGGAGCCTATTGTACGAGGCAGGGTACATGCTGGACAGATCGCCAGTCCATTGCAGGGCAGACATAATTTTATCAGTAATTTTAATTCTAATATGATAAAACAATATAGCTTTTATTTTCATATTCAGTTTTAATTGTGAAACTTTTAACTTTGCAGGAAATAATACCCCCACCTCACCCTCAGGAAGGTTAACATGTAAATCTGGCCCTCAGGAAGTGAGGGAAAATTTTTGTGGCCCTCACTACCACCAAAGTTGCCCATCCCTGACTTTCTATGTACATGTGATGTCTTAGTTTTTTATTTTTAATACATTTGCAAAAATCTCAAAAAAAAAAAACTTTTTTCACATTGTCGTTATGGGGTATTGTGTGTAGAATTTTGAGGGGAAAAAAATGAATTTAATCCATTTTGGAATAAGGCTGTAAAACACAAAATGTGTTTTACAGCCTTATTCCTATGCCTATGTTTCACAAAATGTGTAAAAAGTGAAGCGCTGTGAAGACTTTCTGGATGCACTGTACATACATCTCCTCAGTATTTAGTAGCATTGCATTTAAACTGCATGACTTGGGTCAAACATTTTGGGTCTCCTTCCACAAGCTTCTCACAATAGTTTGCTGGAATTTTGGTCCATCCCTCCTGACAGAACTAGTGGAACTGAGTCAGGTTTGTAGGCCACCTTGCTCGGACACATCTTTTCAGTTCTGCCCACAAATTTTCTATGGGATTGAGATCAGGGCTTTGTGATGGCCACTCCAAAACATGGATTTTGTTGTCCTTAAACCACTTTGTAACTAATGTGGTGGTATGCTTAGGATCATTGTCCATTTCGAAGATCCATTTGAGCCCAAGCTTTAACTTCCTGGCTGATGTCTTGAGATGTTGCTTCAATATTTCCACATAATGTTCTTTCCTCATGATGCCATCTATTTTGGGAAGTGCATCAGTTCCTCCTGCAGCAAAACACTCCCTCAACATGATGCTGCCACTCCCGTACTTCACATTTGGGACGGTGTTCTCAGGCTTGTAATCTTCCCCCTTTTATCTCCAAATGTAATGATGGTCATTATGGCCAAACAGTTCAGTTTTAATTTCATCAGACCACAGGACATGTCTCCAAAAATTAAAGTCTGCATATGCAAACTGTAATCTGGCTTTTTTTAATGTCATTTTTGGAGTAATGGCTTCTTGCTTGCTGAGTGCCCTTTCAGCCCATGCTGGTATAGGACTCGTTTCACTGTAGATAATGACACTATTTTACCAGCTTCAGCCAGCATCTTCACAAGGTCTTTTGCTTTTGTGCTGGAGTTGATACATACATTTCACACCAAAATACATTCATCACTGGGTCAGAGAACCCATCTCCTTCCCGAGCAGTATGATGGCTGGACATTCCCACGGTGTTTACTATACTTGTTTGAAAAGATGAACATACACACGTGGACAAAATTGTTGGTACCCCTCTGTTAATGAAAGAAAAACCCACAATGGTCACAGAAATAACTTGAATCTGACAAAAGTGGTAATAAATAAAAATTCTATGAAAATTAACCAATGAAAATCAGACAATATTTTTGAATTGTGGTTCAACAGAATTATTTAAAAAAAACAAACTCATAAAACAGGCCTGGACAAATATGATGGTACCCCTAGAAAAGATTGAAAATAATGTGACCATAGGGACATGTTCAACCAAGATGTGTCCTCTAATTAACATCACAGGTGTCTACAAACTTGTAATCAGTCAGTCGGCCTATTTAAAGGGTGACATGTAGTCACTGTGCTGTTTGGTGACATGGTGTTTACTACACTAAACATGGACCAGAGGAAGCAAAGGAGAGAGTTGTCTCAGGAGATTAGAAGGAAAATTATAGACAAGCATGTTAAAGGTAAAGGCTATAAGACCATCTCCAAGCAGCTTGATGTTCCTGTGACTACAGTTGCACATATTATTCAGAAATTTAAGATCCACGGGACTGTAGCCAACCTCCCTGGATGTGGCTGCAGGAGGAAACTTGATGAAGAATGGTCACAAAAGAGCCCAGAACAACCTCTAAACACATTCATGGTGAACTCCAAGGTCAAGGTACATCAGTGTCAGATCGCACCATCCGTCATTGTTTGAGCCAAAGTGGACTTCATGGGAGATGACCAAGGAGGACACCACTGTTGAAAACAAATCATACAAAAGCTAGACTGGAATTTGCCAAACTGCATGTTGACAAGCCACAAAGCTTGTGGGAGAATGTCCTATGGGCAGACGAGACAAAACTGGAACTTTTTGGCAAGGTACATCAGCGCTATGTTCACAGACGCAAAAATGAAGCATACCAAGAAAAGAACACTGTCCCTACTGTGAAACATGGAGGAGGTTCTGTTATGTTCTGGGGCTGCTTTGCTGCATCTGACACAGGGTGTCTTGAATCTGTGCAGGGTACAATGAAATCTCAGGACTATCAAGGTATTCTAGAGAGAAATGTGCTGCCCAGTGTCAGACAGCTTGGTCTCAGTCGCAGGTCATGGGTCTTGCAACAGGATAATGATCCAAAACACACAGCTAAAAACACCCAAGAATGGCTAAGAGCGAAATATTGGACAATTCTAAAGTGGCCTTCTATGAGCCTTGATCTAAATCCTATTGAACATCTGTGGAAGGAGCTGAAACACGCTGTCTGGAGAAGGCACCCTTCAAACCTGAGACAACTGGAGCAGTTTGCTCATGAGGAGTGGGCCAAAAAATACCTGCTGAGAGGTGCAGAAGTCTCATTGACAGCTACAGAAATCGTTTGATTGCAGTGATTGCCTCAAAAGGTTGTAAATCAAAATATTAAGTTAAGGGTACCATCATTTTTGTCCAGGCCTGTTTCATGAGTTTGTTTTTTAAAATAATTCTGTTGAACCACAATTCAAAAGCATTGTCTGATTTTCATTGGTTAATTTTCATAGAATTTTTATTTATTACCACTTTTGTCAGATTCAAGTTATTTCTGTGACTATTTTGGGTTTTTCTTTCATTTACAGAGGGGTACCAACAATTTTGTCCACAGCTGTAGCACCTTCAGGTATCTGAAAATTGTACCTAAGGATGAACCAGACTTGTCGAGTTCCACAGTTCTCTTCTTGATATCTTGGCTGATTTCTTTTGATATTCCCATAATGTCATACAAGGAAGCAGTGTGTTTGAGGTGTGCCTTAAAATACATCCACAGGTGTGCTTCCATTTAACTCAAATGGGTGTGTGGGTGTGTATGAGAGCATGAGGGTGTGAATGCATGGGAATGGGTGTGTGTGCTGGTCAGGAGGTGCTGGATTGAGGGGGTAGTGCCTCTTGGCCACGTGGGCTCCCCTGGGCGGGGGGGGGGCTTCTTTGGGCATGGGGGTCCCCGGGGCGTGTGGCGGTGGTGCTTGGGTGGAGGCGGGCCTGCTGTGGGGGAGGCTCGCACCGTGGGCGGGGGGTTGGTGGGTCTGGGGGCATGGGTTCACCGCACCAGCCGCCTAGCTGCCCGGCCTCCCTCAGCTGTCCCTCCTGGAGCGAATGCCTGCCTTTCCTGGGGCTGGTTGGCCTCGGACATTTGTGCTCTGTGGGGGTTGGTGGCGTTGTCCTGCCTGCTCAGGGTTTCTGGGGTGGGGGGGGGGTTTGCTGCGACCAGCCACCCTCTTTGTATGTTTCCCGACAAACCACTCACATGCACGCACTTATTTTGCACGCACTGTCATACACACGCACACGGATGCACACACACACACACGTCTCTCCTTTAACAGGTGCGAACACCAGACTCGTGTTGAGTCGAAGGCTGCAGTGTACAGTCGAAACATGTTAGGAAGGTAAAGACATCTCCTTTCTATTTTATTTTTGTCTTTTATAAGAACAAAAGATAAATAATTAAAAGAAGACAAAATGAACCTATTTGACCTATGTTTAGGTTTACATCATTATCCGGAGAGGAACACAGCTGGGAAAATGTCTCTGCCTGCCTGCCTCCAGAAACTGCACCTGGATGACGATTGTTTTCAGCACTAAACTGAAGCTGGCCGGTGTCCAGTTTCAAGAGCTGATAATCCTCGCTAGTGCATCAGAAGCAGGAGTTCATGAGTAGATACAAACTACAGACACTCCGTCTCAGCTGTGGTGTGTGGCAGTTTCATTGTCAAACTAGTTTACTCTCCGTTGTTGATACTTTTACTCCAGTGACGGCGGAATGTCAAGGCTGAAGGTCTGTCACTACAACAACTAGCTCAGATGCGTATTTGCATATTCACTTTATATGTAATCGCACCATGCAAAAAATTTGCTTTGTGTTTGGTCTGAACATACCTTTAAGGAAGTGCCATCCATCCATCCATCCATCTTCTTCCGCTTAATCCTTTACGGGTCATGGGGGGGCTGGAGCCTATCCCAGCATCTTTGGGCGAGAGGCAGGGTCCACCCTGGACAGATCACCAGTCCATTGCAGGGGCCAACACAGAGAGACAGATAACCATTCACTCTCACACTCATACCTAAGGGCAATTTAGAATCCCCTGTTTGATGCCAATTAACCTAACTTGCATGTTTTTGGCATGTGGGAGGAAACCGGAGAAATGCCAGAGTAAAGCCACACAGACACGGGGAGAACATGCAAACTCCACACAGATCACTGTTGGTCAGGGGCTGGGATCAAACCCAGGATCCCCCGGCCAAGTGAGTTGCTGTGCTGCCGCAGTGCTAACCACTTCGCCACCGCGTTGCCCTTTAAGGAAGTGCATTCAGGAAAATTTTTAAAAAACAGTTGAAATAGTTTGTTTCCTCGTATGCATGCCCTTGGTTTTTATTTTGACAAGGAATAAGTCAACTTTGCATCACCCCCTTCATACAGGTTAACATACTGAAATTTGCCAAGTAATGACTGATAAGCCAAAAATAAGAGAAATACAAATAAAATCAAAACTATAAGTACCATCAAATTAAAAAAAAATCAATAAAGAAATGAAATCAATAAAGATGGTAAAAGTGAGGGAGAGTGTGGACAACCCTGCCTGGTGCCTCTCTGAAGATTAAAGCTTCGAGAAGTTTGATTGTTTGTTCTGACTGATGCAGTTGGACAGTTACATAGAAGAGAATAGAATAGAATAGAATAGGCTTTATTGCCATTGTACAGTTGTAAAGTACAACAAGATTGTAGGTGCTCCACCAGGCTACTGTGCAGTAAAAATAAAAAATATAAAAAAAGAGATATAAAGCACACATTTAAATATAGTATCTTAATCCAGTTTATAGAAGATAGTTTGTAAAAGATAAACCAAACCCAAATTTATGTAAACCTTAAAAAGAAATTTCCAATTAATCCAGTCAAAGGCTTTCTCTGCATCCAGAGGTAAAATTGTAGTTTCTAAGTTATTAATTTTACAGTGGTTAAATTAAATCATCTAATTATTAGCCCAGTGCCTGCCCTTGATAAAACCCGTCTGATCTGGGTGTATGATAAAAAGAGTTATTCTTTTCCAATCTTCTGGCAAGAGCTTTGCAAGTCATTTTAATATTAATATACATTAGATTTAAAAATATAAAAATTTCAAAAGGAAGCAATAGGATAAAAATCCATTCTTTAAACTACATTTTACTAACACTAACATAAAATTAATTAAATTCAACACTTTTGCTATCATGTTATCACAGTGAACAAAACAGACTCAACCGTTTTTATTATACTCTCCTCATTAGGCCTCTCTAGACCAGCTATTAAAAGCAAGGCTGTTTAAAAAATCTGCTTCTGTCAAGATTAACACAGCTGGTGCCTCTGTAAGAACAATAACTGACTCCAGAGTTCAGGTTCAGCATCTGTTGGCCCCTTGACCTATCAGTAGGGCTGTACATAAGCTCATAAAATCTGAACTACAACACTGGTCCATGAGGGCATGGCCTGAAAGCAGAAGGACACGGTAGTTACAATCCCTGTCAGAGTACAGCAAGCTCAAGTAGCACTTCTACATCGAAAATAACCTCCCAAAGGAGAAGAAACATGCAGGAGGGTCAAGAGGTTGGAAAATACCAACTAGACATTGTTCAGTTTATATCTTAAAGCTGTGAATTCACAGTGTGAACAGTTATGAGTCATATTGACATGGGTATCTGATTGGTATCTGATATTGGCATCTGGTAGTAATGGAAGATGTGGGAATGTGAGCTATAGTTGAGCACAATTGCATTGACTGGGTGTTTGTTGGACTCCGCGCTAAAATAAAATGACTACCTAAGAAAAGTGTGTTACATATGAAAACAGTGGTATGATGGCGGCCTGGGAATGACCGGGGAATAGAGGGGGATTTTGGGCTCTACAGGATGAAATGGTCTGGAATCAGCTGGCAAAGCACATTCGCTGCCCTGCTGCCCGGTCACGGCTCCTGACCTACTCAGGTGAATTGACTCTAGCCGCCACTATTGAGATTGTTCAGCAGTTTGAGGCGGCTGAGGTATTAGCGAGGGACCTCGGTAGAGAGTCCTCCTCTCCTACATTGAATGAGCCTCAATTAAAGGCACTGACAGCAGACCCTGAAGTGGAAGACGACGTTGAGGATGAAGAATATGCCTCTGGTGTCAAAATATGGTCTACCCCGGGAACGCCGAGATGTTACGGCTGTGGCTCCGCTAGACACAGGTACAAGTCCAGAGAGTGTCCGGCAAAAGGAAGCGCTGTGGGAAATGTGGCCTGCTGCACCACTTTGTGCAGTCCTGTAGGAATTTTGAACGTGGGAAACGTGAAAAGGGAGGGGGCTTCTCCGTGAAGACTCCCACTGTTGTTCATACAGTTGCACCAGAGTCCGGCGGCCGTATCTACTGCACGGTATCTCTGGATGGATCTGGGTATCGATGCTGATGCATACAGGTGTGGTGGCTTCGATTCTAAATCTGCAAACAGTGAAGAGTTTGTTTCCCCGGTACCGCATCCAGAAGAAGGCAGCCCCATTTTACAGCTATGGTAGGAGTAGGATTGCCGTATTGGGGTACATCAAGCTAACGGCACAGTACAAGTCACGGAGCATGACAGATGTCCAGGTGGTGGTAACTGCTACAGGATCCAACATTATGGGATGCAACATGTTCTACGGCTTGGGATTCTCCATTACCAGTGACACCGGAGAGGAGTGGTCGAGCGGAGGTTTGTGGAACCGACCCCTGCCGGATGTGGATGATGATGTGGTTTGGGACGCCGATTGGTCCGGATTGGGTGAAGACAGCAAGGAGGACCGTCACAGGGCGCCTCCCCGGGATGGACCCGATGCCAAAGCACAAGCTACCCTGGGTGTGGGAGCTGGGTGGCACGACGGGGCCACCGGGTCGGTAGGTGGGACCAGGACGTCAGCGCTGAACAACACCGGGGCTAGACCAACAGGTGCGTGTTTAAAACGCACCACAAGGTGGCCTTCGAAAAGGGCTTCAGGCCGGACTGGTAAATGGACCAGTTCCAAATGGGAGGCCTCCCCATGACAGGAGGATCTGAGGAGACCTATTAGAGCTCCCCTGGGTGTGGTGACATGGTTCGCCTTAGGGTTGAAGCTCAGTCGAGTGGGATCCACAAGCATCATGGGCAGTATGATGGGCAGGAATGGCTGCAGGTGGAAGCGGCCCAAAGTGGCGGCTATCTTCGCCTATTAAACAAGACGTGGAGGCACCCCAACGAGCTGCATCGGGTGGTGGAGAAGAGGAGATGGTGCAGCCCGTCACCAGAAGCAAGGAAGCGGAGATATTCTGACTGGGAACCACAAGATGGCAATCCTGGGGGGGGGGGGTGTCCATGTTGATGTGATTTTAGTTTCAGGCCCTATGTCATTATGTGTATAGTTGTGACTCTACTGGGTTTGTGCCCCTGGTGTGTTTATTAGGGAAATAAATTGGTGAAGATTGCTTGATTTTAGTACATTATATGTATGATATATTAAATTGTTTGGGGCTTACCTGATTGATTGAATGTAGTTTTGAAAATGTGTAGAATTTGAGAGCTAAAGAAATGAAAAAAAAGGAAAAGAAAAGAAAAGAAGAAACACACACAGCTGTTGGTTTGTATGACAAGAAGGCTATTTTGATATTTAGTGTGTTATGAGTAGGTGCTTTAAGGCTCGACCTGTAAAATAATGCTAATGTAAATTGGTGGTAACCATTGGACATGCCCAACGTTTTGTATTGTGTGCCCAAGTGTGGGGTGGGTGTGTTGGGGTGGGGGCTGTCAGTAGGGGATGTTTAGGTTGTGAATTTTAACTGTTTATTATTTATTGTATATGTAAAAGTTTCTGGGATTGATTTTCCTTAGACACACGGCTGTATTTTGTTTTGGACTGCTAGGGACAGGGCGGCAGAATAATCCGCCTGGCCGTGTAGGGGGTGCTGGTAGTCTACCCAGCCCCCCAGCCTTGTTTGTATGAATGGATAGGTTATTTATTGGTTTTGTACATACTGTTTTCCCTTGTTAGAGCGTGAGTTGGGTGTTAAATTTGGGTGGGTCAATCTGTGTGCCTGCATTTTTTTAAAGGGGGGTAGAAATGTTACATATGAAAACAATGATGGGAATGATCAGGGAATAGAGGGGGTTGGCGGCCCACCTTTCCGGTGGTGACACCAGCCAGGGTATAAAGGTCACGGCCGGAAGGGGCACGTCCTCTTTCGCCGTTGACGCCTGGATCAGGAGCGCTGTTGTCCACTGCTGTTCATTTGTGAGTTCTATAATAAACACTATAAACTGCCTTCCACCCTATTGCTTATTTCACCAATTATGGACACAACAAAGTGTGCATGTGTTTTCTTTTAAATAAAACTGCAGAGCTGAACAGTTTCAACTGATTGCCGTTTTAATACTTTGCTGCCACTTTGTGTTTTCTTTTCCATTTTTTTCACCATTTTAGCAATATCTTCAGTTTGAGTGAGGTATTCTAAATGAAACTAACAAAAAGTTAAAAAGTATATAAATGTTGAAAGAGAAGGAAAATACAAAGCTCAGAACAGAACAGTTGCTCAAGGGCCCTTGTACAGCAGCCTTCACCCTCAAAGATAAAATAGTGAAAGTTAGGACATATAATTACATGAAAATCTGGGAAATTTTGAGTTGCCAGCCCATTTTCTGATCAAGGTAATCAAACACTAATATCCAGAACATGTCAGTAATTGAAAAAGTTTAATTTGTTCCTTTTTCACAGCATGTGCAGTTTATATCCATTTCATCAGACCACAGGACATGTCTCCAAAAATTAAGGTCTTTGTCCCTGTGTGCATTTGCAAAATGTAATCTGGCTTTTTCATGTTACACTCAAAAAATGAACTAGGGTTATTGTTCACCTTACATTCGTGATTCGATTTAATTTAACCTAAAATATACATGTTTTCAGACTTAAAATGTGTTTTTTTAATAAGTTTAATGTAACTTTGTCTAATGTTATCTTAACTAAATAGTAATGTATTGTTCGATCACAAACCTTTTAAGTTAAGTCATCAAGACTAAAGATACCACACACATCCAGAGGGTGGCAGTAATGAAACTCAATCAATGAAGTAGAAGACAAAGCAGCTGCAGACTGAGCATGCACAGAGCCAAAGGTCTAACAGCTCATCTTTTCTTCTTTGAGTTTTTGGCTTGGTGCAGAAAAACAGGCTGCATTTTTGCTTTTGAGTTGGAACAGGTAAGGTTAACTTTTTTCCATCCTAATCTACAGCATTTTGATAGGAAACATATTTTTGTGTTTGTCTACTAAAACAGGAAAAAGACAGTGTATAGTATCCATTTTTGTGACCCAGGGCAAGACAGACACTGCAAGTAGTGACAGCTACAGTGGGAGGTCAGTCCTGGTAGCTCTGTATATTAACTGGAGTGGTAGCCTAGTGATGGAACATCCACCCCCACAGAAGGGGGATTGTGGGCCCACATCTGACTGAGTCATACCAGAGACCAGGGGCCTGTACTATGAACCAAGATTTAGTCTTAGTGAGGTGACATCAGGTTTAACCCTGAGATTTCAGTACTACAAAGCTGCTTCACCTCTTACGGGGGTAAAGAAACTCTCCATAAATGGGAGTCCTATGTTATTATTTAATGTAAGCTTCTCTGCTGGGGTCAAATCCTGAGATTGGGGTCCTCTGTTTCTTAGGTCTTGTTTCTCTGCTATAGCCAATATGAAACAAATATTACTGAGTATTTCTCTGAATGTCTGTATTATCTCAGCACAGACTGTACAATACAGGTGCATCTCAGTGAATCAGAATGTCATTGAAAAGTTGATTTATTTCAGTAATTCACTTCAAAAAATGAAACTCATATATTATGTAATAATAAAGCATCAAATTTATATAGCGCTTTATCATAGACACTTTTACAAATAGATACATTATTCATTCACTCCAGACAGACAATGGTAGTGGTAAGCTACTACTGTAGCCACAGCCGGCCTGGGGCAGGCTGACAGAAACATGGCTGCCAATCCACGGCAACGGCCCCTCTGGCCACCACTGAACATTTTTACCCAGTGTCACGGACACTTGAGGCAAGGTGGGTAAAGTGTCTTGCCCAGGGACACAATGGCTATGTAGCACCCTGGCTATAAAATGTATTCAGTGTGCTTGATGTATTTCTGTTTAAACGTCTATGAATGTGTAACGTTATATGAGTTAATAATTATGATCAGGTATAAAATTATTTAATTTATATTAATGTATTGGAACCTGAGACGAATTCTCGGTTCATACACACAGGAAAAGTTAATATACACTCATGGGGGCACCAGCTTCT
Source organism: Pholidichthys leucotaenia (assembly GCA_020510985.1). Lineage (NCBI taxonomy): Eukaryota > Metazoa > Chordata > Actinopteri > Cichliformes > Pholidichthyidae > Pholidichthys > Pholidichthys leucotaenia. The sequence continues at coordinate 239,383,356 of CM035837.1, forward strand.
CTCTAAGAAGCAATTTTAATCTTTACTTTATACCTGTTTAATCACTCAATAAATTAATTAATAATCAGTCTCAAAATTTTAGTGAATTCGATGCTGGGGACTTAAACCAGACTCAGAATGAAATAAATTCTCAACAACTTCTCTCATTTTCACATATTTATTAAATGAAATGATGATTAAAAGACATTGCAGTGATTTCATTAACCATAAAATTAAACTTGTAAATGATAGATTAACAATATTAACATTTGCAGAACCAGGGTTAGAATGTGAAATGAATTTAGATCAGTTTGAAGTTAACAGATTATGGACAACAACGCAAATTTATGGGGAAAGTTTTACTAATTATATGAAAAGTTCTGGATTACTCTTTAAAAAAATGAAAACGGGATTTTAATGAAAAGAAAGGTTATGTTAATGGCTCTTTAATTTGCATCTGATTAGATATAAAATTATTATCGAACCTCAGACATTTAATTCAGCAGATGAATAAAATTGCAGCTCACGTGACTGGTGTGATGGTTGAAGGTGAGTTCTTCCGTCGTCTTCGTGAAGCTTTCGTGGATGTTGAGGAGAAATATCTGCCCGCAGATATTTCAGGGTTCACAGTTCGACCTTTATAGTCAAGCGGTCAAACAGGCTGGATTTTGACTGTATGACACAGTTGGAGCTTAGGTCGATCAAAGATGGCGATGATTGTTTCTTCAGCTGCTTGGTAAAGAGGCTGCGCGTCCTTCTTCTTCTTCATTGGCAAGCGGCTTCCCAGAGGATTCGAGGATAATTTGTAATATCTAATCCGATATCAAATCAAAAAGTGTTTCGAACTTTAGGGAAAAGAACTTCTGGTGTGGGAATAGTCAATAAAATTGTAAAAAATAAAGTCAAGATTAAAACTTAAATTAAAATTAAAACGGTGGTTTTACAGAAAGGTTAACAGGTGAAAAATTATAGAAATAGAGATGTCTAGGATTAGAGTTTTAAACTCTTAATTAAACTTGAGCTCAAGAAAGAAAGAAGTAATTAATTCCTAGGCGTTTAAAGAAAAACTAAGATACAAAGAGATTACAAAAAACCAGGATACTTCAGGCTTTGTGATCGTAGAAAAGAAACACGTGGGATAAGGCTTCTTTGTTCGGGCAGTAAAGTTCCTTTGTTCTCCTGAAAAAGATCTCTGCTGTAGGCAGACGAAGTGAACAGAACAATGGGCAAGAGACAAAAGAGTAAAAGCCGAAAGAGGCTGAAAAGGGGCGTTGTTTCCTTTTTATCTGGGGAAACTTTCGCGGGCCTCTGTGATTGACAGGAGCTCCGACCAATAGCCTTCCTTCGTGGGCGGGTTTTATGAACTTTAGTCCAATGAACAAACAATCTTTTGTCTGAACCTAGAGAGAGCTGTTGTCAAGCAGAGATTGGCTGCTGGCCATCACATGATTTCAGTTACATTTCACAAATTTTATATACACATCTTACTGGAGTATTTCTCTATACCCTTGTATATAAAACTAAGCTAACCTATTTCAGTGTCCATGCAACTTATAATCAGTGCTTCTAAATTAACATGCAAGAATAAACATTCATTTAAACATTTTAACATGCACATATCTAAAATCCAAGGATTAATATATTTCAAACCCATCGTCCACATCAAACATCATGGTCCATTTACTTTTCCTGGTGTCCTGGAAAAAAGAGGAAGATGTTGAGAAGTGAGTTAATACAGATGTGATGAAAAGCTTCACTGGTTGGCTCCAGCATGTCCCAGAGTTGCCAGTAGAGGGCAATGTTGAGCTGTGGATCTTTGTGGGCCATATGAGGGGCTCCAGGGGCCTGTGTCTTGTCCACCGTTTATTGGGCCATAACTTCAAAGGGAAGTGCATTAGGGTGAATTCCTGAAACTGGTTTTAGCAAAGGAATGTGAGTTCAATTGTGGCCTGGGGGATGAAAGAGCAGTTCTTGACTGTCCTTTTCCAGGGTGAAACAATGTCTTCAAGCTGAAGAATAATTCTATTGATGAGCCAAAGTGAGATGATTCTACAAATGTGACACTCACTCCGCACGTTGAGTGCAGCTGCGCCCATCTTAGTCTGCCCAGGCACCAATCAGAGGAGACTATTGGCATGGTCCAGTTTGAGAGAGGGCGGGACAAGGGGAGTGAGAGCTTAGTTGGCACGAGACACTGAGCCGGTGAGATGGGAAAGCCACACTGGGAGGATTTACCGAATACTCTTGTGAGTTTATGAGTTAAACACTTGTGTTTCAGCTGGTTAAGTGTAAGTGCGTAATATTTATAATTGTTTGTGACCTGTTTGAGGGAACAGTGACCGTTTGAGCCACTGCTGGGTCATAGAGCAAGGGAGCTGTGCAGAGTCGGACCACAAGGCGAGCTGTAGCTAGCTGGTGAGAATTTTGGCTAGTTCAGAGGGGGACAGAGGCGACGTATTGGGCCTTTCTGCACCAAGTTGCTGAGTGAGTGTGCCCTTAATTTGAATCTGTGTTTATGTAAATGCTTGTGAGTTGGGAATGAAGAATTTATGAATGTTTGTAAATTCATTGTGTGCTTTGTGACTGCAAGGCAGCACGTTGTGCCGCCGCTTTGAAGTTTCCCAGGCCACGGCACCAACATACTGAAGTGCTCAGGACTTGTTTCTGCAGGAGAGGTTCTGCCCGCGCCCAAACGTTCATCGCGAAGGTACCTCCATTCCATGCTGCTGTGGGTAGGGGTTTCAGGAGAAGCCCAGTCACCTATTTCTATGAACTAAACTATGAACACTGAGTACCAGCATTGGGTTTTTTTTTAGGACTAACTGTATGAGCTCCAACTAGCGCACCACCAGGTGATACCACAAATACACGTTCTGAACTGAAATCCCGGGTACAACTTTATTCATTTAAATTTATTACCGCGTTATGTTTTTTATTAGGGCTTTGTTTTCTTTTATTTAAATAGTAAATTTTACTCTTTTGTCTAATAAATTTTAATGTGTGTTTGCACCTTAATCCTGGGTGTCATGTCATTAACGGGTATCTGGAGTAAACAGAGGTTATAGGTGGGTGGATAAAAATTGCATGGGAGGTTAAGGTTCACACAGTGTAGCTACAGCAACAACTACCCAGGCCTCTTAGCACACGTGCCAAGTTTGTAATTCAATCTGACTGCATTACACTCACGCAGGTCGCACTTGTAGATTGTTTTCTTTTTTGCATGTCCCTCACTCACTCACCTCCCATGCTAAGTTGTTTTTACTGAATCGGCAAATAAAGCGAGGCAAGTGAGAGGGCTACATGTGGGGGCTCGTCGGGGATTAAACAATTGTACTTTTTTTTTTTTTTTGCAATAACAAAGGTACTGTGTGATTTAGCGATAACTCTATAAGAAGTGTTTACCAGATACTCCTGAATTTTTTTTCTCTTCTTCGTTTTGTGTTGTGTGGTCAAAGCTGACGTGAAATGGAGTCAGAACAGATATGTCAGTGGTGTTTAGATAAAGGTGTGGCTTTAAGAAAAGCAGTTGTGCTTGGTGACATTTCACTTGAAGCTACTGAAGAGAATGTTTATAGTGTGTTAGACAGAGCAGGGATATTTGGTCACTGTAAAATCAGAGGACAGAGTGTAGATCACACTGGGAAAACTCAGATTTTTTTTTTTTTGATTGAAACAACAAATGACAAGACTGGGTCTGGCATTCCGGAATAGCATGGATGCAGAAGATGGGTCTGAATGGTGGGTGCTTAGTGTGGGTGAGACTAAGAGCCACCATTCACCCAGTGAAGAGGGGGCGTTTCACCCCAAGCTACTTTCATTCTTGGCTAATGAAGGAAAGGCTTTAGCTGATGTCATAGACCTGCATAGTGGTGATTCTCAACCCGCTGCTCCAGATTTGAACACAGAGCTCATTAAGGCTATATCCTCACTCGTTGACAAGTGCCAAAATTCACCCTCTGATGGGTCCGGGTACCGTAAACTGCGTTGGTTCTCAGGAGTAAGGCCAACTCCTCCAGGGGAGAAGTAATATGATGTTTGGGCAGAGCAGGCCACTCATATGCTGGATGAGTGGCAGTGCTCTGACAAAGTAAAGAGACGAAGGGTGGCTGAAAGTCTTAAAGGGAAAGCAGCTGACAGTGTTCGTGGCTTGAAAGTCACTAATTCTCAAGCAACTGCCAGTGATTATCCTAAAACATTAGAGATGGTGTTTGGAAGCACAGACAGTGCAGCAGATCTTATGGCAAAGTTTTGTAATACATTTCAGTGAGAAGGCAAGAAACTGTCGGCATACTTACTCAGACTTGAAAAACTTCTGCATGCTATCCATCAAAAGGGTGGAATCAAGGTGGCTGACATGGACAGAGTTAGGATTGAGCAAGTCGCTCAAATGATGACATCATTCAGGTATCAGGAATTATATCTGACGAAAAACAAAGAAGTTTCCCAAACTGAATGTAGACTCTTGTCTTTTATAAAAAAACAACAATTTATGTGGAAGATCTGTTGTTTCTTCACACTTATCAGTCCCTCCAGCTTTTCGCGATATTGCAATCACACTAATTCACACAAAATCAGGCCATCGCTGCGTCTTTTGAGTGACCTTGCAACTTTGTCCAATCACTGCAACTTTCCCACAATTTTGACCAATCCTTGTCAACTTCCACCAATTTTGCCAGTCAAATTTGTCCCCGAGTAGCACTCAAACACTCAGTCTAACCAATCAAATGTGTCGCTGCACTATGCTGACTTCCGTGTTTAGAATGAGTGTTAACAGAACACATCAGCACAAAACAGAGTGTGCGATTAAAAAAAAAAAAGCACTCCCCCATGAGTTTTCCTGCACCGTCCCTTCCTCTGTCTCCCCCAGCCTGCTGGTGGACGTCTCCCCACGTCTCTGTCTTGACCGTGTGTACGAAGTGCTGGGTTTGTGTTGAAAAAAACTCCACCTGCCTGAAAAGCACCCCATTGCGGAAGCGCGCCTGAGGAGAGGTGCCATAAAACCACAAACAAATGAGCAAATGTGTGTGCTTATTCCATCTAGCTACAACGCTCCACACCGTGTGTGTGACTATATATTCACATATTTATTCCATCTAGCTACAATGCTCCGCACTGTGTGTTTATATATTTATATATTTATTCCATCTAGCTACAATGCTCCACACTGTGTGTCTATATATTTATGTTTATATGTACATATGTATACTCGCTGCTCTTGTTTTTCTTGCCTTCTGATTGTTGCTCTGAGTGTTGCTATCCCTGTGCTGTTGCAATCCTGGAATTTCCCCATTGTGGGACTAATAAAGGCTTATCTTATCTTAAATCTAACACTACAGCCAGTGTTGTAACATTTTATACACCTTTAGAGGTAAAATCATTACTACATCTTGTCACTGAGCTTTAAAGCTGTGAATTTCCGGTCTGGACACAGACCAACGTGCACCCCAGCAAACCTCCAAGAACAGCTCCTCCTCCTGGTAAAGGAAAGATGAGTACCTGTGAGTATGTGTGTATGTCAAGACATACAGCAGATAGACAGACAGGTAGGAGTCAGACACGGAAAGACAGAAAATATTCAATAATTTTTTCAGAAAAACGCAGACTTCAATAGACAATATAGAGCAACAGAATAAAATATTTCTTTTTTCTCTGCGCTCTGTACTGAGTGGTTGGGCACCGCTGAAGTTAGGAAGTTTTCAAATGAAGGTGCTGCCATAATTTCCAAATCTATACTCAACATGCATTCTTTGCAATTTAGCTGTTGCAGTGGATATTTTTTTTTATCCTTTTTATGAAAGTTCTCAGCAAGAGTAGTCGACAGTGTTGGTTATTTTTATGACAAATTTTATGAGTAGCTACTTCATTCTCACTTAATTGTGTTAAAGTCTGTATATGCTGCTGCACAAAAGAGGTTTTTTCTGTATAGCAGAAGGTTCTGCTTAATTTACAAATCACTGTTTAATAGGATTTTTTTGACAATCCTGTGCTTTTCTTGTGGTGTTATATAGAATATCATTGCAGCAAATGTTTAGTGCAAAAACCTTTCAAAACTATATTTAACTTCATGTAATGTCATCTGCTCAGGCTGCAGATGTCCTGTGCATGCCTGGGGAGCACAGTTGGTCATATTTAAATTTAACGTTGTGAGCCTTGGCCTCTTCAAATCTTGCAATTAGAAAAATAGTAAAAACATTTTGTTGTTTTCCTCTACTGTCAGCAGCAGGCGTCACCACTGCCTCCTCATTAACAACAGGTGCTCGTCACTAGCATCATGTGTGCACGTACAAGCAGCGTTGCTCTCTATCTGCTCTTTGTGAGGGTAAGTCTCCTCCCTGGTTTAAGTGAAAAAGGTTGTTTTGATTAAAAAAAATCAATCAATCAATACATCAGATTTATATAGCGCTTTATCATAGACACTCAAAGACGCTTTTACAGAAATTAAGGGTCATCCACCACCTGGATGGATGAAGCAGCCACAATACGGCGCCATCCCTTTTTAACCATTCACACACATTCACACGAAGGGCCACTTTAGAGTCTCCAATTAACCTAACCTGCATGTTTTTGGCATGAAAAAATTGTGCTCTTCCCCTTTACTGCTATTCTACACACTGTACGGTTTGTTTACAGTGCAACCAACAATACGTGCATGTCTCAGAGACAACATGGAAGAGTCCAACAGTCTGAGGAGAAGGGGGAGGGCATTACATTCGTGAATTGATTTGCCATTTATGTAAATACTGCTGTTTCTTTATGTCAGACATCATGTTAAATATGCTAGACATTTTAAAAAATATATATGGGGCTCCTAGTAGATCGGGGCCCTTAGCAGATCGGGGCCTAAGGCAGTCACCTACCTTTGCCTAATGGTAAGTCCGCCTCTGAGGTGTGACATTTCCAGTGGGAGTGTTGTTACAGCCGTGGACAAAATTGTTGGTACCCCTCTGTTAATGAAAGAAAAACCCACAATGGTCACAGAAATAACTTGAATCTGACAAAAGTGGTAATAAATAAAAAGTCTATGAAAATTAACCAATGAAAATCAGACAATGCTTTTGAATTGTGGTTCAACAGAATTATTTTAAAAAACAAACTCATGAAACAGGCCTGGACAAAAATGATGGTACCCTTAACTTAATATTTTGTTGCACAACCTTTTGAGGCAATCACTGCAATCAAACGATTTCTGTAACTGTCAATGAGACTTCTGCACCTCTCAGCAGGTATTTTGGCCCACTCCTCATGAGCAAACTGCTCCAGTTGTCTCAGGTTTGAAGGGTGCCTTCTCCAGACGGCATGTTTCAGCTCCTTCCACAGATGTTCAATAGGATTTAGATCAGGGCTCATAGAAGGCCACTTTAGAATAGCCCAATGATTCACTCTTAGCCATTCTTGGGTGTTTTTAGCTGTGTGTTTTGGTCATTATCCTGTTGCAAGACCCATGACCTGTGACTGAGACCAAGCTGTCTGACACTGGGCAGCACATTTCTCTCTAGGATACCTTGATAGTCTTGAGATTTCACTGTACCCTGCACAGATTCAAGACACCCTGTGTCAGATGCAGCAAAGCAGCCCCAGAACATAACAGAACCTCCTCCATGTTTCACAGTAGGGACAGTGTTCTTTTGTTGGTATGCTTCATTTTTGCGTCTGTGAACATAGCGCTGATGTACCTTGCCAAAAAGTTCCAGTTTTGTCTCGTCTGTCCATAGGACATTCTCCCAGAAGCTTTGTGGCTTGTCAACATGCAGTTTGGCAAATTCCAGTCTGGCTTTTTTATGATTTGTTTTCAACAGTGGTGTCCTCCTTGGTCGTCTCCCATGAAGTCCACTCTGGCTCAAACAACGACGGATGGTGTGATCTGACACTGATGTACCTTGACCTTGGAGTTGATCATGAATGTGTTTAGAGGTTGTTCTGGGCCCTTTTGTTACCATTCGTATTATCCATCCCCTCCTGCGGCCACATCCAGGGAGGTTGGCTACAGTCCCGTGGATCTTAAATTTCTGAATAATTTGTGCAACTGTAGTCACAGGAACATCAAGCTGCTTGGAGATGGTCTTATAGCCTTTACCTTTAACATACTTGTCTATAATTTTCTTTCCAATCTCCTGAGACAACTCTCTCCTTTGCTTCCTATGGTCCATGTTTAGTGTTTTACACACCATGTCACTAAACAGCATAGTGACTACTTGTCACCCTTTAAATAGGCTGACTGACTGATTACAAGTTTGTAGACACCTGTGATGTTAATTAGAGGACACATCTTGGTTGAACATGTCCCTATGGTCACAGTATTTTCAATCTTTTCTAAGGGTACCATCGTTTTTGTCCAGGCCTGTTTCATGAGTTTGTTTTTTTTTAAATAATTCTGTTGAACCACAATTCAAAAGCATTGTCTGATTTTGTCCATGTGTGTATGTCCATAATTGTAGAAATGAAAAGTGAGTCTCAACTCAGTTAACAGGGTTTATTAAATGTAACACTTAACTACAGATAGAAGCTTATGGCACTCTCCTGCTGGCCAGGTGGCTTCACGACGAGAGAGACAGAGCATCTTCCGCCCACTCTTTTATACCTAGGGCAGCGTCACTGCCGGAAACCAGTAGTGCCCACCCCGGTCTGTCCCATGACCAACCCGGCCACCATCTTGCTAATACCAGCCTGTTTCCATACATAACATCCCCCACCCCTCAAAAAAAAATGCCAAGCACACAAATAACCCACCCAAATTTAACACCTGACACACGCACTACTCTAAAATATGTACAAGAAACAAATAAAACACCTATTCATTCACACACCTAAGGCTGAGGGGCTGGGTAGACCACCAGCACCCCCTACACGGCTGAGCGGACCATTCTGCCACTTGGAACAGGGGAATGTAAACAGAAATAAAATTAGGCCGTGTTTACTAAAAGTAATCCCGTAACATAACAAACAATACATACAATAAAACACAAGACATATCCTACAGGCGGCCCCCACCCCAACTCCCACCCCACCCTGGGCACACAGAGTGAAATGAGGGGCAAACCAGATAAAAACAATTCAATTAAACCAAATTCACACAGACATTCAACCCAGCTAATACCAGTCATACATGCCAGGCGAACTCCAGAAAATACAAAAGTAAATTCACACAGAGAGGCCATCGGCCAGACCAAATATACCCCAAATTAACTCAGTTTACTAGGGTTGAAAGCATCCAATCCACCTGGACTAGGCACTCCAAATAATAGTAATGATAACCCAATTAAATGTTTTCAAAATAGTACACAAATTTGCATAAATAAAATCACTTAACTGAGCCCCAGTGGATAAAATACACAAATAAATGCCAATGATATCATAGAAAAACACCACACAAAGGCTCAGATATAATATTTCCCATGCTATTCGGGCTTCCTTTCTCTCTTTTCTTTTTTTTTTTTTTAGTAAAATTTACCAGGGCACCAAATAGGAAAACCTAACATAAAACAGGACTGAAGAAACAAGACAAACATGCAAAATAAAACCCTCAGTCCCCGGATGGATCCCTCTCAAGGCGTCTCTATCATTTCACATCGGGGCTCCTGCTGCGTTGCCTCCTCTCCGCCTCCGGCAGCCTCAGATCCCTTGGATGTCTCCAGACGTGGACAGACCTGCACCCGAACTCCTCCATTCGCCCCGGCTCCACCTGGAACCGCCTCTGGTAGTCCCGCTGCTGGCGTGGACTGTGATCTATACGTACTCGAGCCTCAACCTTGGTATTCGAGGGAGCCCACTTCCTTTTTATCAGATCACCGGTCCTGCGACTGGCCCCCGACTCCAGCGGCTCCGACTCGCGGGCTCTCCTGGGTCTTCTTTTGGCCGGCCATCGCTGGGAGCGCTTTATGACAACCACGCTCAGCGGTCTAGCCCTGTTTTCTCCTGGCGTTGGCGCCTCGTCCTGATGAGCCTCATCGGGGGTCCCGCCGTGCCGTCCGGCACCCTCGTCCAGGGCAGCCTGCGTGACACCATCGGGTCTGTCCCGAGAAGACTCCGCATGGCGTGGCATGTGCTCTCCCAAATAAACGTTAACTGTCCAGTCCTGGTCCCATACCTCAGCACCCTCCAAAGCAGGAACAGGTCGGCTCCACAGTCCGCCCCCAGGCCACTCCTCGCTGGAAACATTCGCAATAGAGAACCCCAAGCTGTAAAAGAGGTTGCAACCCATGACGTTAACGCCGGACGCAGAGATGTTGATGCGAGCGCTGGGCGCCACACTGTCCTTATATCGGGCCTTTATCTCCACAAAGCCCAATATAGCCAACCTGTTCCGCCCATAACTATAATACTTCACTCGTTGCCTTCTTATTTGTCGTGGGGAAACAGTCTGTCCATGGTTTCAAGATTCAGAAATGAGATTACCGCTCCCATATCAACCAAGAGCGGGACCTCAACTCCATCCAACGTAATGTTGCAGCCAATCCTTCCTGTTGTTTCTGGAGAGACATTGTGCTCAACAGTCGGGGTCTTCTGCGCAGCACCTGGATCTCTCCCACGGCTCCTGCATACGAAGTTTTCGTACACCCTAGCAAAATGGTTTAACAACCCGCATTTGCCACAATGCTTTCCTTTTGCCGGGCACACTCTGGACTTATAGCGGTGCTCAGTGGACCCACATCCATAACATTTTGGCGTACCAGGGGCAGACCTTATCCTGACCACGGAGGCAAAATCATCCTCTCTGCATTTGCCATCACAAGGGTCCAGACGCAGTGCCTCAGCACAAGACGCATTCTTCTCCAGAGGGGCCCCTTCAGTCAGACCCCTCGCGATGGTCTCTGCTGTCTTGTACTGTTGAGCGAGCTTGACGGCCTCCGCTAACGTCATCTCTCCTGGGTGAGTTAACAACCTGGACCGGGCCATCATGCAACAAACGTGCTCCGCCAACTGGTCCTGAATCATTTCGTCCTCTAGGATCCCGAATCTGCATTCCCTCGCCAGCTCTCAGAGGTCCACCACGAATCTTCGTACGGACTCACCCAACCGCTGGCGGTGCTGTCAAAAGTGAATGCGTTTCACAATGACATTCTCTGGCACCTTAAAGTAGCCCGCCATTAGCTGTACCACATTGTCAAAACTGTCCCCTCCGCCCAAGTTTTCAAGCATTCTCTGCCCTTCCATTCCGAAATTATGGACTAACACAGCTTGTGCACGGAGCTTCTCCATTTCTCCCAAACCCAGTGCCACAAGGTAGTTGGTAAAGGCGGCGAACCACCTAGGCCACGGCACGAGCGGCTCACCTGGAGCCTTGAGGAACGGCCGAAAGCTGGCAATGGAGCGTTCCATTACCGCTTTTACCTTGTCACCAAATGTTATGTCCATAATTGTAGAAATGAAAAGTGAGTCCACAGACAACATCAGCTGTTGGAGACTATGGATGGACATTAATGGACTCTAAAGGGTTTGAAATGCTTTTGTTGATATGATTTGATATGTGATTCTTTATTTTCATGAAGAATTAACTTTGCATGTTTACTATAAAAATGATTATATTAACAATGTAAACATGTTTTATTCATTTACTGTTAAAGTAGAATATCTTAGTCACTAAAGTTTTAAAGAATTTATGCTTTAATATGCAGCATATACGTATGTTTTAAGGTAATTTCACTTCTCATATCAAATACTGTCTCTTCTCCCTATGAAGCTCACATTCCAAAAACTGTGAACTGACCAATCAGCTTTCATTCCTTCCTTCATACCCTGTTTAGTCAACTTTATGACCACAGTTCAAACAAAGGAACTCAGTGTAACTGGTCAGAAGTTTATGCTAATGGACAAATCCAATCCTAATCTTTGAATGTAATTGGTCAGGCTCAGTTGTCATTCATAAACACAGAGCTGTTCTGCCTGCCAAGTTGGAAAACTTTCCCTTTATTTTTCAGACGTTCTTGAGAAAAGTCTGGGGAGAGTCATCTTCTGACCTCCCTTTCTAAGCCTAGGCCTAGAGCGTGAGCTCTGTGTTCCTTTTGTAATTTTTTTCAAACTTTCCTTTAAAATTCACTTTTTTTCTCATTTTATACCTTTTTCTTAAATCACTGTGCTAAGAAGATTTTGTTTTGATTTTCACCAAGCTTAAGTCAACTTTGTTCTGCCCATGAGACATTAGAAGACTCAGACTTTGTGATTTGTTTTTATTATTTATCAGGTTTGTTGTTCCGATTGGACTTTGTCAAATTCCAAATAATATTTGTTTATAGTTCAATCTGGCCACACATCAAATTCCTTTTTCTGTGTATAAACAGACTACAACCTGTGTGGTCAGCATCCAGCTTCTACAGTTGTGACCCAAAGGAGCAGTGGCCGGTACCAGACCGTTTTGTGGCAGAACTTCCCCTTTCCTCTCAACTTCACCAATAAACATCCACTTGGACCAAGGCCGGTACCTGAAAGGCCTGCTACCACCATAAGGCACAATCGGACTTCATCTGCTGTGCTTAAGGTCTGTTGTCCAAATTAGATTTAATTCTTCAGAATATTCCTTTTTTAAGCTCTATAAACCTAACACCTTTGAATTCCTTTCAGAACTTCAAACACATTCATGTTTTCATTCATCTCCGTTCCTTTTCAGAGTAACACGATTTTTTTAAACACTCATTTTTATCATCATTTTCTTGATAAAATTGTGTCCATTTTTCCTAATCAAATTGTGTCCATTTTTCCTAATCATTCTGTTTTACAGCTATTTTATGTTTTTTCATTTTCCATTACAGTGCCAGTTTAAGCTGCTTTTCTTTGTTTCCACAAATGTTTGATAATACACTTTATGCTCAGTAATCCATTAACAGTTTAATGTGCTCATGATACATGTTGAATTCACTGTCATAGTCATCTGAATGTGTTCATCGATCCTGAAATTTCTTACTAAACTGTTAAAAAAGCATATTAGAGTTATTGTTTAATTTTACATCCATCTTCTTGATTAAAAGCAGAAAGAGCTCAAAGGTTTGAGACCGATTCATCGCTAGTACAAATATTGAATTATTAATAAAATTGTCCATTCTTTCTGGGCTGATGCCCCCAAACGAGTTTGTGTGGTAGTAATGAAAAGAAATCTTCCTTTGCACTCACACACTGTATATATTTATATTAATATCTGTACCCACATAACCGCTACAGACATATACACAGTCAGATTATAGGTGTGCAAATATAACTGTAGCTGTCTGTATACACTGGATTTATTGAATTGGTGTTGTCAGATCATTCTGATAGAATTATCTTGCAGAAAATATTGCCTTGTTTGGGGTACAGTATTGCTTGCCTAGAAGTTTTGACTGTGATTTTGACTGAATTGATTTCATTAGTGGCTTAGCACTTGTTCATGTTCATGTCAGGCTTTAAAGCAACAGTTAAAAAAGCATTATTATCATTAATTACTAGTTCTTGCCCGTAGAACTCAAGTATTCCTGTCTGAAACAGGGATCCCAATCAGGCTTTACAGGCCCAAATGTAGGCTGTGTTTGGAAGTGGAATACAGAGGTGTAGCCATAATGCAGGCAATCACATGTTAGACTTTAACAAATATAAAAGGGAGTAAATGGCACTAAGATTTATTTGACTGTGTGAATATTAATTACAGAATACCTAATTATTGAAAATGAATGGGACATCCAATATTAGCGACTGTTTCAGATCCTTGTTTATCTGTTTATCAGGTCATTTATTTGTCTGATCTTTTATCACTTATATTCATAATAGTGTATCTTGCACTTTGGGGGATGGGAGTTGTTCAGTCATCATTCTAATTATTTTAGTTTATATCACTGTTCAATGATGGAGTTCAGTGGAATATTGAATTTCTTCTGTGTATCATCAATAAGCCCATGCAGTACTATAACAGGACACATTTACAAATATTTGAGACCCATTGTAGTGCATCATTTTATATTTTAGCAATATTTTTTTATGAAAAGTTTTTTTTTTAAACTGCAATCAACCGAATTAACTAAAAAAACACCCAACATCAATAAAGTAGATCTATCTTTTATTATTCACAGCAGAAGGACCCATTTGACTGCAATCGTTGCATCAGTGTTGCCCATTTGTCAGTAGATATTTAACTAAAAATGATTTATTTCATTATTTGGGTGTTTTTTGTGTCCTGCGTTTGGTCGTTAAGTCATTCTATAACAGGTGTTTTGCCAAGAATTGCTGGCTTGCCAAGAACTGCATCCCATCCTCCAAAACTATAAAATATAACACTACAGCCGGGCTTGTAACCATTTATGCATTTTAGAAGCAAAAATTGTTATTACCTCTTGTAAATTATCCTTAAATTATGTTTATTCACCAGACATTTGTGTTTCAAAGAGGGTTAGAAATCATAATGATCCAACTCCACGTATGGGATGCAATTCTCGGCACGCAAGCAATTCTTGGCATAACACCGGCCATTCCACTCCACAATCATGGCAGTATTAAGGTTTTAAGATACTCGCGTGGGAGGGGGGACTCATAGTCCTGCAAAGTACAGTGGTACCACACAGGTGAAGCAGAAGCAGGACTCCCGTCTACTACTGACTGGGCAGGCTGCTCTCCACGAAGGACCGTGGTCCGCCCGCTTAGGCTGCTGTTTCTCCTGGCATGTTCTGTGACCCGGGTCCCCACTGACGCCCCGCCCAGTCTGCTCGCACACCTCATGTTCTCCACATATGTCAAATTATCCTTTAGATCTAGGCAATCACGGCAACTTTATAGTATAAATGTTTTAAGCATTAAATCTTCAGTATTATGTTTTTCTAGTCAAATTTGTCATTTTTCACTTCCTTGTTTTGTCCAGGGAACACTGTGGTGACTGACAGGTCGTGATGCTTCATATTGTCCCATGGGCACGGAGTCAATCCAAAACCAAACCCTGCCTGTTAGATATGGAAATAAGTTGATACGAGTAAGATGGCGGCCGGGTTGGACGTGGGATAGACCGGGGTGGTTAACTGCCGGTTTCCGGTAGTTACGCCACCGCTAGTATAAAGGAGGTGGGCGGAAGAGGCAAGTCCTCTTTTGTTGTGGGAGCCACCTGGCCTGCAGGCGTGTGCCGTAAGCCTTTCTTGTATATAGTTGGCATCCTGATTAAAGCCCTGTTAACCGAATTACAACTGGCTTGTTATTCCTATAATTATGGACACAACACTGCTCACACTTCTTAAAGCCAGGACACAGAGAGCGGTCACAGAGCGGTGGCTAAAACTTTAACTGATAAAAATTACATTTTTTGACCGAGCGACTCCACATTCAGGGATACACATCTGTCATGGCGGCCGCTGGGCCGTCATTAACTTCAGCTGCGCACATACCTGCCACTGGTCATCAGCAGGCTTTAAAAGCCAGTGTCTCTGACTGCTCTGCACGGAGTCGTCTGTCGCCTTCGCTACGCATCGCGTCAAGGACACGACCTCAAGCCAGAGTTGGAACTCAATCTTCATGCCAAGCCACGCCACGTAAGCTACATCACTCACCTTGTCAAAGTGTTCTCCCCTGTGCACAGGTGGACCTCCCTGGCGGCGGACTCACCTCCCCTGATAACGGGACGTCATCTCCTCCTCCTTGGATCTCCTCCTCATCTCCTCAGCACCAAACACCACGCGCACCACGCTACACCAGGACACGGGGCCAGCAGGACTCTCGCAGCGGCACCTGCAAGTAAGCAGCACAAGCCTCAGCTTCCCGTTCTCACGAACTGTAATAACATCCTGTGCTTGTGTGTTCCAAGGTTGCCAGGTCGCAGCAAGACCCGCTCAGCTCCAGTGGCCAGACTACTACGCACTCACTCACTCATTCACACACTCAACACCCTTCACTGAGTTAATAAATAATTGTCAAACTAGTCTACTCATATCAGCGTCTGTCTCCTGGGTCCTACAATCATGTCAGTACGACTCTGTCAAGACGACCCAGCAGACAGCGCACTGGCACGCCGCATTAACACCTTAAGTGCTCGAGTAGACTTAATTGCTCACCAGCAGACAGTTATTTTAAACCAGCTAACTCAGGTTAATAGCCGGCTGGATCACCTGGAAGGACGTCAGGCGCTCCCCCCCGGCCGCTGGGGTTTCTTCAGCCCCTGTAGTCTCACCTGCTAGCTTAACACACCAGCCATCTTTACCTCGCCTCACTCCCGTGCCTACCCCCGCCCGTTTTAGCGGAAAACTCAGAGAACCACTGGGCTTTTTGCTTCAATGCGAAACAGTGTTTCACCGCGTCCCGGGAGAATTTCCCACGGACCACAGCAAGATTGGGTATATCTCTAACCTGCTCGAGGGAAGGGCGTTAGCTTGGACCTACACTGTTATGGCTAAACCCAACTATCCCCTCTTGACTTACCAGCAGTTTGTGGCAGAATTTTTAGAGGTGTTTAACCATACAGACCGGGGCGCGGTGCTAACTGACCAGCTGCTTAGCCTTCGGCAGGGCAGTAGATCTGCCACCAATTACGCTGTAGATTTCCGGGTGCTAGCCGCAGAGGTCGGGTGGGGGGAGCCAGCGCTTTGTAGCATCTTCCTCCGCAGCCTTAGTTCGGAACTCAGGGATGAACTAGTGGCACGGGGCAAACCAGACAAGTTAGGTGAATTAATTTCCCTTACTATTAGTTTGGACAGTAGGCTGAAGGAGCGAGCAGCCGAACGGAGGGCTGCTAGCCGTTCGAGTAAACCACGCCCCCGTTCCGCTAGGTCACCTCTCCTGGCTCTGCCCCCGTCAGAGGAACTTCCGGAGCAAGAGGATATGGTTATCGGGCAATCGGGGGTTTCGGCGGCTGAGAGACAGCGCCGGAGGGATCTGGGCCTGTGTTTTTATTGTGGTAATGGGTCTCACGGGGTAGCTGATCATCCCAATCGGTTAAAAGAGGAGGTCCGTGGATCACAGTAGGGGGATTCACGGACATTAAGCAGAGAAAGCCCCTCACTAGCTGCCGTGTCCCCATTAGGCTAATTTATAAGCACAGGGAACACACAACACACGCCCTTATTGATTCTGGAGCTGAGCAAAATTTCATCTCCGGAGACCTGGCAACCCAGCTGGGCCTCAGCTGTCAACCACTTCACCCACCTGTCAATCTCGTCACACTGTCAAAGGCGTCACTGACCTCTGTTACCCACCAGACGGCCCCCGTGTCGGTGATAGTCTCTGGAAACCATCGGGAGGAGATCCATTTCTTGGTGTTGCCCATCTCTTCTTCGCCTGTGATCCTGGGGTATCCGTGGCTATGTCTCTACAATCCCTCATTCGATTGGCAAGCCGGAAGTATCACCGCGTGGAGCTCTTTTTGTCTCGGTGCCTGCCTCCAGTCTGCAGCGTGTGCTCACTCAGTATCTGTGGCCCCACCTTCGACGCCACCCCTGGACCTGTCCATGGTACCAGAAGTCTACCATGATCTGGGAGCGGTTTTCAGCAAGTCACAGGCGCTGTCCCTTCCCCCCCACCGTCCCTACGATTGTGCGATCAACCTCAGGGCAGGGGCCCCTCTCCCGGCAAGTCGTCTGTACAGCCTGTCTGCCCCGGAGCGCGAGGCCATGGACACTTATATTAAGGAGTCCCTTAGCTCTGGGATTATTCGGCCGTCTTCCTCGGCGGTGGGGGCGGGTTTCTTCTTTGTTGGAAAGAAGGATGGCTCACTGCGTCCCTGCATCGACTTCCGGGGGCTTAATGAGATCACCATCAAAGACAAGTACACGCTGCCACTGATGAACTCGGCTTTTGACCCCCTCCAGGGGGCATCTTGGTTCACCAAGCTGGACCTGCGTAACGCGTACCACCTGGTGCGCATCAAGGAGGGCGATGAGTGGAAGATGGTGTTCCGGACCCCAAGTGGCTATTTTGAATACCTGGTGATGCCGTTTGGGTTAACCAACGCTCCGGCCATCTTCCAGCGTCTAATTAACGACGTCCTCCAGGATTTCCTTAACTCCTTCGTGTTTGTCTACTTGGATGACATCCTCATCTTCTCACGCACGTTGGAGGAGCACCAGGTGCATGTGCGACGGGTCCTGCAGCGCCTCCTGGAGAACCAGCTGTTTGTCAAAGCCGAGAAGTGTGAGTTTCACACCAACAAAACCTCCTTTCTGGGCTTCATTATTGCCCGCAATCAGGTGCTTCCCGACCCGGCCAAGGTCAAGGTGGTGGTGGATTGGCCCATGCCCACGTCCAGGAAACAGTTGCAGGGTTTCTTGGGTTTTGTCAATTTCTATCGCCGGTTCGTGCTGAACTTTGGGATCATCGCCCGGCCCCTGACCGACCTCACGTCTCCCAAGACCCCCTTTCGTTGGAGCGAGGAGGCTGCCGCGGCATTCGGGAGGTTGAAGGAGGAGTTTGCTTCGGCCCGCGTCCTGACCCAGGTGGATCCAGCCCTGCAGTGTCTAGTGGAGGTGGACGGCTCGGATTCTGGAGTTGGAGCGGTCGTCTCCCAACGCTCTCCGGTGGATGGTAGGATCCGGCCGTGTGCTTTCTTCTCCCACCGCCTGACGCCCGCTGAGAAAAACTACTGCATCGGTGATGGGGAGCTGCTGACTGTGAAGCTCGCCCTGGAGGAATGGAGGCACTGGCTGGAGGGGGCTGCCCAGTTGTTCGTCGTCTGGACGGATCATAAAAACCTTGAGTATCTCCGGACGGCCAAACGGTTGAACGCTCGCCAGGCCCGCTGGTCTCTTTTTTTCGGCCAGTTCAATTTTATGATCACCTACCGGCCGGGGAGAAAGAACGGCAAGTCTGACGCCCTCTCGAGACAATTTGAGGCGAAGACCACCAGGGATCAGGAGGAGACTATCCTGCCATCATCTTGTGTGGTGGGCGCCCTCTCGTGGGAGATCCAGAACAAGGTCAGGAGAGCGCAGGAGACTGAGCCCGATCCGGGTGGGGGCCCCCTGGACCGTTTGTTCGTCCCCCCTTCTGTCAGGAGTGAGGTCATCCAATGGGGTCACGCGTCTAAGCTGGCGTGTCATCCAATTCAATTCAATACAACTTTATTTATATAGCGCCATTTCACAACAACATCATCTCATAGCACTATCAACTGTAGGGGGAACCCCCACAGTTGCAGAAAGACCCCAGCAATCAGGTGATCCCCTGTGAGCAAGCACTTGGCGACGGTGGAGAGGAAAAACTCCCTTTTAACAGGAAGAAACCTCCAGCACAGGGGTGTCCAACCATGTGCCATGGAGAGCCAAGACCCTGCAGGTTTTCTCTTCTACCCAGTCTCTTCAGCAGGTGTTTTCACTTATCAGCAATCAGTGGGAAGAAGTTCACAGAAATCTGCTGTTGAAGACACTGGTTGGAGGTAAAACCTGCAGGGTCTTGGCTCTCCATGGCACATGGTTGGACACCCCTGCTCCAGCAGAACCAGGCTTAGGGAGGGGCAGTCATCTGCTGCGACTGGCTGGGGGGTGAGGAGACAGAGAAGATGAAAAGAACAGGCATGTAGATAGCAAACAGCATGATGGGGACTCAATCTATGGGAGAGAACAAACAGATGTTAATGACCAGCAAAATATATATATATATATATATATATATATATATATACTGTGTGTATATATATATATATATATATATATATACGTATATATATATAATTTCATTGAGAGTGAAGAAAGGAGTGAGGCCCAGTGCATTATTGGAGGTCCCCCGGCTGACTAAACCTATTAGCAGCATAACTAAGGGAGGGTTCAGAAACACATGATCCCTCCCTAATTGTAGGCTATATCAAAAAGGTAGGTTTTAGCCCTATTCTTAAAAACAGAGATCGAGTCAGACTCCCGAATCCAGATTGGCAGCTGGTTCCACAGGAGAGGAGCTTGGTAACTGAAGGCTCTGCCTCCCATTGTACTTTTGGAGATTCTAGGTATTACAAGTAATCCTGCATTTTGGGAGCGTAGTGCTCTGTTAGGATAAGACGGAAGTATCAGATCTTTTAAATAAAAAGGAGCCTGATTGTTTAGAGCTTTGTAAGTAAGAAGAAGGATTTTAAACTTAATTCTAAACTCTATGGGAAGCCAATGAAGGGAGGCCAGAACCGGAGAGATATGATCTCTCTTTCTAGTACCTGTTAAAACTCTTGCTGCAGCATTTTGGATCAGCTGAAGACTTTTTAAAGATGTTTTAGGACAGCCTGATAATAAAGAATTACAATAATCTAATCTTGAGCTAACAAAAGCGTGGATCAGTTTCTCAGCATCACTCTGAGACAAGATGCTCCTAATCTTGGCAATATTACGCAAATGATAGAAGGCAGTCTTAGAAACAAATTTAATATGTGATTTGAAGGACAGATCTTGATCAAAAATAATTCCAAGGTTCCTCACAGAGCTATTAAGAGAAAGAGTAACCGCATCCAAACTGAAAGTTTGATTTGGAAAGGTATTTCTAAGGTTTTTTGGACCAACAAGAATGACTTCAGTCTTATCTGAATTTAATAGCAGGAAATTATAAATCATCCAAGCTTTGATTTCCTTAAGACAGGCTTCTAACTTGGCTAATTGATTACTATCATCTGGCTTCATTGACAGGTATAATTGTGTGTCATCTGCATAACAATGAAAATGTATACAGTGCTTTCTAATAATGTTGCCTAACGGAAGCATATATAAACTAAAAAGAGTAGGGCCTAGCACAGATCCCTGTGGAACTCCATGACTAAGCTTTGAGTTGAAAGAAAACTCATTATTTACATGAACAAACTGGAACCTATCAGATAAATAAGATCTAAACCACTGCAACGAAGTTCCATTAAGTCCAACATAGTGTTCTAATCAAGTAGTATGATCGATAGTATCAAAAGCTGCACTAAGATCTAAAAGGACAAGTACAGAAACCAGAAACCAGTCCATTATCAGATGCGATGAGGAGGTCTTTAGTGACCTTCGCTAAGGCTGTTTCAGTACTATGATGGATTCTAAACCCAGATTGAAACTCTTCAAGTAAACCATTTCCCTGCAGGTGGCCAAATAATTGCATAGCTGTAAAAGCTGTAAAAGCCTGCGGTACATGGCCTAAAGTTAATGAAGAATTGATTATATGAAGAATAAAGCTACCAATAAGTGGGAAGACTTCTTTAAATAACCTGGTAGGAATAGGGTCTAAAAGACAAGTTGAAGGTTTGGATGAGGAAACTATTTTGTCTAACTCACAAAGGTCGATTGGAGTAAACTCATCAAGACAGACATCAGTTCAAGGAGTTGTAGTAGTTACAGTATTTAAGTTAACTGTGGGAAGAATCTGATTGATTTTATCTCTGATGGATGAAATTTTATTATTGAAAAAGTTCATAAAGTACTGACTACTAAGCTCTAAGGGAATGCTAGGATTGGCAGAGGAATTGCCCGCACCATCGACCTTCTTCGGAGAGCCTTTTGGTGGCCAGGGTTGAGGCAGGATGTTACCAGCTATGTCCGGGCCTGCACCCAGTGCGCCACAGGGAAATCGTCATCTTCCCCTCCGGCGGGTCTTGTTCATCCTCTACCGGTTCCTTCCCGCCCCTGGTCCCATGTGGCTTTGAACTTCGTGACCGGCCTGCCCCCCTCTGGTCACTTCACTTCAGTCCTGACGATAGTGGACCATTTCTCCAAGGCAGCACATTTTGTGCCTCTCCGGGGGTTGCCTTCTGCGCGGGAGACAGCGGATCTTCTAGTGCAGCATGTGGTCCGTCTTCATGACATCCCGGCTGAGATCGGATCGAGGTCCACAATTTGTGTCCCAGGTTTGGAAGGTGTTCTGCACGGTGTTGGGGGCCACAGCTAGCCTCTCATCTGGGTACCACCCGCAGAGCAACGGCCAGTGTGAATGGGCCAATCAGGAGCTGGAGGCTGCGCTCTGCTGTGTCATCTCTTCCTGCTCCTCTTCCTGGAGTATGTTCCTACCCTGGATCGAGTACGCACACAACACCACGGTGTCCTCAGCTGCTGGGATGTCCACTGTTTCCGGAGGAGGAGACGGAGGTGGCTGTCCCTTTGGTGCAGGCTCACGCTAAGCGTTGTCGGCAGATCTGGACCATCACCCGCAGAGCCCTCCTCAGGACCATGGAACGTAATATCCAGGTGGCCAACCGTCACAGGAGGCCCGCCCCGGACTATAAGGTGGGTCAGAAAGTTTGGTTGTCCACTAAAAATATCAATGTGCCGGCCGAGAAGCGCAAGTTGACAAAGCGCTTCATCGGCCCTTATGTGATTTCACGCATTCTCAACCCTGTGTCTGTGCGCCTAGTTCTTCCCCCTTCTATGCGCATCTGCCCTACCTTTCACATCTCCCAGGTCAAGCCCTACATCTCCGATCCTCAGTGCCCGCCCCCCGCGGCTCCCTCCCCCCCGAGGATGATCGACGGCCACCCGGCTTGGGGGGTAACTGCCATGTTGGATGTCCGCCGGCGGGACCGGGGTCTTCAGTATTTGGTGGACTGGGAGGGTTTTGGCCCTGAGCATCGCTCCTGGATTT
Organism: Pholidichthys leucotaenia; assembly: GCA_020510985.1. Lineage (NCBI taxonomy): Eukaryota > Metazoa > Chordata > Actinopteri > Cichliformes > Pholidichthyidae > Pholidichthys > Pholidichthys leucotaenia. The sequence goes on from CM035837.1 coordinate 239,405,784, forward strand.
GCCCAGCGTTGATCCTTGACAAGCAGCTGATCCGCGATTTCCATCGGGCGCATCCAGGTAGGATAGGGCAGGTGCCTGGAGGCACCTCTAGAGGGGGGAGTACTGTCATGGCGGCCGCTGGGCCGTCATTAACTTCAGCTGCGCACACACCTGCCACTGGTCATCAGCAGGCTTTAAAAGCCAGTGTCTCTGACTGCTCTGCACGGAGTCGTCTGTCGCCTTTGCTACGCATCGCGTCAAGGACACAACCTCAAGCCAGAGTTGGAACTCAGTCTTCACGCCAAGCCACGCCACGTAAGCTACAACATCACTCACCTTGTCAAAGTGTTCTCCCCTGTGCACAGGTGGACCTCCCTGGCAGCAGACTCACCTCCCCTGATAACGGGACGTCATCTCCTCCTCCTCGGATCTCCTCCTCATCTCCTCAGCACCAAACACCACGCGCACCACGCTACACCAGGACACGGGGCCAGCAGGACTTTCGCAGCGGCACCTGCAAGTAAGCAGCACAAGCCTCAGCTTCCCGTTCTCACGAACTGTAATAACATCCTGTGCTTGTGTGTTCCAGGGTTGCCAGGTCGCAGCAAGACCCGCTCAGCTCCAGTGGCCAGACTACTACGCACTCACTCACTCATTCACACACTCAACACCCTTCACTGAGTTAATAAATAATTGTCAAACTAGTCTACTCATGTCGGCGTCTGTCTCCAGGGTCCTACAATCATGTCAACATCCTCATAACCTCAGGAAACCACGTTTAAAATCTGAGGCCAGTCTTACAAATGGTTCAAGAGATATGCATGGAACGTTCACACACACACAATCACACAGAGATTTGCTGAGTTTATAGATAGATGATCTTGTGTCTCAGTATGACCATTTCTTAAGTTTGACCTATCTAATTGTTTAAATCCATCAAACTAAACATGAATGCAAAGAGCAAATTTAACGAAATTGTTTACATTTTTTCACCAGGACCTTTGGCTGTCAGTGCCCAATTCTGTGTCTGCAAGGTCAAGGCAACAATTCTGCAGGACTGCACGAATCTCCTCTCAACTCACTCTATAGAGCAGCTGCATTTGATGCCCTGGTACAATAAATATTGCAGCTGCTGTCATACGATATACAGTATCTAGCCTAGACTGGTATGTATTTATACTTTTCAAAATCAGCTCATAGTCACTGTCACTTCTGTGCCTATAGTAATTATTGTTCAAACATCTCATAAATCTTATTTTGCAAATATAAAGTCTAATCTTTAGACCTTGCTGTTACTTATCGGCAATTGTCTTGTCAGCTTCTATGGTAGCAGCTCAAGTGTGCATTGTATGCTAATAAAAAAATGAAATAGAAAGCTGCAGGCTAGATGAGGAATGCAGATGTATTTCCCTGCAGTTGCGGCCACAGCGTTTAGCTATGGTACTTAGCACATCACATCAAGCAGAGGCAGTGACAACACGGGAGGCTGATGTGCAACCATATTTCATGCTACAGTCACAGCTGTCTAATTGAACTGCAGATCTGAAGTCAGTTGAAGTCAGTGTGTGGCAAGTGGTCTAAAGGCATTTTTAACTCCTAGACCAAAAACAGGTCGTCTTTGAGGGATTTTTTTGAAGTCATCAATGTTGTCATTTGAATCCATCCAGCCATTTCTTTCACCAGACCTATGAAGACCTGGGTCAAACCTTGATAAGAGTTAAATTGGTCTATCAATCTAAAATTGTTTAGAGATTCTCACCCCAAACTCATTGCAGCCAATTTACACACAATCCTCAATGCAGGATTGTATAAATCATTCTCTGTCCCTGTCCAAGCAATTCTATGGTTCATATCAACTCTCCCAACACACTGTCAGATTGATTCACTTTGGTTGGATGAATTATTTCTCATTTAAACCAACATTCATTTTATTTTGCTCATTCACACTGTGAAGTCGTGCAGCTTCTGAACCATCTCTTCAGTTCACCTATGGTGCATTTAAAGGACCATCTGCCTAAAGCTTCGGGGTCATTTTTTTTCCCAGAGATGTTTGAATGTTGTATATCACAATCACATCAGTTTTTCATGGTAATATATGGCCTAAAACCTGTCCTATTCTGGCTGACATTGGGGTGAGATTCATTCAGAATCATCGCTTCGTTTCTTCTTCTTCCATTTCATATTGTAAAGCGCACAGAGATGAGTTTAATTTCCCATGTGTCATGAACAATGCATATTCCAGATCTCTTAAAAGATGACTGAAAATTACAGCTGTGTGTGGCTTTTCAGCATTTCATATATATTTCTTTTATTTGGAAGAGATAGTACCCCAAGTACCGTGGTCTTTTCTGCTGCTAACTCCCACACAGGGCATGCTGGAAGACTTGCCATTTTAGCAGTCATGCTGAATCTCGTTTCATTCTACAGTACAATCTTCTAGCATTTAGTAGAAAAATCCAATGAAGTGTTTCAATGCCATACCATTATATAGGAAATACAGTAATATTAATACCAACTGTTAAAAAGTCAAGTCTTATCAACTGATTTTTGCCTCAAGCTCTTCCATTCCATATACAGTATTTTCTACTTCCCGCAGGTTCTTGGAGCAGAAGTCTAAGCAGGGGTGCTCAGACTTCCGTCTTCCTCCCCTCCAGCTCAGCTAGGGAGGACACTGAAGTATTCCCAGGGCAGCAGAGGAAGAGAAGCTGGACAGCACTCATCGTATGGATGCAGCCATTTTGATGGTGGGTGTGCCCAAGGTCGTTCTGGATACACCCTAAATGTGCCCTTCAGAGGTAAAGTGGGCTATCCCACATTTTTAACCCCTACTCTCTTATTGTTGTGAATATGTGATTTAAATATATTTTCATATTTATTTATTCACACCTTGAAGGTAATTATAGGGGGTAACTTTTTAATGATATAGGCACACTGATTTTTTGAGAATATTTCAACTTTAGAGCTCATTTTCTCAAAATAATGGTTTTGTGGGATAGCCCACTTTACCTCTGAAGGGCACAAATTTGAGTTACTCCAAGACAAGGAACTATCAGAATGTCTAGCGGTCTTTAAAGAAATATCAAGTCTCTCATCATATTTTTCATTATATATCAACCAAAGCCACAAAAAAAATTTTAAAGCAAACTGCACAATAAGCTTGCACATTCAAAGGAAGATATTGTAGTGTGTGGAAGTGTTATATTGGGTGATCTCCTAATCACACATAAAGTTGCCCTGTGCTCTGTAAGGATTCTGCTTTTCATTTCACTCACTGCCTAAGTGCTGTTTAAGGACACATTGAAAGGGCTGCTGTCCTTCAGCGCACAGGCAATAAAAGGCTGGAGTACATGAGATGTCAGAGCAGCACTTTATTGTTCAGTATTGTATTATTGAAGCACGGAGAAGCTTTTCTCCTTGAGTTTAAAGACACAGTGATTCAGTCGCAAAGTTAGCCACATTTACGCCTTGGCATTTTCAAAAAAGTCATCTTAGGCTAATTTCTGAATTGGTCCTTTTGAAACATTCTGTTATTTGTTCCAGTAGCCAAGAGCCCACAGAGTGTTAAATGATTTCATGTAGCTTCAGCTTCTTTAGTCATGAAGTCATTTGTGCAGCTCATCAAGAGTGAAGTTTTAAAAACAGACGAGGAAAAACTATATCCGTCGTAAATTGCTTGCAGACCTGGTAGGAGTGCTGAGGATGCTGTCATCACAGCGCTACATTTTCGGTTTCTGTGGGGCCCCAAGGCTCACACCAGGGTTGCAGTTATTGATTTCTCATTCTTACTCAAAGTGTTATTCATTTACCAACTGAGAGTTGATCTTAGCCATGATGAGCCGGTGGACCTATTAATTCAGCCGTGCGGTCATGTTATTTCTGTTGAGAGGAGAGTTGATTTTTCTTTTCTTTTTTCAAACTGCTCTGCTCATCCAGTGTTTCCCACAAGGTTTCCATGCTGTGTAAACTTAGTGTCACAGCAATTATAAGAACAGACATGAAGTCTGGTTATGGTTCCAGGGTTGTATGGATCATGGACTGCTGCCAGAGCACTTGGATTGGTGGGATAAGTATTTCCTTCTTATAAAATGTAAAGCTGTAGAGAGCCGTGTCAATTAGGGTTGTGCGTTATGACCAAAATTTTATATCAGGATATAAGTAATCTTGTTTGATGATAATGATATATATCGCAATATGCATTTTCTGTAAATTCTATAGTTTATATATAATCATCACATAAAAAGGACCACCTCTTTTTTTTACATTTTTAATTACATACTGAAAAAATCAGTTGTACAAATTCATTTGTCATTAATTTTATGCACTTTTTTCCCTGTTAATTTGTAGTGTTGTTATAAAATTGTTTGGGTCAGAGGATGATCCTCTGCAACGCAGCACGGTGGGAAACAGTCCCACATCCCTGGCTAACACAAGTAGCGGCTATTTGACTAAAACATTAGCTTGGAGTTAGCCGCTATGCTAACCAGCGGAACCCATACGCCTGGTGCGCTGCGGTGGAGAGGCGGGGCAGTGACAAGTAGAAATGGAGGATGTGTCTTTTAAATCCTGATATAAACAACGTTTTTATCGCGTCACCCAATATATATATTCATATTGCACAACCCTAATGTCAATTATACCATATCAGATTACAGCCATAAAATGTGCTCTTTAACTGTGGCGCCACCCACAGGTTCAGTGAAAAATGCTTCTGGGGTCCCCATCCTACTTGTGAAAAATCAAATGTATCCATGATTATTTGAGATCACAACTATAAGCTCTATCTAGCTCAGTTAGCAACATGGAGCTTTAATCCAAGCTAATTTTGGCAAATGAAGCACGTCTAGAAACAAAATGTCTCCACTCACAGGTCAGACTGAATGACTGTTTTTTGAGGGTCAAGACTGGAATGGATTATACAGAAGAGGAGGATAAGGAGAGGGAATAGTGTCAGTTTTATGTGTTGGCTTCTTTCCAATCCTGAAGGTCACCTTTTCACTGAAAAGCTCAGAAATGGTGGTATTGTTCTAGCCAGCAGTTTTGAGGGCCAATACGTGTGTTTCTCACCTGTGAATGCTGGTTGTGTACGTGCGCTATACAACAAATAGCCACTTATTTTTCTTCTTTAGTGGAGGTAAGTGCAAGTCACAATGAACCAAGTCACAAATACAAAAATGTTATGTTTTGAGATTTTACTTTCATCATAAACCGAAACAGTTGAAGCTCACATGCAGTATATTTTGTAAGCCTTACTGATGGCTAATGGTAAATGGTATTCACTTATACAGCGCTTTTATTCTCATCTCTTGATGAGAGGTCTTGATGAAACAAAACAATATGACAAAACAATGATCATAATAATAATAAAGTGTAATGATGTAATGTAAAAATAGAAATAAGAGTAATATAAAAACAAAACATTGGCCCCATCTGTGTTTGCCCACATGGACTCTAGCTGTAGTACAGATGAGCGAGTGAGATCTGCTTCGCTGCTTTGACCACAGCTGGGCTCCACAGGGAGTTAATGGGTGAGCAGACTGCAGAAACACTCGCACTACAGGAACGAGAAAAAGTTACAAATTTATGAGAAAAAAGGTGAAAATTTAAGAAAAAAATGTCAAAAATTCACAAAAAAGTAAATTTCTGAGGAAAAAAGTTGCAAATTTATGAGAAAAAATGTGAAACTTTAGGAGGAAAAAAGTAGCAAATTTACAGCAATAAAAGGAAAATTATTGGAAAAAGTTACAAACTTACAAGGAAAATTTTGCAGATTTAAAGCAAAAAAGTCAACTTTATGAGGAAAAAATTAGAAAAGGTTGCAAATTAACAAAAAAGTAGCAAATGTGTCATTAAATAAAATAAATTTACAAGAAAAAAGGTACAAATTTACAGGAAAAAAGTGACAAATTTCTGAGAAAAAAAAATTGCAGGTTTAAAGTAAAAAAAAAAGCTGAATTTTTTTTTTTTAGAAAGTTCTAAATTTACAACAAAATAGCAAATTTACAAGGAAGAAATAAATTTATGAGAAAAAGTCAAAGGATTACATTTAAAAAAAAAAAAGTGGCAAATTTATGAGAGTTTCAGAATTAAAAGAAAAAGTTAGCAAATTTGAAAAAAATCACAATTTTACAAGAAAAATTAACAAATTTATGAGAAAAAAGTTGCAAGTTTACAGTAAAAAAAAGTTGCAAATTTATGAGAAAGTTTAAAATGTTCAAGAAAATTTTCAATTTTTTTGTAAAATAGCAAATTTATGAGAAAATAAGTTGAAACTAGATAAGTAAAGTCCATGTGGGCAAACAGATGGGGTCAACGTGGAACCTGCAGACAAACCCACATGGACCCATAAGACAGCCCAGCTTTGGCCTACAGTGGGGCCCACATGGACACGCTGGCTGGATTCTTTGGTGTTTTCTTTGGTAGTCTTATCACTGAGTGGTTTTCTCTCTACACAGCCCCAGTATACTTACGTCAGTGCGTCCTCTGAGTACAGAGGTGGGTGGGGGATGGCAGACATATGCCAGCCAGCATGTCCGTGTGGGCCCACCCATAGGTTACGTCTGGGCTGTTAATTCATTTGTGGCCCAATGATGAAACGAGAAGGTCCACAGCACTGTAAATGCTGAGATGTCTTTTTGGCATAATGAAAGAAAAGCTGCCTCAGTGCTGTACTATTGCATTTTATGTGAATTTATTTAAGAGCCTCAAAATCCATTTAGCTGTGTCTGAGAAATCTGTCACTGCAGCATCACTAAATCCCCATCTTCAACCCACTGAAGAGCAAACAAGTTACAGTAAAGGCAGTGCTGACGGTGCAGATGGGAACCCCCAGAAAACTCTTGATGGATATGTGGGATATCTGCTGACTTCTGACGTGATTACAAACCAACTTTTAACCTTCTGTGGCAGGCAAACTAGTGACAGAGCGACGCCACTAGAAGCCTATAGAACCTCGATCAACTTGAGCGGTCTTCAGAAAGTGAACCGACACTGCGCTTGGTAACTCTTAGGAAATTAAAAACCCCTGCCTGCCCTGCTGGTGAGCATAAAACCACAATCAGAAAATTTGGCTCTTGAGACTCAGCGGTAACTGTTTTCACTTTTCATCAGGCCTGGCATTGTAAAACTGCATTAACTGCTGGCTGTTTGTTTACTTTTCTGCATTTCCTGCATTATGACTGAAGTCGGCCATTATTTATGCTCCAAATTTTATCTACCACAAACTCCCTGAGGTCATTACCGAACAAGACACAAACCAAATGATGCCACCGCTGACTGCATAAGCAAAGCATACACTTTATTATAATAAGCTGTAGGTTTGGAATGAAAATGAATTGCCTGGAGCACTTGGAACACAAAATACTGTCATGATCACACTGCAAAAGGTGAAATCTAAGACAAAATATCTTAAATCAAGGCTATATATGCTTGGTTTGTTGTTTTTTTGTTTTGTTTTTTTTGTCTGAGAAGATATTTCTTCTTGTCATGTAGTTTTTTATAATACAATTCCACTTACTTTCAAATAGTTTTTACTTGTTTTAAGCAAATTTTTTTTCTTGTTTTAGGTTAAGTTATCTATTATTAGGCAATTTTTGCTTAAGTAAAATTATCTGCCAATAGAGCAAGATAATTTCACTTAAATGTTTAAAACAAGTAAAATATCCCAAAGTAAGTGAAATTTTCTTAGAAGAAATATCTTGCCACACAAAAAAAGCATATAGCCTTGATTCAAGATATTTTTTCTTACATAGATTTCAATTTTTGCAGTGCATTTATGGTGTATTTTTCCTCCCAACCTTACGCTTTTATAACTCCCTGACACATTTGTCTACATGTGTTTAAATTTATAGTGTCTTGTGAATATGAATAACAGCCAAAGAACATTTTTACAATAATAAGTAGGGGGTGCTCAGAGAATGCATACATCCACCAAAGCTGTTAAGAAAAGAAAAAAAAGTGATCAAGCATCTGCATATAGGTCTGGTCCAAAACTTAACCCTGTATCCAGGGTTTGACATTAACACCAGCCAACCGGCCAATGGCTGGTGGATTTCAGCAGGGGCCAGTAAGACAGCCACTCCCACTAGCCACTTTGGCCGGTTGTAGTTTTCACAAACGGCATCTAAAATAACACTGGTCAGCACCAAATGTATTGTCATAAATCCCCGTGCGCCATTGTACGGCGCACGAGGGAGAGAATGGAAAACCCAATTACGTGAGTAGAAAGTGCCATTTTATTAAACTTGGCCACAAAATAAGTCCAGTTGTCCACAAAAATACAGGAAGTTGAAAATGATGAATTATGGCCACCAGACATACATGGCGCCTGCCGGATGCTCTACAGCCCGGTCAAGGGGAGGCCTAGTTCCGCAGGACTGCTGTCAGCACAGAGAGAAAGGCGAACATGACACTTACAGGGCTGGAGCGATCCCGGGGCGATCCGTGTAGTCTGGGGGATGAAGAGGGCGAGCAGGGTCAGCAGATTACACCAAGGGATTAACTGAACTTCAAGTGCTTGGCTGAATAATAGCAGGTAATGAAAACTCATACGTGGAGAGCTAGCTGCCGCGTATGGAGGTGAATGCGCCGACAAGCTCTTTCCACAAATGCAGCGAAGAAATACTCCTGAAGCTAACGAGGAAAGAGATTGCCGGTGCGAGAAAGCGTGGTCTGAACATGATTGGACCTGGTGTGTGAGAGAGAGCGTGTATGAGCGTGTGAATGGGAATGAATGGAGCGTGTGCGTGTGTGTGTGTGTGTGTGTGTGTGTGTGTGTGTGTGTGTGTGTGTGTGTGTGTGTGTGAACACCCGTGACAGTACAGCTGATGGCACTTGACAGGAGAAGGGGGCATGCCCAAGCTGTCAAGGAGCGGAGGCCCAGTAGTTCCCTGAAGCACCAGGTGGAAAATAGGGCAAAACATAACAATAAGTCAGAACTGGGTTTGGAACAAAGTTTTTTTTAGCTGATTTAGGACAATTTTGATGTGCTGGATCCAAAAAATCACATCGGTTTTGCTCAATCAGGTCAACTTTTTGAATTATGATCACGTTATTTTACACGCTTTTGTTGACATGTATGGGTATTTTCGCTTTATATAATGCAAAATTCTTTTTTATGTCTTGAAATTCTCTAAATTTTGAACAATGATGACATAACATTCAATTTACATGTACTTACCTTTATATAAATGTAAGTACATGCACAGTACTAAGTAAGTACAGGTTTTTACTTAGCACCTGATCGAGAGAACTGGATGTCATTTTTGGATTCAGTGGTGCAAAATTGTCTTAAATCAGTTGAAAAAACACAGACAACTTACAAAAACATTATTTTTGTAACCCTGTGTAATAAACTTATTGCAATGTGAGGCTATAAAACTACAACTCCCATAAGTACTGTGGGTTTTTTCTAATCAGTTGTCTTTTACTTTCTCTTCTTTTTTGCTGGTGAAAACAGGAAGTGTCCATTTAGGTTAAATCCATCAGCAACTACTAATGACGTCCTGCAGCCATGAATTCAATTCAATTCCATTCCATTCAACTTGATTTATATAGCGCCATTTCACAACAACAGTCATCTTTCTCAACAACAGTCAACCCCCACAGTTGCAGAAAGACCCCAGCAATCAGGCGATTCCCTGTGAGCAAGCGCTTGGCGACGATGGAGAGGAAAAACTCCCTTTTAACAGGAAGAAACCTCCAGCAGAACCAGGCTCAGGGAGGGGCAGTCATCTGCTGCGACTGGCTGGGGGGTGAGGAGACAGAGAAGATGAAAAGAACAGACATGTAGAGAGCAAACAGCATGATGGGAACTCACTGTGGGAGAGAACAAACAGATGTTAATGACCAGCAAAAAAAAAAAATATTTCATTGAGAGTGAAGAAAGGAGTGAAGCCCAGTGCATTATTGGAGGTCCCCCGGCTGACTAAACCTATTAGCAGCATAACTAAGGGAACATTCAGAACACATGATCCCTCCCTAATTGTAGGCTATATCAAAAAGGAAGGTTTTAACCCTATTCTTAAAAACAGAGATCGAGTCTGACTCCCGAATCCAGATTGGCAGCTGGTTCCACAGGAGAGGAGCTTGATAACTGAAGGCTCTGCCCCCCATAGTACTTTTGGAGATTCTAGGTATTACAAGTAATCCAACATTTTGGGAGCGTAGTGCTCTGTTAGGATAATAGGGTAGTATCAGATCTTTTAAATAAAAAGGAGCCTGATTGTTTAGAGCTTTGTAAGTAAGAAGAAGGATTTTAAACTTAATTCTAAACTCTATGGGAAGCCAATGAAGGGAGGCCAGAACCAGAGAGATATGATCTCTCTTTCTAGTACCTGTTAAAACTCTTGCTGCAGCATTTTGGATCAGCTGAAGACTTTTTAAAGATGTTTTAGGACAGCCTGATAATAAAGAATTACAATAATCTAATCTCGAGCTAAAAAAAGCGTGGAACAGTTTCTCAGCATCACTCTGAGACAAGATGCTCCTAATCTTGGCAATATTACGCAAATGATAGAAGGCAGTCTTAGAAACAAATTTAATATATGAATTGAAGGACAGATCTTGATCAAAAATTATTCCAAGGTTCCTCACAGAGCTATTAAGAGAAAGAGTAACCGCATCCAAACTGAAAGTTTGATTTGGAAAGGTATTTCTAAGGTTTTTTGGACCAACAAGAATGACTTCAGTCTTATCTGAATTTAATAGCAGGAAATTACAAGTCATCCAAGCTTTGATTTCCTTAAGACAGGCTTCTAACTTGGCTAATTGATTACTATCATCTGGCTTCATTGACAAGTATAATTGTGTATCATCTGCATTACAATGAAAATGTATAAAGTGCTTTCTAATAATGTTGCCTAACGGAAGCATATATAAACTAAAAAGAGTAGGGCCTAGCACAGATCCCTGTGGAACTCCATGACTGAGCTTTGAGTTGAAAGAAAACTCATTATTGACATGAACAAACTGGAACCTATCAGATAAATAAGATCTAAACCACTGCAACGAAGTTCCATTAAGTCCAACATAGTGTTCTAATCTATCAAGTAGAATATTATGATCGATAGTATCAAAAGCTGCACTAAGGTCTAAAAGGACAAGTACAGAAACCAGTCCATTATCAGATGCGATGAGGAGGTCTTTAGTGACCTTCGCTAAGGCTGTTTCAGTACTATGATGGATTCTAAACCCAGATTGAAACTCTTCAAGTAAACCATTTCCCTGCAGGTGGTCAAATAATTGCGTAGCAACAACTCTTTCTAAGATTTTTGAAATGAAAGGGAGATTAGAGATTGGTCTATAGTTAGCTAAAGCTCCTGGATCCAGCGTTGGCTTTTTGAGTAAGGGTTTAATTACAGCCGTTTTGAAAGCCTGCGGTACATGGCCTAAAGTTAATGAAGAATTGATTATATGAAGAACAAAGCTACCAATAAGTGGGAAGACTTCTTTAAATAACCTGGTAAGAATAGGGTCTAAAAGACAAGTTGAAGGCTTGGATGAGGAAGCTATTTTGTCTAACTCTAAAAGGTCAATTGGAGTAAACTCATCAAGACAGATATCAGTTGAAGGAGTTGTAGTAGTTACTGTATTTAAGTTAACTGTGGGAAGAATCTGATTGATTTTATCTCCGATGGATGAAATTTTATGATTGAAAAAGTTCATAAAGTCCTGACTGGTAAGCTCTAAGGGAATGCTAGGATTGACAGAGTCCTGACTCTTTGTCAACCTGGCTACAGTACTGAAAAGAAACCTGGGATTATTCTTGTTCTCTTCTATTAATGCAGAATAATAACTCGTTCTAGCTTTTCTAAGAGATTTTTTTATAAATTAAAAGATGATTTCTCCAAGCTAAATAGATTTCATCTAAATTAGTGGAGCGCCAATTTCTTTCTAATTGACGAGTCTTCTGTTTTAAGCTACGCGTTTCTGTGTTGAACCAAGGAGTTAGAAATCTCTGTTTAGACTTTTTCGTTTTTAAGGGGGCCACCAAGTCTAGAGTCTGATGCAGAGAAGCTGTAACACTATCTACCATGCTATCAATTACAGAAGGAGCAAGCTGTCTATAGCTTATTTCCGTTGTGTTGACACATGGCATAGAGGAAACAATCTGCATAAATTTGGTAACAGCATCATCTGAGAGGCATCTACTGTAATAATATTTTTCTTTAGGAGCCAAATAGTCAGAAATAGTAAAATCAAAGGTTAACAGACAATGGTCTGACAGTACAGGGTTATGAGGAGACACTACAAGATTTTCTATTTCTATGCCATATCTCAGAGCAAGGTCCAACGTATGGTGGAGATAATGAGTACAATTTCCTACTTTCTGAGAAAACCCCATCAAGTCTAATATTGAATTAAATGCCACATTAAGGCAGTCACTATCTACATCTACATGTATATTAAAGCCCCCTACTATAATTATTCTATCTGATTTCAGCACTAAATCAGCTAAGAATTCAGCAAATTCGGATAAAAATTCTGAGTAGGTTGATGGAGGACGATAAACTATGGCAAATAAAATTGGGTTTAGCCTAAAATTGCTAAAGTGCCCAATACTGAGGACCAGGCCCTCAAAGGAATTATAACGTGTTTTTTGCTTTACATTACCAAGTAATTTGGAATGGTAAATTGTTGCTACTCCTCCTCCACGACCAGAACTTCTGAGATTTTGACAGTTTAAAAAACCAGAGGGAGTTGATTCATTTAAACCAACATAATCCTCTTGCCCTAACCAAGTCTCTGTAAGGGATATTAAATCAATCTGATGATCAATTAACAGATCATGGATTAACAGAGACTTGGGAGTTAGAGACCTAATATTTAACAAACCGCATTCAATTTTTAAATTATGAGGAGGAACAGAGGCCAACCCATTCAATTTAGAGGCTTCATGTTTAATTTGAGTTTTACCAATTTTTTGCTTAATCACTTTGGGATGCTTATATATTATATTTTTATTTACTTTGGAGGGAGCAGACAATGATTCTCTGATGGGGAAGACAAGGGCTAAGTTGAGGGGTGGCGGATGAAGAGGAGCTGCAGAGAGGCATGTAAGACTGCGACTCTGCTTCCTGGTCCTAACTCTGAGTAGTCAAGGTTTTGGAAATTTGGATAAAAAAGATGCCAGATTGTTAGATAAATGAGACGCACCATCCAAAGTGGGATGGACGCTGTCTCGTCTCATAAGACCAGGTTTTCCCCAAAATGAGCTCCAATTGTCAATGTAGTCCACATTGTTTGCAGAACACCACACAGACAGCGGTTCAAGGATGACGAGCGGCTAAACATGTCATCACTGGTCAGATTAGGGAGGGGCCCAGAGAATACTACAGAGTCCAACATTGTTTTGGCAAAGTCACACACCGATTCTACATTAAGTTTCGTGACTTCCGACTGCCGGAGACGGATGTCATTAATGCCGACGTGGATAACAATTGTGGAGTATTTACAGTTACTTTTAGCCAGCACTTTCAAATTTGACTCGATGTCGCCTGCTCTGGCCCCAGGAATGCGTTTGACTATGGCCGCTGGAGTCTCTAGGTTCACTTTTCTGACTACAGAGTCACCAATGATCAGAGTTTTTTCCTCAGCGGGTGTGTCGCTGAGTGGGGAAAAAAACGATTAGAAACGTGAACAGGTTGGTGGTGTACCGGGGCTTTGCGACTAGGCTTCCTTCTCACCTTCACCCACCCAGTCTCCTTGCTGCTGAGGAGAGCCGGAGGACCGCTAACGGGGCCTATGCTAGCGAGCTCCGCTGCAGCTAGGGGACGTCCGTCGAGAGTAACTGACGCAGACGGTGTTTCAATGCAGCGGAGCCGGGATTCCAAATCAGACAATCTTGCCTCGAGCGCCTCAAAAAGACAACATTTATTACATTTACCGTTATCACTAACAGATGCAGAGGTGTAGCTAAACATCTGACACAGAGAGCACACCAGAGGAGGAGGGGAAGGAGAGCTAGTAGCCATAGCTAGTGGCTAACCCAAAGCTAACAAAAACACAGACGAAAGGTGAACAGAAGGCTAAAGAGGGTGATTAGATGACACTGAGAGCACACACAGGTTCAAGAGGCTTGATAAACAGAAGTGAGAGCTAACAGTAGATGGAAAAAAGTGATTAAAATACAATTAAAGGCAAAAATCCTCAGGAGAATTAGGAGAGCTAACCACAGAGCAACCCACACAGACAGCCAGCAACACAGGAAGTGGCGATACGTTACCACAAGACATCTGAATTATGGGAACATCCCCCTGCATCATGTAAGATAAGATAAGCCTTTATTAGTCCCACAATGGGGAAATTCCAGGATTGCAACAGCACAGGGATAGCAACACTCAGAGCAATAATTTAAAAGATAAGAAAATAAGAGCAGTGAATATACATACAGTATGTACACATAAATATATAAATATATATACACACAGTGCGGAGCATCGTAGCTAGATGGAATAAACAGCTTAACCGTCTATTTAGTTACCCTACATGGTATGAATATGTACCCATACATATTGTCACCCTCCATAGCGACTGATATTGTCCTAGTTGTATACTGGAGGGGACCATTTGTGTAAGTCTGTTGCGTCTTTTGCATTCAATACTATTAGGTTGTCACGTTTTTTTGCTATTTCTGCGAGCAGCCCTGCTTAGGTTATACAGTCTAACAGCCATAGGTAGGAAGGACCTGCGAAACCTCTCAGTCGTGCACCTAGGATGATGTAGTCTACTGCTAAATAGGCTCCTCAGTGCGTTCAGTATGTCCTGCATGGGGTGGGACTCGGACTCCAGCAGAGATGATGGTTTAGCCACCATCCTTCTCTCCCCTATCTCCTCCACTGGGTCAAGGCGTTGCCCCAGGACAGAGCTAGCTTTCTTGATTAGTTTATTCAGTCTCTTCCTATCGGCTGCTGTAATGCCGTTGCCCCAGCAGACCACTCCAAAAGTGATGGCTGATGCCACCACTGTGTTGTAGAATGTCTTCAAGAGCACCCCTTGTACACCAAAAGACCTGAGCCTCCTCAGTAGGAACAGCCTGCGCTGTCCCTTCTTGTAGAGTGCATCCGTATTGTGTGACCAGTCTAGTTTATTGTTCAGATGAACACCCAGGTACTTGTAGGATGTCACGATCTCAATATCTGTTCCCTGGATGTTTACTGGTGCTGTGAGGGGTTGTCCTTGCCTGCAGCAGTCCACCACCAGCTCCTTAGTTTTCCTCACGTTGATCTGGAGGCAGTTACGATGGCACCAGTCCACGAAGTTCTGGATAAGTCCTCTGTACTCAGCTTCATCTCCATTGGAGATGAGGCCGACGATCGCAGAGTCATCAGAGAACTTCTGTAGATGGCAGTGTGTTGTGTGAGAAGTCCACAGTATAAAGGGTGAACAGTTTGGGTTCCATGCCCACCACTCAACAGAGTCTACAATAAGCTTGTTCTTAAGATAAATCTAAATTTTTCTTAGATAAGTGCAATTGTGTAGGTGCTGTGTTCTTAGAGCTAAAGAAGGCATTTGACACTGTTGACCACAACATCCTTTTAATCAAACTTACTCAGTTTAATTTTTCAGAATATGCTATCAAATGGATGAAATCCTATTTAACCAACAGACAGCAATGTGTAATGGTCAACAGTGTCAAATCGCCATATTTGAAATGTCAAATGGGAGACCCACAAGGCTCTATACTTGAACCAATATTATTCCCTTATACTGTACAAAAATGATTTACCAAATGCATGCCAAAACATTCATATACAAATGTATGCAGATGACACAGTAATATTCACACATGCAGAAAACACACAAGAAGTCGCCTGTATTCTTACAACGACGATGACCCAAATCCATGACTGGCTGAATAATTCATGTCTCTGACTAAATACTAAAAAAACTGTTTGCATGATGTTTACTAAACAATGATCAAATATTACAAACTCAAACATCATCTTAAAAGGGGAGGAGCTGCAACTAGTCAAGGAATTTAAGTACCTTGGCGTGATTTTAGACTCATCATTAACCTTTAAAAACACAACAAAAAAAACCCCTCAAACATAATCAAATTCAATCTGAGAAATTTTTTAACAAATTAGACCATCACTGACAGATAGTACAGCCAAAATGTTTCTGCATGCAATGATCTTCTCACACATTGATTGCTGTTTTACCAACTGGCCACTCACTGGTATAACCATAATCAAACCCACTGAATCTTTATACAAAAAGCCATAAAAATCTTTGATAAGAAAGATTCCACATATCATTATTGTCACATTTACAAGAAATACAATTTTCTATCTTTTGAAAATTATAAAACTCTCAAATTTGCCTGTTTAATTTCTAAAATATTAAATGGCTATGTACCCCCACCCTTCCCAGGAAAATATGTTAAGTTTAGAATTGTCACCAGTACAAACACCAGAGCAATCACTAGAGGAGGTCCGCCACAGACACACCACATTTGCTCAATCTGTGCTGTCAGTGAGGGGCACCAAGATCTGGAATAATATACCACCTGCAATCAGAGAACATACCACACCAAACACTTTTAAGACTCATCTTAAAAACTCTGACTTTTACACAACTAAAACTGTACCCATAACTAGTGGTTGCTCTGCGGCATCCACATATACGTATATAGTATGTGCCTGTGCATCACACACATATGCCCCGCCTCTTGTTTGTTGCTGTTGTTTGTTGTTACTGTGAGGTGCTTGGGTGCATGCGTGTGTACACAGCACTTCACTCGTGTGACATTTGAATGTTTTGATTGTAGCACCTTAACTCTTGCACTTTAGCATATCCACTTGGTACAGTTTCATTGCAGATGTTCTTCTTGTGTATGATTGTTTGTTTGTTTGTTTTTGTGAACCACTGGGGGACTACAGATGAAAATTAGCAGTATTGCTAAATCTGGCATACTTACATTTGTGTTAATCCATCCATCCATCCATCTTCTACCGCTTTTCCGGAGGTCCGGGTCGCGGAGGCAGCAGTTCAAGCAGAGAAGCCCAGACTTCCCTCTCCCCAGCCACATTGCTCCAGCTCTTCAGAGAGGATACCAAGGTGTTCCCAGACCAGCTGGGAGACGTAGTCTCTCCACTGAGTCCTGGGTCTGCCCCGGGGTCTCCTCCCAGTGGGACGTGCCTGAAACACCTCAAGTGGGAGGCGTCCAGGAGGCATTCTAATCAGATGCCCATGCCACCTCAACTGACTCCTTTCAATGTGGAGGAGCAGCGGTTCTACTCTGAGCCTCTCCCAGATGACTGAGCTCCTCACCCTATCTCTGAGGGTGAGTCCAGCAATCCTACGGAAAAGCTCATTTCAGCCGCTTGTATCCGCGATCTTGTTCTTTCGGTCATTACCCAAAGCTCGTGACCATAGGTGAGAGTAGGAACATAGATTGACTGGTAAATCGACAGCTTTGCCTTAGAACTAAGCTCCCTCTTCACCACAACAGACCGGTACAACGTCCGCATCACTGCAGATGCTGCTCCAATCCGTCTGTCAATCTCTCGCTCCATTTTCCCCTTACTCGTGAACAAGACCCCAAGATACTTAAACTCCTCCACTTGGGGCAGAAGCCTGTCCCCAACCCAGAGAGGACAATCCACCTTTTTCCGGCTGAGGACCATGGACTCGGACTTGGAGGTGCTGATTCTCATCCCAGCCGCTTCACACTCGGCGGCAAACCGTCGCTTTGTGTTAAACCGTAACATTTGTGTTAACGTCCCTTTCAAATAAACATTAAACAAACTTAAATAGTTGCAAACAGTTGCAATGTGTGTCGCTAAAGTTCTGTCGCTAAAGTTCGTTTTTGGTTCACCCAGTACTGAACACTAGCAACTGTTTAACTCTAACTGTCCACATTTTCACACGCCCCTAGTGGTGCAGTGCCGCAACTGCACCTGTCAACTGAATCTCGACATCCCTGTGACTCCCCAGTTGTACCAGGACTTGTACTGTTCTGCCAGTTTCAGAAGGTGGCAGACACGCGTTGGAGGACTCAATGGATGACACGTAATACACCAAAGAAGAACTCCTCATTTCCTTTTCCTGTTTTCATCCTTTTAGCACAGAAAGCTTATATGGCCGCCACGATCATCATGAATTGTCACAGAAAACTGCATCATACAGAAAAAATAGCCGCGTAATACAAACAAAATTCACGTGGGATAATCATAAGAGTTTGTAGATGTAGCTCAAGTAGGTTCATTTTGTCGTCTTTTAATTATTAACCTTTTGTTCTTATTAAAGACAAAAATAGAAAAGAGATGTTTTTACCTTCTTTACATGTTTCAACTGTTCACTGCAGCCTTCATCAGAAGTGTCAGCTGATTGCTGTGAGGTGTCATTTTATCAGCTGACTTTCATAGGTGGGGCCAGCCCAGCAGACCTGTCAGATCCACCAAGCTGGCCCTGCTTTCCACCGTCCGATGGTCTCTGGAGAATGTGGTCCCAGGTGTGGGAAAGCATAAAGGCCCCCTCATCCCGGTTCATGCTATCTTTTCCCCGCTTCCTGATTTCTATGGCCTCCTTGAGCCAGCGTTTGTGTCTGTTGCTCTCCGATCCAGTAATTTGTGCTTTCCCACACCTGCGACCACATTCTCCAGAGACCATCAGACGGCAGCCCGGCAGACCTGTCAGATCCACCGAGCCGGCCCCACCTATGAAAGTCAGCTGATAAAATGACACCTCACAGCAATCAGCTGACACTTCTGACGAAGGCTGCAGTGAACAGTCAAAACATGTAAAGAAGGCAAAAACATCTCCTTTCTATTTTTGTCTTTAATAAGAGCAAAAGGTAAATATAAAAAAAAGTTTGTAGATGTGGTAGAGAGCGTAAATGACTGACAAAATGCAAAACAATGACCACGATGAGCGAAAACGGACCGATCACGCAAGCGAGCAAGCCCCCCCCCCCCCCGCCACCGGTAAGTGACAAATTTATTTGGTTTTTTCACATTGTACTGATACTGTGGTTCATATACTTTGAAGATAAAATAATAAAAAATTATAAAAAATTTTATAAAATAATAAAATGTGCAAAGTCCACTTTTGATTGAGTTATGTAATTTATATAGCTGTCGTGACATTATGCAAATTAGATGCGTAAATTTATTCCTATCTGAAACTTTGGATCATATTCTACATCTTTCTAATTGACAGTAAGCCATTATCTCTTGCAACTTTCAAGTTATAGCCTTGGAAATCTGAACTATTTTCTTGACAAAAAATCATTACCACTCTTGACCACTAGGGGTTATGGTGCCAAACGGCACCTGGGACAGTTAGAGGGGACCTTTTATGTCAAAGCTGTTGGCAATCTTAAAAACTGTGTATAAACTGTTTTGCAAACTTTTACAAACCCAGACGATACCCCAAAATTGCAGCATTTATGAACATTCCTCAGCACTTGCCACCCCATGAGATACTAGCTTGATTTTCACCAAAGTTAATCAGAAAAGTTGGCAAATCCAAAAGTCGCCAGTCACCACATTTGCCACTCCTAATGACACTGCTATGCTATCTGTCCCACCCAGATGTGATCCTGCAGCTCCAGGGATGTGGACCGGTGACTGGAGGGTCGTCGGTCCACATCCCTCACCGTTGTGCCACCACTGACAGCAATTTTCATCAAAATCCGTCCAGTAGTTTTAGCCTTATCGTGCTAACAAACAGACAAAGAAACAAACACCAAAGAAAACATAATCTCCTTAGCAACAATATTACATAAACTGATGGCACTCCAAAATAAGCTGTATTAACACAAACATGCAGAAATTTAGCTTCAAAATGTATTCCAATAATTTTCTGTTGAAGTCTTCTTTAGAGACTTTCATAACAGTAATAGCACTGTTAAATAGTTGAAGTCACGTCTGTTGTTGGACAGAATAGAGGGAGCATTATGTCTCTGATCACTCAGAGGAAGACAAGTGATGCAGGACTTCTGTACTGCAGCCAACCTCAAAATCTCTTAATCAAGATGTTTGTGGGGTTTTTACTCTGAAATGCCTCATCTTTCTTCCACAGCACCGGTAATTCAGAAAGTGTCTTGCTGTTCAGTGGTTTTATTGAATTTAGTGTAGTTTGCTGTGCTCTGAGAAACTATCAACAAGATTCCATTTTTGTGCTGTGCTGTGTTTTCTTTGTTACATACATCAGAAGAAAAAAAAAACACCCAGCTTCACTCGCAGATAAAACTGGTGCTCAGAAGAAGCAGGGACTGGAATGTAATGAAAGTGCAAATGAAATTAATTATTTTTTTGCAATAACAGCCATACAGCTGAAGATAAGGTGAAAATTATCTGTTATGTCTTGTAATTGACTGTAAATTACTTTTGTTTCTGGGCTTGGAAAATGGCTAAGTGATGGTACAACATAATGAGTAGTGGAAAAAATAAAACATCTAATAAATGAGATTTAAAGCAAAGCTCCTTTTATAGTAAACTGACGTTAAGCTCTTAAACCAATCTTCTTCAGCATTTAGAAATTCAATTTCTGTGAAGGTTGAAGATTCAGATTAAAATAAAAAAGTATATTTAAAATGTATATTTTTTTATGAAGGCTTTTAAAGACTTCTAACAATCAGTTGGAAGTTTTTATGGAATGTATTTGTTTGCTGACTGGGATAAGAAGCTGGTACCATCACCCTCATTTCTGTTTTATAATTACCTACAGCTGACAATTAGCTTAACAGCAACCAGAACTTAGGGGAAGACTGTAGGATGCAGTACTAACAGGACAAATTGGGACATTTTTAAACAGTTTGTTTTTCCTCCATGCAACATTTTCATAAATAACCAGGTTAACTGGATGGGTTTAACTCTTCTAAGCAAAGTCACAGTTCAGTTTTACCTTGCTTTACTAAACAGGGATAAGTATCTAAATGTTCTATATGGTATACATACATAATACTTATGCTTAGATCCATATGTATTTGGACACTGACTCAAGTTTTGTTGTTTTAGCTGTTTACCAAAACATATTCAGGATACAGTCATATAACCAATATAGGCTTAAAGTGGAGACTTTCAACTTTAACTTGAAGGTATTCACATCCAAATTGGAGTTACAGTTTAGGAATTGCAACCCATTTTATTCAAAAATTCTTCATTTCAGGAGCTCAAAAGTGATTGGACAATGGACTCAATTAAGTGCCGGCCGCTAATGAGCCCTAAATGCAGCACAGCTGGCAGGCTTTGACAGCAGGAAGCTCCTCCAAGCGCTGTCACAATAAGAGCCCGGGGAGCCAGAGGGTAATCACTGCTGTCAAGCCTGCAGGAGATGACATATGACCCGAGCGCGGACAAGATCAGCGCTCGGATCATAACAGTACCTCCCCCTCGAGGGCGGCCTCTGAACGCCCAATGACACCCAAGCCCCCCACCAGGCCACGGGGGAACGGACCAGCAAAGACCAAAAAAAAAAAAAACGATGACGACAACAGGAGCACTCAGACAGGAAAAAAAAAAAAAGACACTCCCATGCACAAATTACGACCAAGGTAGAACGTAAAGGAGACGATCACAGGGCAAAATAACAGCGACCAGGATAATCACAAATACACAAACCATGGTCAAGGCAGACTGAAAATGAAACAATACAGAGCACAACAACAGAAAATGCCATATTCCCAAAGGCAAAAAAAAAGACATACCAACTGTTACAGGCAATGAATTTTAACAGAGGAAAAATGAACAATGAACACCCGCTAGGAGGGGGTGAGATGCAACAATATCATTAGTACTGTGGCATGAAGGCCGATAGTTCGGGGGGCCACCCTGCATCTAGCGTCCACATCGCAGGCAGGGGGAAAAGAGACAGTTCGGGCGGCCTACCCCAGTCCCATGCCCGGGGATACAGTTCCTCTGGCGGCCGGGCCCGATCGCCGAAAGGGCGGGAACGTTTGTCGGGTGGCCGACCCAGAACGCCGAACCGGCGAAACAGCTCACCAGGCAGCCGACCCACATCACACAGCCACCAGGACCGTAGGGGGGAACTAGAAGGAGCCCTCCCTGGAGAGGGGGAAGTGCGAGGGAGAGCCGGGCGGAGTATTCGGAACCCCAACAGCCCCCGGTGGAGATGAGCTGTGATGATGATCCTGAGGACGAGGATGATGAGGATGAGGATGAGCCAGTCCAGTGTCTGGTGGCAGGGGATCTGCAGCTCCCTCACCGACCTTGACTTCAGCTGGTGCTGCACCCGCGATGGACCCCGATTGGGTCATGGCTGCACCCGCAATGGACCCCGATTGGGTCACGGCTGCACCTGCGTCGGACCCCGACTGGGTCATGGCTGCACCCGCGTCAGACCCCGACTGGGTCGGCAACGCACCAGAACCGACCTCCAACCCTGAACCCGAAACCTCTGGCACAGCGACCGGAATCAGCTTCGCACCGGTGACCCTGGGAGAAGGCTCAGGAGAGAGAAAAGAACCGGGATCAGGATCATCGGTAGTGACAGAGCCCAGCGAGACGAGTTTGGACGCAGCGGATGGCTGCCCCTGGCTCGTCTCTCCGAGAGACAGGCAAAAGTGCTCCAGGATAGAAAGGAGAAAAACAAAGTAGAGCACTTGCCTGTACTCAGGTTCTATCGCTGTCCAGGACTCCAGGCTTTTAAAACGGCTGTAATTAAACCCTTACTCAAAAAGCCAACGCTAGATCCAGGAGCTTTAGCTAACTATAGACCAATCTCTAATCTCCCTTTCATTTCAAAAATCTTAGAGTTGTTGCTACGCAATTATTTGACCACCTGCAGGGAAATGGTTTACTTGAAGAGTTTCAGTCTGGGTTTAGAATCCATCATAGTACTGAAACAGCCTTGGCGAAGGTCACTAACGACCTCCTCATTGCATCTGATAATAGACTAGTTTCTGTACTTGTCCTTTTAGACCTTAGTGCAGCTTTTGATACTATCGATCATAATATTCTACTTGATAGATTAGAACACTATGTTGGACTTAACGGAACTTCGTTGCAGTGGTTTAGATCTTATTTATCTGATAGGTTCCAGTTTGTTCATGTCAATAATGAGTTTTCTTTCAACTCAAAGCTCAGTCATGGAGTTCCACAGGGATCTGTGCTAGGCCCTACTCTTTTTAGTTTATATATGCTTCCGTTAGGCAACATTATTAGAAAGGACTGTATACATTTTCATTGTTATGCTGATGACACACAATTATACCTGTCAATGAAGCCAGATGATAGTAATCAATTAGCCAAGTTAGAAGCCTGTCTTAAGGAAATCAAAGCTTGGATGACTTGTAATTTCCTGCTATTAAATTCTGATAAGACTGAAGTCATTCTTGTTGGTCCAAAAAACCTTAGAAATTCCTTTCCAAATCAAACTTTCAGTTTGGATGCGGTTACTCTTTCTCTTAATAGCTCTGTGAGGAACCTTGGAGTTATTTTTGATCAGGATTTGTCCTTCAATTCACATATTAAATTTGTTTCTAAGACTGCCTTCTATCATTTGCGTAATATTGCCAAGATTAGGAACATCTTGTCTCAGAGTGATGCTGAGAAACTGATCCACACTTCTGCTAGCGATAGATTAGATTATTGTAACTCTTTATTATCCTTCTTCTTACTTACAAAGCTCTAAACAATCAGGCTCCTTTATATTTAAAAGATCTGATACTACCGTATTATCCTAACAGAGCACTACGTTCCCAAAATGCAGGATTACTTGTAATACCTAGAATCTCCAAAAGTACAATGGGAGGCAGAGCCTTCAGTTATCAAGCTCCTCTCCTGTGGAATCAGCTGCCAATCTGGATTCGGGAGTCAGACTCGATCTCTGTTTTTAAGAATAGGGCTAAAACCTACCTTTTTGATATAGCCTACAATTAGGGAGGGATCATGTGTTTCTGAACCCTCCCTTAGTTATGCTGCTAATAGGTTTAGTCAGCCGGGGGACCTCCAATAATGCACTGGGCCTCACTCCTTTTCTCACTCTCAATGAAATATTTTTTTTGCTGGTCATTAACATTTGTTTGTTCTCTCCCATAGATTGAGTCCCCATCGTGCTGTTTGCTCTCTACATGTCTGTCCTTTTCTCTTCTCTATCCCCTCACCCCCCAGCCAGTCGCAGCAGATGACTGCCCCTCCCTGAGCCTGGTTCTGCTGGAGGTTTCTTCCTGTTAAAAGGGAGTTTTTCCTCTCCACCGTCGCCAAGTGTTTGCTCACAGGGGATCGCCTGATTGCTGGGGTCTTTCTGCAACTGTGGGGGTTCCCCCTACAGTTGATAGTGCTATGAGATGACTGTTGTTGTGAAATGGCGCTATATAAATAAAGTTGAATTGAATTGAAATTGAATTGACTCCGACGATCTGGGCTCAGACGTAAGGAGATCGTCCTCTGGCTCCCACTCAGCTACGTCGGGCTTCGCAGCTGGCATAATGGTGTCCGCAGCCTGAGGACCCTCCAGCACTGGCGTCCACACCGACGACCCACACGGCGTGGTGGCTGGGGGCCCTCGACCCGCTGGACCGGACCGCTCATCTGTGGAGACCCGGGGACGCTTCGTCATTGGCGCAAACTCCACGCTGCAGTCCGCTCTCCTCCTCCGCCCCCGACGTGGCTGCGGGGCTGGAACAAGGCTATCCAGAACCGCAGGCCCCCTCCTCATCCGGCGACGTTGGCCTGGCGGTGAGGACCACACAGCGGAGGGAGACACAGAGACAGCGGGTTTAATAATAGAAGCTACAGCAGGTGGTGGGAGCTCGGGGGACTGCGAACCCCGAACTCCACCCCCAGGAGTCAGACAAGGCAGATCACAATTATGAGGAGATGAGTGAACTAGTACCTGCCTGTCTCCCGGAGGGAGGATGGTGCCTGCTGTAGCGGACGTTGCTCCTCCCTTTCCCCGCTGGATGGTGATGGAGGGCCCCCTGGGAGGACGAGGGGGAGCCGCTCGCGATGGATCTGGGACGGGGCTCGCCCAAGCTGGACTCTGGGCACTCACAGCAGCTGGGGAAGGCGTCGAGGTGGAGGGGGCGACAGCCGAGATGAATCAGGCACGGAGCACTGACGGGACAGCAGGAGAAGATGACCTGGGGGGAGAGGCTGCGGGGATTCCCTCCTGGCGAGACGCCGAGGAAGCAGTTGACTGGGGAATTGAGTCTCTCTGGTGGCCTGGAACAGGATCCGGACGGGGTTCGTGCTGAGGTTAATGATTTTTTTGCTCCTTCCTATTGTTCCTCGTATTATTCTTATTCTTATGCTACCTGTACCCTCTATCCTGTTGGCAGGCGCGTCCCCGAGGCAGCCGTGTCACTGGAAATGCAGGTTCATTTTCTGTGTCAAGTCAAATTCTCTCGTATGTTATCAGTGATCTGTTAATGTACTCGGCAATAAATCTTTTCTGATTCTGATTCTGAGGTTTAAAGCTGGTGTGACGATGGTTTCTTGCAGGGCGCGAGGCGAAGGTGAGGTCCGGGAATCGCCGCTCCTGTGCGGAAACTGAAGCGAGCAGGTCGGCATACTCAGGAAAGTCACTCAACGCTGGGTTCCTCTCCACTAGTCTGACTGCCGCCGTCACATGCTTAATTATCTGCGTGGGGTGAACAGCGGAATGAGCTGTTGCCACTCGGTCCCAAATGGAAGCAGCTGTGCGTTGAAGCTTCTCCGGGGGATTCCCGAATGACGACACGCTCCCACGGGGATCACTCCAGGGCGGTGCGAACTCCTGGACCGGAATAGAGACAGGGATGGGATCCGGACGTGAGGAGCGAGGATGCCTCCTCTTTGGCTTCCTGCCGGGGTTTCCCTCCAGCCCACGGAGTATCTCGTGTTGTGCGGCGATGTCATCCCTCCTCGCACTGACTTCAGGGTGGTCGGCATAGCAGGGAAGATGATTCAACACGTCCTCAGCACAGTCCAGGTACCAGCGCACGTCGCTGTGATAGTCGAGGAGGGAGGCGGAGATGAGCGTTTCATCCACGTATTCCAGGGCGTCCGCTAGCTCGTAGCTCTGACTCCGAGTGCGGCCCCTCCGCAGCGGCATGGCTTCAGCACGCAGTACCCAGACAGGAAAGTGCAAAGTCCAAAAGCAAACTCACCGGGAACAGCGTCTCGGTGTGGCGCCTCCGTTTAGGCGTCCTGGCAGCAGTCTACTGTCACGGTGGCCCTCGCGAGCCACCATAAGACGCCAACAAGTCACCGGTGAGTTTGCAATGATGTTTATTCGACCAAGGAGCAGAGGATAACACAAAGTAACAAAGTAATGGAAAGGAATGAGCCTCAATGGGCTAAAACACACCATAATGAAAACAGGATCACAACAGGGTAAACTTACATTCGTAGATGATGAATAGACAGCGTCTGAGCCGGGGGATGCCCGATGCGTCAGACAATGAGGAGTTTTGACGGAGACTGTTGCATTGGGCTGCTTTCAGCGTCCGCTTAAATGCCGGCCGCTAATGAGCCCTAAATGCAGCACAACTGGCAGGCTTTGACAGCAGGAAGCCCCTCCGAGCGCTGTCATAATAAGAGCCCGGGGAGCCAGAGGGTAATCACTGCTGTCAAGCCTGCAGGAGATGACGTATGACCCGAGCGTGGACGAGATCAGCGCTCGGATCATAACATGTTTGGTGTAAAGAAAGCTTCACTTTTCTGGACTAAGTGGTACCAAAATGTAAAGTTCATTATAGGTGTGTTTGTAACTAAAGAAGATGACGAAAATGCATTGGGTCTACTAAATTCATTTCGGTGGGACCAGCTGACAAATTATAATTTAGTAAAGCTAGTTGGGTTATGTTATGAAAACAAATATATAACATGTAAGCTGAAAGTAAATTTGTTAAGTACAAATAACATAACCAAATTTAGTTGGTTGACCTCTTGTTTAATTAAAGTGATTTTAATTAGTTATCAGAATTTAAAAATGTTGTGTTATGGTAATACTTCATTGCTCAGGCTCAGCGCGCGCTCGCGGATCACATTCAGCAAGCGGAGCGGACTTTCCTGGACTCTCTGGTTATTGTGGTTGGTGACTTTAACCAGAGCAACCTGAGCCACGGACTCCCCCGGTACAAACAGTTTATTAAATGCCCCACCAGAGGAGAGAACACGTTGGATCACTGTTACACTACAGCTAAGGACACGTATCGCGCTGTTCCCCGCGCTGCGCTCGGACTATCTGATCACGTGATGGTCCACCTGATTCCCACATACAGACAGAGACTGAAGCTCACAAAACCTGTTGTGAGCACTACGAGGAAATGGACCAGTGAAACTGGGGAGGAGCTGCGCACGTGCTTGGAAATAACTGACTGGGACATGTTTAAAGGAGCCACGCATGATCTGGATGAATACATGGACACTGTGACCTCATATATCCACTTTTGTGAGGAGAGCATTCTTCCATCGCGCACCAGGGTGAGTTACTCCAACGACAAGCCCTGGTTCACAGCTAAGCTCAGACAGATCAGGAAGGAGAAGGAAGCAGCATTGAAAAGTGGAGACCGGGACTGCTACAGGGAGGTCAAATACCGGTTTAGCAGAGAGCTGAGGAGAGCTAAATCTGTGTATTCCGAGAGACTCCAGCAACAGTTCACTGCTAACGACTCTGCTTCTGTGTGGAGAGGACTGAGGCAAATCACCAACTATCGGTCTCAGGCTTCTAAGGGACAGGATGACAAAGCCCTTTGTCAAAGGCTGTCCCAACACTATGCCCGTTTTGACACCTCGTCAGCTGCGTCCAACTCCCCCTCTCCCCCCAGCGCCACTGCCTCCATGGTCCCCACTTCATCAAAGGCGCCCCCCTCCTCCCCCCCCGCCCTTGCCATCAGTGAGCAGGACGTGCACAGATAGTTCTCCAGACTGAATCCGCGCAAGGCCCCCGGTCCCTCCACCCTGAGACACTGTGCGGAGGAGCTGACTCCTGTCTTCACAGACATTTTTAACACCTCCCTGAAGTCATGCCACGTGCCGGCCTGCCTCAAAACCTCTACAATCGTCCCTGTCCCCAAGAAGCCACGGATCACTGGACTTAACGACTATAGACCTGTAGCGCTCACCTCTGTAGTCATGAAGTCCTTTGAGCGCCTGGTCCTGCCCCACCTCAAGACCATCACCACTCCCCTCCTGGACCCACTGCAGTTTGCCTACAGAGCCAACAGGTCTGTGGACGACGCAGTCAACCTGGCCCTCCACTCCATCCTGCAGCACCTGGACTCCCCGGGAACCTACGTCAGGATCCTGTTTGTGGACTTCAGCTCTGCATTCAATACCATCCGCCCCGCTCTGCTCCAGGACAAGCTGTCCCTGCTCAACGTGCCTGACTCCCTCTGCAGGTGGATCACCGACTTCCTGATGGACCGGAGGCAGCATGTGCGGCTGGAAAAGACTGTCTCAGACTCTGTTAGCATCAGCACTGGATCACCCCAGGGCTGTGTACTTTCCCCCCTGCTCTTCTCCCTGTACACCAACTCCTGCACCTCCAGCCACCAGTCTGTCAAGCTGATCAAGTTTGCGGATGACACCACCCTCATCGGGCTCATCTCCAACGGTGACGAGTCCGTCTACAGGAGAGAGGTGGCCCAGCTGGCGTCCTGGTGCAGCCACAACAACCTGCAGCTGAAAGCTCTGAAGACAGTGGAGATGATCGTGGACTTCAGAAAAGTCACAGCCCCTCTGCCCCCCCTTACCCTCACACTCTCCCATCACCACTGCGGATTCCTTCCGCTTCCTGGGCACCACCATCACCCGGGACCTCAAGTGGGAGCCGACCATCAGCTCCCTCATCAAAAAGGCCCAGCAGAGGATGTTCTTCCTGCGGCAGCTGAGGAAGCTCAAGCTACCCACCAAGATGTTGGTGCAGTTCTACACGGCCATCATCGAGTCCATCCTCACCACCTCCATCACCGTGTGGTACGCAGGAGCCACCGCCAGGGACAGACTAAGACTGCAGCGCGTTGTGCGCACTGCTGAGAAGGTGATCGGCTGCAAGCTCCCATCCCTCCAGGACCCGTACATCTCCAGGACCCGGAGGCGTGCAGGTCGGATCATAGCCGACCCTTCACACCCTGGACACACACTGTTTGCCCCCCTCCCCTCAGGCAGAAGACTTCGGTCCATTCAGACTAAAACCTCCCGCTACATGAACAGCTTCTTCCCCTCTGCCATCAGACTGCTGAACACTAAGTGACTTATTAGACTCTCGTGCACTACGTACAGCAGCTCAACCGGACTCATGACAATTATCACTGTTTTCTCTTTGCACTACCGACTGCACTGTGTGGAACTCCACAATATCTGCTGCTTGTTAATATATTTAAAAATTGCATAGATTAGTATTACTTATTCATATTCTACCTTTTATTGCATGCATAGTTTTTTATTTTTATCTTTAGTGCTACTCCATGTTTAATGTTGCAGCATTGCACCGAGACAAATTCCTAGTTTGTGTACTACATGAACAATGGCAATAAATCTCATTCTGATTCTGATTCTGTTATGTTAGATTAAATTAATTTTTATGTTCTCTTAGCATAATTCAATTAGAATGGACCAGTTGACAAGAAAAAAATTAATAGAGAGCCATAATCCCACCCCCTCTACTTCCACATATGGGACCTTAAATCAGAAAAATTCTCCATTGAAATGAATGGCAAGAGTGAAATTATCTTTTGATCCTGATTAAATTTTGCCACAAGTTACACATATGATGTTTGTCAATTTAAAAGATAATTTTCCACGTAAATAGCGGTGCAGGTTGTTGTCTAACTGTTAAAGTATAAGGTTATGAAAATACGTAAATTAAAAACTACAGACACAGATGGACGGAGTATTATGTTCAGTAAACGGCACATTATTGTGAAGAGCAGTGTGGTGACGTGCACTTCCCGTCATGTCACCGCACTGCTCTATACAAGGCAGGGTGCATCTATATTGCGGCCTCTTTGACTGGTGCCCTCTGCCAGGTGCCTGCCATGTTGCCGCATTCCCAGTTTCATCAATAAAGCTGTGTTCACCAAGTCATCTTGCCTCATCCTTCACCAAGGTATTTTACCATACATAACATTTGGCGATCGAGGTTTAACTCACGGAGGCGTGTATCACACCACTTCGCCCCTGTCTCGAGCTGCCAGGCGAACTGCCGATGCCTTGACCCATGTGGTTTGAGGCTTTCCAAACCTACATCATCGCGCTGGACCTCGGTAAGCTCGGCAAGTTAAGAGCGCGTGCACTTCTTGTTCTTAACCTGGGTATTGAGGGCCAGCAAGTCCTGCGCACACTCGGAGCATTGGACTCTTTTGAAGACATTGTGGAGCTGCCAGCAAACCATTTTCACACCCCGGCTAGTGTGACTGTCTGGAGGATTCATTTTCGGCAGCGACATCAGCGGCTAGGTGAGCATATTCATCAGTTTGTCGCCGACTTGAGGCAGCTAGCTAGCGAGTGTCACTTTGGGCCGTTGGAAGATGAAATGGTATGTGACCAGCTTGCGGAGCACACGTGCAGCACCGCATTGCGTGCTAGGCTTCTTACAGCACCCAAGGACTTAATATTAGCCAGAGCTGTTGAGCTAGCTCTCCAGCTGGAGGCTGCAGACAAGCTAGCTTCAGAGCTAACCTAGCGCCAGTCACAGTGGCTGCTAGAGCCACCCACCGTGGCAAATGTTGCAGACTCGGATAGCGAGGATAGCTTGGACGATGATACTACGGAAGCCAACACTGCCAGCTGAAGGTCTGCCCCGGGAAAACCCCTGTGCAAGGGTTGTGGGTCTGCACGGCACCGCAATAAGGCTAAGGACTGCCTGGCTAGGGGAAAACATTGTAGCAGATGTGAACGCTTGAACCATTATGCTAGAGAGTGCTGTGTATATGAACTGGAGACCCCACGGAAGAAATCACTCCACCTGCCCCTGACGACCATCCATACAGTGTCCCCCAGTACAAAAGGGTACACATACTGCACAGTCGAACTGGACGGTGTGGAGGTGCCGCTGCTGCTCAACACGGGAGCGGAGGGGTCGTTTCTGAATTGGGCCACGGTGAGGAAATTTTTCCCCCACTACAGGATTAGAGGTAACCCGGTGCCGTTGTATGGTTATGGAGGTGGCAGGCTGTGCACGGTTGGGACTTTGGAGTTAACGGTGCGGTGCAAGTCTGTGAAGATGGTTGACTTCATATTACATGTGACAGCGCGAGGCGATAACATTATGGGCTGTGATTTGTTTTATGGACTGGGTTTCACCATAAAAGATGCCAGGAACGAATGATCGGCTTGTGGCCAATGGAACCCTCTGGTTCCAGTGGTTGATGAGGACATTGTGTGGGATGAAGAGCTAATGGACACCACAGCGGTCAAGCAGGACCAGCTTCACTCAGGTTCGGTGCAGGAGGGTCTCAGTGCCGGTGCTCGGGAAACAGTAGAGGGGGGTACTGAGTGTGGCAGCAAGGCCCCTGCATCGGCGAGTGAAACCATTGTGCTAGCCCCAGATGCCTCCAGAGCGTGGCTGCAGGGGAATGAAGGGTCTGCAGCTACAATGGTGACTACTACAACAGTTTTAGAAGAGGACGGGGCCAGACCGACGAGCATGGAAGTACCGCATGCTCAGCAGCACCACGTCAGGTCGAGCCAGGCCCCGCTGAGGGTTTTGGACTTGGTTCAGGGTGAAGAACGTCCACAGCGAAGATGGGCCAAACGACAGCCAGCAAAACATCGAAGGTTTCTGTGTATAGTGGCTAAGCTGGGCGCAGCATACTTCAGGTTGTCCGACGGCTCATCGAGGCACACCAATCAGCTTCAGTGTGTCCAGGAAGAGGCTCCAAGTGATGAGGCTGGACAGGAGTCAGTGTTGGTGGTGAAGGAGTCGGGCTCCATCGTCCAGAAGGTCAGCCATCATCCCAGAGTTCTGCTGCTTCCAGGGGCGCGCTTGCTGAGGGGCTGCCCTGGGGCCCCCATGCAGGTTCTACCACTCCCACCCAAGGGACTGTGTTGTAAGTAATGGTTTGTTTATCGTTCTGATGTTATGTATATATACTGTATGTTTTGGTATGTGATTGTTTTATGTATTTTTTTTTATTTATTTTTTTTAGTTTAGGAGCACAGCGAGTGATTTTAGTTTATTAATGGACTTTTCTTTAGGTATGGGTGGCAGAATAATTCACCCCGCCGTGCGGGCTGTACATTGTCAACCCGTCAGCCCTGTTTTAGGTTGCTTTGAGTGAGTGTGTTAGGCCAATTTAGTACTTTAGTTTTCATTATTTTTAGTGCGTGATTTGGGTCCTAAATTGTGAGGGGGGGTTCACTTGTGTGTGTGGTTTTGGACTTTTCTAAAGGGGGGAGGTAGAATATTATGTACAATAAATGGCACATTAGTGTGAAGTGCAATGTGGTGACGTGCACTTCCCATCACGTCACCGCACTGCCCTGTATAAGGCAGAGGGCATCCATATTGCGGCCTCTTTGACCAGTGCCCTCTGCCAGGTGCCTGCCATGTTACCGCATTCCCAGTTCCATCAATAAAGCTGTGTTCGCCAAGTCATCTTGCCTCATCCTTCACCCAGGTATTTTATCAAACATAACACGGAGCTTACGTCATCTTTTCAAAGAGCGCCCAGGGTGAAGTAACTAACAGTTCTTTGGATCTGCTGCAGCTCTCACAATACAAAACAATACCTTTGTGTTGTTTTTCTCCTCTTTACATCCGTTTTTCATCGGTAAGGAAACAGGAGGTGAGGTTTTAGTAATCTCCTGCCATGCTCGTGTTTAGTGATGGGAGATGATGGGAGTTTTTGTCCGCTAATTATTGAAACAAAAATGAAATATTACTCTATTATTATATGACAGCCGAAAACTTTAATTACTTGGAAAATTATCTTTTAAACTGACAAACATCATATGTGTAACTCGTGGCAAAATTTGTTTGGGATCAAAAGATACTGTAATATAGCTCTTGCCAGTCATTTCAATGGAGAATTTTTTCAATTTAAGGTCCCATATGCGGAAGTAGAGGGGGCGTGACTTAGGCTCTCTAATAAGGACAGTGTTTCTTTCTTTTTTTTTTTTTTTGAGTGTTTCCTGACATGGTTTACACTGGAATGAGCACCTTTGTGTCACAGTTTGGTGGAAGATTAGACCCAAATGCAATATTTAAAGCTGGCGATTGATTTATTTAGAGCCGGTCAAATGGGCTCAAAAAACACAAAATAAAGACACACAGCTCGGAAGCTGAAACAAAAACTAAACTCATCTGGGATGGATACAGGCAAGAACAGGAGCGTGTTGTTCACTCCAATATGACGAATGTCAATGACCTGATAATCTGATTCCTAAAATGGTTAATAGCATTGCTTCATTAAGCTCTAATGTACGGTCTAATCTAAAAAATCTTGGTGTCATTTTTGACCAGTTGATGAGTTTTGATCAGCATGTCAAATCTCTGACCCGGAGTTGTTTTTTCCACCTTCGAAATAGCTCCAAAATTAGGTCATTGGTTTCCTACAGTTAGTTAGAAATTATTATTCATGCCTTTGTTTCTTCACGTTTGGACTACTGTAATGCTCTTTTCACATGTCTTACTAAATCCTCTTTACACTGCCTGCAGTTAGTCCAGAACTCTGCTGCTAGATTACTAACTAGGTCCAGTAGATTCTGTCATATTACTCCTGTTTTGGCCTTCTTGCATTGGCTTCCTGTAAACTATAGAGTTGATTTTAAAGTTCTTGTTCTTACTTACAAAGCCATTCAGGATGAGGTGCCTTCTTATATCAGTGGCCTGCTCCATCTACACCATCCCAGCAGGTCTCTCAGGTCTTCTAATCAGAACCTACTGGTAGTCCCTAGCACTAGGCTCAGAACCAAAGGCGATAGAGCCTTTGCTGCTGTTGCTCCCAGACTTTGGAACTCCTTACCTTTGGAACTTAGATCTGCACCTTCCATTGGTGTTTTTAAGAAGCAACTAAAGACCCACCTTTTTAGCCTGGCTTTTTAATTAACTATGTGTTGATTGTATTTTTATGTGCTTTTACTGTCTACTTTGTTCTTTTACTACTTTATGTGCCTGTATTTTTATTTGCTTTGTTTTTTTACCATGTTAAGCACTTTGTGACTCTGTCTGTGAAAAGTGCTCTATAAATAAACTTATTATTATTATTATTATTATTATTACTAAAGTCACTCATGACGAAACACAGATTGGAGCTGACATAAATAGACACACGAGTAATCAAACACAATACAGAGCAGGTGGGCACAATCAGGAGCAAAGGGAGATGGCGGGGAATGATCAGAGACACAGGATGGGCGGGGCTGAACAGATAATCACACACAGAGGATTCACAACAGTCAGAGGGGAGACAAGACCACAGCACATAATGATGATAATAATAATAACTATAACAACTGTGATGACAAGAAACCCAACAGAGAAAAGAATATGCAAAACTGAATAATAACAATAACAATCCAAAGAAAATAAAGCACATAACACAAAGCGAGGGCATGGACACAGGCCCCTGCCCTGAAGACAGAATAATACAAATCATAAATTAGGATGACAGCAGGGGACCCCGCCCACGTCCTGACACTTTGGGGCAGATTTACTAAGGCAGTGCAAATTAGCGAGTGTGCAAATTAGACAGAGCGCCTATGGGAGTGGCCAATTTTTGCCAGTGATCTACTAACAACATGCAAAATTATGAACACAGTCACAGTCACTTCATTTCAATAATGACCTCCCAACCACCCAGAACACGCACAATTGTGCACAGGCACAGTTGAGGAGGAAACGGGTCATCAGCAAAGGTACAGCCAGTGTGGAGGAGCAGAATAGTTTTTAAAGCTTTTTTTAAGCGTTTGTTAAACACAAAGCCCAGTAAAATAGTTTGTTCGTCATATATCAAAGTTTTGATTTCATTTCACAGACTCCTTTGCTTAATATGTATAAATTAAGGACTACTCATGAATAAATTGATTATTTGACCAATGTGTTTATTTTATTAACACAAGAACCATCAAGATATTCTGATGGAGACTCTGGGGTTTCATTATGTGAATAACTTTTTTTTTTTTAACAAAATCTACAGGTCTCCCAGTCCATGACTTTTTATAAATGCCATTGAGTTATGGTGTTGCAGTTCTGGGGGAGGTTTCTATGGATCTGTGCGCTCTCTTTGTTAATAATCTCATCATTGTTTTCCATATTGTGTATCCTGAACTGGGAGAGAGAAATAGAGGGAAGAGGGAACTGAATTACCGTTTTATGCACAGCAAAAAGAAATACTGTAAATATAGAAATATGGATAGAGAAGAAAAATGAAGAAAATTGGCATTGTGGAAGATTTTGCTTCAAGAGCAAGAGAGCATTGATCTGAGTCAAACCTCTGCAGAAAAGAAAGAAAAAAGAGTCATTTTCTGCTGATACATCTGTATGTCCACTGTGGTATAAGGGCTCCTATTGTATCCTATTTTATGGATACAAATTCATGTAGTAGACTATATACAGTATAAACAAATGAATTTTAAAAAAAAAAAAAACCTGCCAGCTGATGTGCAGTTCAGCATAACACCGATCTCTGTCAGACCGTTGATATTCATATCATTTTTTCTCTTCTTGCCTTGAGAGAGAGCAGTCGCATTTTTCTTCCCTCCTCTCGTCTGCCTTCCTGACCTATTCCCAGCTTTGTAATGTTGCGTTTTTGTCTGTGTTTAGTCGCTCTTCTTCTGGTGAATCTTAATCTAAACGGAAATTATGGATTTGGAAGCTGCTTAAATGTGCTATTGTCACTATTTTTTCAACAAGAATCGGGCCAAGGGGGAGCCCAAGAATTGGAACCTGCAAGGAGACTCATGGACATTGGAATTCATGCGTCTGTGGAAACATCATTGGTTATGATCTCAGGACTTCTGTTTTTGGCTGTGAAGTTCCCTGATGCATCAGAAATTGAAGGAAGGTGAGAGAGCTGATCAAATCGGACCCGGCAAGCTCCTTCATCAAATTCAACCAGTTGGGGAGGGCACGAGTAGCGGCAAACGGTGAACTGAATGACAGTGATTCAGTGGAGGAATAAATCTGGAGCCCTGTGCTCTCCATGGAAAAAAGTTTAAGCCTGCATATATGAAAGCACAGAATTGCACGGGTGAGGAAAAATTATATTCTCTGAGTGCACTGTGCTGATTTGATTTGACCTTGTCTTTGGTGCCCCGTGTTTACATTCCTCCTGATGAAGATAAGCGGAAGGAGTGGCTCTGCTAACCCAAACAATCGACAATCAGTTGTTGTCGTACCAGCGGATTGGACCCTCAAGGACAGTGCCCATGTGCCTTCTGCAAGCAAGAGAGATAGACTCTGGACTTGTTTATAAGTCACATGATTATAACATCTATCCACTGCCGGGAGGCGCCCTCTGCTGCTCACTAACAACTGTCACACTTACACTACACAATGCATACAACATTACATGACTGATACAAATACTGACTCATACAAATACACTGCCTCTCTCAACTTTTGTGTGTGATCTCCTGCTAAATGTCTGCTAAATGTGCATTGAGGGTTTTTTTTGCCTGCAATCAAAATTTCGCTCACTCACTGAACGCCATTTTGATAAAACATGTTTTTTTTTCTCTCGCCTACTGTGTCATATCCCTTCCCTTTTTCTTTTTTTTCCTTTCTTCTTTATGACTGGCGCCTAGCGGCTGCCCCGGCCTTGGATGCGCTCTGCAGAGCGTGCCCAAATGCCAAGTCACGTTTCGTTACCTTGTATTCATACATGTGTAATGACAATAAAGTTGAATTTCATCTCATCTCATCTCATATAATCTGTTCTTCTGTCATGCCAAATAAAGTCACGGGCAGAGAGAAGCTTCTGCCACGTGCCCTTGGTTCTCACCAATGTCTTGGCACCAACGATTGCTGTCATCAGGTGCAGATGAATTAAGACAAGCTTTTTGGGGGCGTTAAATCCTGGCACATTCAGCAGCAGATTGACAACCACAAACTTTAGTAAATCACCTTGAGCCAGTCATTTAAATACTCCACCCCCCCAAATTTGCACGTTGACATGACAACTCCCGCAAAAACATATGCAGTGAGGCCAGGCACAAAATTAACATAGTCCACGCCTTTCCACTGCTTATTTTGCCCTGCGCCCTTTAGTAAATCTCAACAGTAGTTTTTTACCGCCAAAACAGGGTTTTGCGATGATGCAGTACATTAGTAGATCTGCTCCTTAGTGCTCTTAGTCCTCATTTTATTTGTTTCTGGAGTTCAAACACCAGTGGGTACCATTTTTTAATAAGTAAAAGTTGCTAATTGGCAGTAGCAGAATTTGCAACAGGTTTTAATAGTTATCTCCCATTTATGTAACTAGGCTGGCATTTTTTTCACTAAGTGCATGAATATCGGACCTTTAGCTGGCACTATTCATATTAAAAATGTTTTATAAAGTATAATTAACAATTGAATAGAAAATTGTGCATTTCGTGCTCATACTGAAATCTTTGCCCCTGAAGTGCATTAAGATGAAGTTCAACAAATTGTGTTTTACTGCTGTTTAACTTGGAGTGAATCATTTTTGGCTTCCGTCGATTTGCACATTAATAATATTGCACAGCTCTTGGAAAAAGGTTCTGTCAACAAGAGACCTTTTTTCTGTGAAAAATGCTGAAATCTGAATGCATTTAATTTTTTACTGGTCTCCACAGATATAATGGGGAAAACACCCACCGTCGAAAATCTGGCTGTTTTCTAGCATCAAATTCCCATTCACGCAAGACTCAGCGTGGTGAAGCATTCCCCGTCACTTAGAGATCAATCATTCACACATGTGCGTGGATGGACACGGTGCCGGGGCTTTTCTGCCCATTAGTCAGAACTGTCTTTCTGTTTTACACAGTGAGTCAAAGGATGTGAGCTACAGCCTGAAAGCAACAGCTGGAGCCTGCTAGTGACTGTTGAAAAGAAGACCATAATTTAAAACAGACAAGAACTTGGAAACTTTCAAGCAAAATCACTCAAAAGACTGTTCTTTTTTTTTTTTTTTTTTACTTTCATGTGCACATCCATATATTTGATATTAAATAAATGTCAGTAGAGAGCAATCTGAAATATTTGCACCTCATGTTCTCCACATATGCTGAATTATCTTTTAGACCTACACAATCATTGCAACTTTATGGTGTAATTTTCTAAGCACTAAATCTTCAGTATTATCTTTTTTCTAGTCAAATTTGTTGCTTTTCGCTTCCTTGTTTTGCTCATGGAGCGCTGTGGTTACTGATGCTGTGATGCCGCGTATTATCCAGTCAGTGCGGAGTCAGTCCGAAACCCCACCCACACTTCTGGAAGCCAGAGCATGAGGAGAGAGAATGACTAAACTTTTATTGATAAAAATTACATATTTTGACTAACAACATACTTGGGGATGCACACCCTCGCAACCTCAGCAAAGCACTTATAAAATCTGAGGTCAGTCTGATGAACGGTTTGAGAGATATGTGAGAAACAGACACACACGCACACAGATATGCTGCATTTCTAGATAGATTATAATGTAGTCATATTGGTTTTGCTGCCGTTTCTCTGTCTGTTAGCAGGATTACACAAAAACTCCTTGATGAATCTGGATGACATTGTCACCAGAGGTGGCTGTTGGCCCAAAGATGAACTCATTCAATGTTGGAGGTGATCGGTGAGTGCATACCTCCGCCAAGGCCCTCTCTCGCAATGTACAGATGAATGGCGATATGGAAGGACAAAGGGACGGGGGGGGAGGACAAAGGGAGGGAGGGATGGGGCTTTGGTGGAGGTATGCACTCTCCAAGTGCCCTCTTGTTTGATTCTTAAAAATGCCTGTGGTATCCCTAGATATGATGATATGGGTCCCATAGGATTGAGCCCATAAAACAGGCCCAGGATTAACCTTTGGTCGGCCCCACATGGACATGCTGGCTGGGTGAACAAAAAATGATTTGCATTCCTTCTTCTCTCAGGGGCGATAATGACAGCGTCTCGTGTGCCGTCTGCCTCAGTGGCTGGACTTCATCCATTTCAACAGATGTTCTGCTGGATCTGCTTCGGTCTTTGAGCCACTGTGTTGTGAGCTGCAGCTCGCTGCTCCTGTTGCATGCAACATCAACCCCCAGTGTGGCTTAAAAACATGATGGAGGATTTGATCACAAGTGGATCCACGTTAGCACTTCACAGTGAAAGTTCACAGGAGGCTCACCCACAGCATAAGCCACAGTCAAAAGAATATGTTACATAAATTATACAATTTTCCAAAATGAAACTGAATTACTAGCCATTCTGAAATGTCTCTTGTAATGACATGGGCACTGAGTGCACAGCGAAATGGTTTTGTTCTCGGACCATTATCTCAGGCTGAAAAGAAATAACTTCATTAGGAGAGGGGACGTGGGGTGAGCCTGGACTGCTGGAGCAGGAACTGACAGAAAAAAAAAAGACTGGAAGAACAAATAAATGAAATGGAATAAATTAGACGGGAATAAATTCAATGCCAACACCAGACACAAATAAAATTTATTAGACTAATTGTCGTACGCTGTGCTAGAACTCGAGCACAGAATGAAAACAAAAATGCATGTCCACCACGCTCACACCCTGTGGTGTCTCTTCTCTTCATTTACTGCCCGAGTCTCCATGTTACTTTGAGCTTCAGCAACTAAGGCATAATGCTCCAGTTTTACAAACCCTCAAACTCCACATCAGCAGGCTGGAAGATTGATAACAGCAGGTTACCAGTTTTTCATCCTGAAAATTCACATCCTGCTTAGACCTTAATGTTCTGGACTCTATTATCCATTTTTTCAGTCTCACATTTGCTTGCTTTTTTCTTTTTTTGTGATTCCCTGTTT
Organism: Pholidichthys leucotaenia; assembly: GCA_020510985.1. Lineage (NCBI taxonomy): Eukaryota > Metazoa > Chordata > Actinopteri > Cichliformes > Pholidichthyidae > Pholidichthys > Pholidichthys leucotaenia. The sequence continues at coordinate 239,445,587 of CM035837.1, forward strand.
TGAGCCAATAAAAACAGCTTGGAACAGGGGCAGATGTTGGTTTGGGGGAGCACACAGCACCTTCCACCACTAACCCTGCATGTTGAGCATTGACTTGGGAGTGACAGACCATCTCACTATAACACAAACAAATCAATGTGTGTCAACTCAGCCAAATGACACCATCCATCCACCCATCCATCTTCTACCGCTTACCCAGGAGTCCAGGTCACAGGAGCAGCAGTCCAAACAGAATAACCCAGACTGCCACCCAGGTCACATAGCACCACAGTCACCATGATCCCTCTTGCAGGTGTTGAGTCCACTAGAGGGCGGACCCATGTGGCTCCTTTGGGTGCAACTGGGTCCTTGTTGCAAGTTTTTTCATGTGGATCTAGCCAATTCACACCTTGTGAATAAATTGACAGGCACCAGCACCTTTAACAGTATGGCAATACACTGATACCACAAGCACAGGAAGGGCTTGAGTATGTCTTGTTATTACACTGCTAATTACACGCAGTGCAAGAAGTGCTTAAGACTATGTAACTGACATATTATTTACTCGGCGGGTGTATGTCAAGCTGTAGTCACAAATACCCTTACGAATGGCTGCAAACACCATACCAATGATTTTTGGACCATTTTGTACAACCTTCTTAAGGCGGCCATAGGAGAATCCAGTGTTCATAGATTGTTCGTGGTCAGGTCAATGGTCTTGTCTAAGATTTCTACGAGCGCCCTACTAAAACCCCACATCGTAGGGTGGCCGTATAATCGCCATAGGAACAACATAAGAACTATGCAAGATGCTGGCCAGTAAGTATGCCTCAATAACACCTTAAGTTGTTCTTGAGGGCCTCTTACAGCAGTCATAGGAAACGCCAAATGAATTGGTGATTCATACAGTGTGCATAAGGCGGTAGTGAGGCGTTCATAAGGCAGAAGAACATCATTCATGCAGTATTTGTGCGGGCAAAATGTGCCACCGTAAGATGGCAGTAAGGATGCCATTGGAAGATCCCAATGCACCCTTAGGAAAAACGTAAGAACTCTCGGGCTATCATACAATAGAAAAGTAACTCATTTGTCAAGAATGCCTCAAGTTGCTCTTGTGAATTGAACGGCAGCCGTAAGAAACTATGACCCCCTCCTTGAATGTCTGCAAACTTCAGAATTTGTAGGAACTGGGAGATTCGTACAAACCCATTGTTCATAAGAATCTTCGAGACTGTAGCTTAAAGAATTTTGCTTAAAGGCTCAGGGATGGTACTAAATGAATGAAGCTGAGAAAAAAAAAATTGAGAATAACCCCTTCTATGCCCATAGTTGGAAAACTGCAATATCCTGGATTCTGTTCATTAGTTTCTGAAAATCCTTTAGCTAATTGGTTATTTCAGCCATGATGGATAGCATGAAGCGCAAAAAGAAAAAGTAGCAGCATGTTAATCAAATCAAGACAAACTTTATTTATATACTAACAAAGCAAAATTACAGACACCTCAAGATGAATAAAACAGCAAGTAATTATATAGTTTAACTGAAGGATTTTCACTTGGGAGAACAGGCTGTACCATGCCAATTGCCTGTATTAATTATATGTTTTTATGATTAAGCATGACACGTTATGTATGTGCATATACCCATTTTGCCTGCAACTGATACCTCTATAGCTACTTTAGCTGCAGCTTTACAAAAAAAATCAAAATAGAAATTACACTGAAGTTGACCCCAGTTGTGATCTCAAATGATCCCCAAAAGTCAGAAGTCATCAGAAGTCTATGATCAAAAATATGACTGCTTTTATGTAATACGATAATTTGTTTATTTTATCCAATCACAAATGACAAATGACATTTTTATGAACCATAATCCGGGTTGTGATAACAAAGCAAGATACTTCTGATTCATTCCTAGCAAGTGGCTGGCCAATGAGCATCCAGGTTCCCTCCCATTCACCTCCTGGTTGACCAAGGATGCTTTCAACACGGCAACATCCCAGCCCGCAGGTCCATGTGGGCCCCACCAAAGGTTAACGCCGGCCTGTCTTTTGGGTCCATGTGGGTTTGTCTGCGGCCTCCAAATTGGCCCCATCTGTGTTTGCCCACATGGACTTTACCTGTGGTACAGATGAGCGGGTGATCTGCCGACCCGCTTTAAACCCATCCGGGCCCCACATGGATTTAATGGGTGAACACCACAGGAAAAATAATGAGGAAAAAGTTACAAATGTATGAGAAAAAAATTGAACATTTATGAGAAAAACAACAAAAATTTATAAAAAAAAAAAAAAAGTTAAATTACTTGGAAAAAGCTACAAACTTGAAAGAAAAATTTTGCTAATTTAAAGCAAAAAGTCACAAATTTATGAGGAAAAATTAGAAAAAGTTGCAAATTAACAAAAAAGTAGCAAATGTGCAAGTAAATAAATAGAAAAACTTTACAAGAAAAAAATGACAAATTTATTAGAAAAAAACTGCAGGTTTACAGTAAACAAAAATTCAAACATTTTTAGAAAGTTTCAAATTTACAAAAAAAATAGCACATTTACAAGGAAAAACATATCAAATTTATTTGAAAAAGTTGCAGGATTACGGTAAAGAAAAGTGGCAAATTTATGAGAAAGTTCCAAAATCACAAGAAAAAGTTAATAAATTTGTGTCACAAGATGAGTTCTGGACATTTTGCCAGACTCAGCCTCAAAGCCTTTCCTCTGTAATTACATCTTCCTGTTACATTTTTGGGTCTATGTATTAATGTTCTGTTTGCCATTTTCCTGTCTATGCAGTGTTTTATTTTTATTTCTGCATTTATTTTTACACTTGAGTATGTTATTTTTTTTTTCCTAGTTATATCCTCCCACTGTTGACAGCTGTCAGGGGCGTGAAGCTTCTCGTGGGCGTGCCCTGTCAGCTGTCAGCTTTTGAATTGCCCTCCTCTCACCACCTCAGATGAGTCCAATCGTTCATCTTCACCTTCTTCTACCCGTTCAGGCACCCACATCTGTTATCAGTTCTGTTAATGAAGTTTATCCCTATTTAAGGGCTCCATTTTTCTTTTCACATGGCCGCATTATTGTCTGGACTTTATCCTCACCCCTGTCAGAAGCCCTGCCTCGCTCTGGTGCACAACTATTATAAGTTATTCTCCCTTGTTATACTTTGTTTTTGTGAGCACCGTGTTTTACTTTATGTTTGTTGTTTGTTTGTTTTTTCAATAAATTACACTAATGGCAGTTCAGCGCCTGGGTCTCGTTTTTCTACCCAGAAAGGGCAATTCATGACAATTTACAAAGTTGTGGAGAGAGAAATAATCAGGCAGAGAGGTCCAGATCATATCAAACTTTATTCAACTCTCTCTCACTCCATTTCTCTAGAAACACAAACAACAAAAGAGTAACAGCTCTCAGGCACCTCCGCTCTTAAATCCTACCACTCGGTCAGCCTTCTCTGTGTGCTGCCTTAACATCAAAACTTTATAATTCCCATTCTCTTTGTCGCTGTTCACATCAACACACCACCCCCACATCCACACACAACCCCCCCATGACAATTCCTTGTTGTCTTTTAAGTCTGAGCGTAAATATACTGAGGTGGATCCCCGCACCGCCCCCCCAGACTCAGACTGAGCCTTGACCCTCATGTCCTTTGGGCTTCAGCTTACGCCCGTAGCGGCTGTAACGTGGGGTCTGCGGCTTTGAGGTTGGGGGTGCGTCCGTCTGTGGGGGGACATTGGGAGAGGGGAAAACATCATTAGCCTGCCCTTGTGACTGATCTGACGAGTCATTTACCTGGGGAGTTCTCAGTGGGGGTCGTCCGCGCCGAGGAGTTTGGGCCAGCACCACTTGCTCGTCTGATAACACAAAAGCAGGCTTAAGCCTGTATACAGAGTGTTTCTCTGCATCCCCCCAAGTCTAACACAAAATGTTTCTCCCCGGGTTCCAGCACTCTGAACGGGCCATCGTAGGGCGGGCGCAAGGGGGTCCGGTGGGCATGGTGCCTGACAAATACGAACGCCGCGTCCTTCAAGACTTTTGGTACAAAAGCGCGTGGAAAACAGTGGTGGATCGGACCGGGTACCGTCCCTGCCACTGCGTTACGTGGTGAAAGCGGGGATGGATGGGTGTTTGCCGCGGGCCTGTCCGGCAAAAATTCCCCTGGGAGCCGCAGCGGCTGGAAAAAACCAGCTCTGCTGGGGAGGCTGCCAAATCCTCCTTCGGTGCTGAACGCAACCCTAATAGAACCCATGGCAACCGGGCCACCCAATTTGCATCTGTAAGTGAAGCCCTGAGCGCTGCTTTAAGCGATCTATAGAAACACTCACATAACCCATTGGCCTGTGGATTGTACATGGTCGTGCAATGAAGTGAGACGCCCAGGCTCCGGGCCATGGTGGACCAGAGGTTGGAAACAAATTGTGGGCCCCGATCGGACGTGATATCCAAAGGGGCGCCGAAACGTGTCACCCATGTCGTCAAAAAAGGGCGTGCAACTTCTGCGGACGCAGTGGAAGCCAGCGGGACTACTTCGGGCCAGCGTGTGGTGCGGCCCACCACTGTCAGGAGGTGAGTGAACCCTTGCGATGGTGGGAGGGGGCCCACGAGGTCCACGTGAATGTGGTCGAACTGCTTAGCCGGTATATGGAACGGCTCCAAGGGGGCCTTTGTGTGCCTGTGCACTTTAGCTTGCTGGCATGCTACGCAGGCTGCAGCCCACTCTTTCACCTGTTTGCGCAGGCTCGGCCAGACGAACTTCGCTTCCACCATTTTGACTGACGCCCGCACTCCTGGGTGTGCCAGGGAGTGAACCGACTCAAAAGCACGGCGGCGCCAAGCGCATGGGACCACCGGGCACAGGCGGCCCATGGAGACGTCACAGATTAGGGGGGGGGCCCATCTTGCAGTACTCTGTTCTCCAGCCTTAACCCTGTTGGTCTAGACTGGAGTGTGCAAACGTCCGCATCGCCGCTCTGCGCAGTGGCCATGGCCGAGTAATCTATCCCCACGTAGACTGGGGCCACTAATGCGCGTGAGAGGCAGTCCGCCACCACATTGAGTTTACTGGCCACATGCTGAATGTTGGTTGTAAACTCTGAGATCGCGGCCAGCTGTCTCTACTGCCGGCCCGACCATGGTTCCAAAACGTTGGCCATCGCATACGTTAGCGGCTTGTGGTCTACGAACACAGTGAAGGTGCACCCTTCCAGCCAGAACTGGAAGTGGCGTATGGCCAAGTGGAGAGCCAGTAACTCTCTGTCAAACTCGCTGTATTTACGCTCACTGTCGCGCAAAGACCTGCTAAAAAAGGCTAGTGGCTGCCAAGAACCGGCCACGTGCTGCTTCACGACTGCCCCTATGGCCATGTCCAAGGCGTCGGTAGTGAGCGCTATCCGAGCCGCCAGGTCCAGGTGTGCCAGCAGTGCAGCGTTCGCCAGAGCTGTTTTAACCTCGGAAAACGCCTGCTCCCGCTCAGGAGTCCAGTCAGCTCTGTCCTCCGGTTTCCGTTTCTTAAGCGCGGCATACAACAGCTGCATGAGCTGGGCTGCGTGGGGGAGGAAACGATTGTAGAAGTTAATCATCCCCAAAAACTCCTGCAGCGCCCTGACCGTCTGAGGCCGGGGAAAATTCACCACGGTGCGCAACTTGTCCGGCAAGGGTGTTGCGACCTCCAGTGAGATGCGATGGCCCAAAATCAATCAGAATCAAAAGACATTGCGTTAATCATGCGTCTGTTAGCAACATCGACTAGTAGTCCGTGTGCACACAAAAAATCAGCGCCTAAGATGAGGAAGCTGCATGCCGCTATGACGAATGTCCATTGGTATGTACGGCCGTGCAAGGATACAGTCAGCGTCCTCTCACCAAAAGTCTTAATGTCTGAGCCATTTGCGGCCGTCAGCTCAGGGCCGCTAGTTCCCGCCAGCCGGTCAGCATAGGACGGCAGGATGAGGCTCTTTTGGGAGCCGGAGTCCACGAGGAACCGTCTCCCCGAGCGTGAGTCTGTCACATAGAGCAGCTTGGTTGCTTCACCGGCGGTCGCAGCTGCTACCAACTGCCGGTCCTGGCGGTTCCCGAACGCTTGAATTGGCACAGTGGCACCCATCGGCGTGCGTCCTCTCCAAAACGGCGGTGGTAGAAACAGAGCGTGTCTCTCCGGTGCTTCTTGGCCCCACTGCAGCCACCATCACTGGCTCCTCGCCTCCACTGGCCGTCTCGCCAGGGTCTGACGCCGCTGCGTTCACTGTGAGGGCTCTGGTGGTGAGGATAATTCAATCTGCCTCCTGGACTAGCACCCGGTAGTTGCACGTGGCCAGCAGCGGCAAATTGGCAAGGACCGTTCTGGCCGCCAAGGGGAGGTTCCGGAGGAAGAGGTGAGCAAAGAGGAAATGCCCGTCATCTGTGCCCATCAACACCAACATCTTCTCCATCAATTCGACCGCCGACCCGTCTCCTAACTCGGAGCACGTCAGGAGCCTCTCCGCTCTCTCACAGTCCAAGAGCGTGTAGTGCTGGGTCAGCGCGGTTTTGAGAGCACCGTATTTGTCACGGGCTGGGGGCAGTTGGAGCAGGCTCGTCACCTGCTGAGTTGTGCGTGCATCCATCGCTGCGACCCCATAGTAGTATCTGGTGTCATCTGCCGTTATTCCCCGGAGCGCGAACTGGGCTTCGGTGTGGAGGAACCAGGACTTCGGGTTGTGTAGCCAAAAGTCTGGGAGTTTGACCGAAACGGCGCACGTGTTGCTGGTACTTCCCGTCCGGGTCATCTCCAGGGTGTTCGCCTCGCGTTCCATTGTGCGTCAAGGATCACCAGCGTGGAGAGAGAAATAATCAGGCAGAGAGGTCCAGATCATATCAGACTTTATTCAACTCTCTCTCTCTCCATTTCTCTAGAAACACAAACAACAAAAGAGTAACAGCTCTCAGGCACCTCTGCTCTTAAATCATACCACTCGGTCAGCCTTCGCTGTGAGCTGCCTTAACATCAAAGCCTTTGTAATTCCCATTCTCTTTGTCACTGTTCACATCAACACACCACCCCCACATCCACACACAAACCCTCCATGACAATTCCCTTTTGTCTTTTAAGTCTGAGTGTAAATATATTGAGGTGGATCCCCACAAAGTCACAATTTTACAAGAAAAATTAACAAATTTATAAGGAAAAAAGTTGCAAGTTCTCTTTGTTGTATGAAAGGTACTATATAAATAAATAAAGTTTAAAGTTTGAAGTTAAAAAAAATCCTTATTTAGGAGAAAGTTTTAATTTTTCAAGAAAATGCATCAAATTTATGGGAAAATAAGTTGAAAATAGGTAAATAGGAAAAGGCCAAGTGGGCAAACACAGATGGGGCTAATATGGAACTATGGACAAACCCACATGGGCCCATAAGACAGCCCAGTTTAACCTGTGGTGGGGCCCAATTGGACATGCTGGCTGGGATGGAACACAGGAAGTATCAGGGTGTTGTGAACCAATGGCTGACTTCCTAGCAGCTGAACTCTCTTTGTTCACAACTTAAGCAACATTAATTACTATGGGCGGGGAAATGACAAGATGTTGAAGGCTCTGTCGTGACTTCTCAGCAGTATATTCAATAGTTAACGGTTAGTGGGGTTAACAAAAGACTGTTACCGTAATAAATCAAACATCTCACACAAACACCTGTGTTCACATGGAAATAAAACATTTTCTGCATATATCATATTTACAGAACATGTCTGGGATCCACATTGGGTCCAGATACTGTATTACACACGTTTAAAATAAGATGGCCAAAATATATTACAGCTGGAAGCAGACAAAACATTGTGCTTATGCAGTAGGTCCATCTCACCAGAGCACAGAGATGGTTTTATATACACACACATGTGCATAGAAATGATAGCACTGTCGACTTTTTAGATAGCGCACACTTTCTGCTCCACAGATACAGAGTTTGAGGCTCCTCAGACAAGGCCATGCATCTTCAGGCCCGGCTGTCTCCCTGCTGTACTATCTAAATCCTCCATGGCCCCCAGTCTGTCAGGAAACACAATAGATTTGCTGACTAGCAGAAACGACTGATAATGAAAAAGGATAAGAATGAATATTGGAATTTCCCTTTGTGTAACATTTTGCAGAATCTTAGTTGCTGCAAAAACAGGCACTTAAAAAGGCCACATGATATATGATGTGACTGCCACCGTTCTGTAGTCAGTGGATACGCTGGGACATTTATTCTTTCTCTTATGGTTGTGCAGCTGACTGCCACGGGCCTTTTTCCCAGTGTATGGTGTCTGGATATAATTTGAAAGTGTGACATAAGGGCTCAAAGTAAGCACAGTTTCCGCAACTGCTGCCAAAACAATTTCATGTGGGATTTTTAAATTATGTCCAACAGCTAAGTGTGGCAAGTTTGGAGTTTCACTGGCACACAATTTTAAACAAGTGTATTCCCAGTAAATGATGTGTATAACTCTCAGTCAATCAACAGTTATGTGAATTATTCATTTACAGTCACTGACATGCTTGTCATTATATGTAATTTCTCTGAATTAAGGTAAATGAATGGTTAAATTAGTATTCCAGAGTGAGAAAAGAAAAACAGTGGTTAGGATTTTTTATGCATGCTTGTCAAATCTAGTGTATACCTACATGAAAGCTGTGTAGATAAGATAACATGTAATACTACACAGTAAAATACAAATATAACAAGACACCTTGGTTGCTCCTGACTTAGTATCTCTGGATTGCCCACTGTTTATACAGCTATGGAAAAAATAAGAGACCACTGCAAAATCTTTCCTAAATCAGCATCTCTACATGTATGGCAGCCATTCATATCTGTTGAATTCCAACACAAGGGATAAGGGGATAAGGACTTGCACTTAATATAACACTTTGCTAGTCACAAAGACCACTCAAAGTGCCATCCATCCATCCATCTTCTACCGCTTTTCCGGAGGTCCGGGTCGTGGAGGCAGCAGTTCAAGCAGAGAAGCCCAGACTTCCCTCTCCCCAGCCGCCTGCTCCAGCTATTCAGAGAGGATACCAAGGCGTTTCCAGACCAGCTGGGAGACATAGTCTCTCCACCAAGTCTTGGGTCTGCCCCGGGGTCTCCTTCCAGTGGGACGTGCCCAAAACAACTCAAGTGGAAGGCGTCCAGGAGGCATCCTAATCAGATGCCCATAACACCTCAAATGACTCCTTTCAATGTGGAGGAGCAGCAGTTCTACTCTGAGCCTCTCCCAGATGACTGAGCTCCTCACCCTATCTCTGAGGGTGAGTCCAGCAATCCTACGGAGAAAGCTCATTTCAGCCGCTTGTATCCGCGATCTTGTTCTTTTGGTCATTACCCAAAGCTCGTGACCATAGGTGAGAGTAGGAACGTAGATTGACTGGTAAATTGACAGCTTTGCCTTAGAACTAAGCTCCCTCTTCACCACAACAGACCGGTACAACGTCCGCATCACTGCAGATGCTGCTCCAATCCGTCTGTCAATCTCTCGCTCCATTTTCCCCTCACTCGTGAACAAGACCCCAAGATATTTAAACTCCTCCACTTGAGGCAGGAGCCTGTCCCCAACCCAGAGAGGACAACCCACCTTTTTCTGGCTGAGGACCATGGACTTGGACTTGGAGGTGCTGATTTTCATCCCAGCCGCTTCACACTCAGCGGCAAACCATCCCAGCAAGAGCTGTAGGTCATTGCTGGATGAAGCCAACAGGACAACATCATCTGCAAACAACAGAGATGAGATCCTGTGGTCACCAAGCATGACACCCTCCATTCCCTGGCTGTGCCTATAAATCCTGTCCATAAAAATTATGAACAGGATCGGTGACAAAGGGCAGCCCCGGCGGAGTCCAACTCTCACTGGGAATGACTCTGACCGAGTGTTGGCAATACAAACCAAACTCTTACAACGGTCGTACAGAGACCGAATAGCTCGTAACAACAAGCCCAATACCCCATACTCCCGAAGCACCCCCCACAAAAAAACACGAGGGACACGGTCAAATGCCTTATCCAAGTCCACAAAACACATGTAAACTGGTTGGGCAAACTCCCACGAACCCTCAAGAATTCTCGAGAGGGTAAAGAGCTGGTCCGATGTGCCACGGCCAGGACGAAAACCACATTGCTCCTCCTGGATCCGAGGGTCGACCAACGGCCGGACTCTCCTCTCCAGTACCTTGGCATAGACCTTCCCAGGGAGGCTGAGGAGTGTGATCCCTCTAAAGTTGGAGCACACCCTCCAGTCCCCTTTTTTGAAGAGAGGAACCACCACCCCGGATTGCCATGTCAAAGGCACTGCCCCTGACCTCCACGCAATGTTGCAGAGGCGTGTCAACCATGACAGCCCAACAACATCCAGGGCCTTGAGGTACTCAGGGCGAATCTCACCCACCCCCAGGGCCTGGCCACCAAGGAGATTTTTAACCACCTTGGTGACCTCAGCCCCTGTGATAGGCGAGTCATCCCCCTCGTCCCCAAACCCTGCTTCCTCTGTGGAAGGCGTATCAGTGGGATTGAGGAGATCCTCAAAGTATTCCTTCCACCGCCCGACGATATCCCCAGTCGAAGTCAACAGTGGCCCATCCGCACCATAACACAGTGTGGACAGGGAGCTGCTTTCCCCTCCTGAGCCACCGGACAGTTTGCCAGAATCTCTTCGAGGCCTACCGAAAGTCTTGTTCCATGGCTTCACCGAACTCCTCCCATACCCGGGTTTTTGCTTCAGCAACCACCCGAGCTGCACTCCGCTTGGCCTGCCAGTACACCTCAGCTGCTTCGGGAGTCTCCAAGAGGAGCACCCTCCAGCACCCCAGTCACAGACTCCAAAAAGGGTGGGTACTCTGAAACATCATTTGGTGTATAGGCACAAATGATGGTCAGGACCCGTTTCCCAACCCCAAGGCGCATGGGAGCAACCCTTTCGTCCACCGGGGAAAACTCCAATATAGAGGCAGCAAGGTGGGGGGGATACAAGAATACCCACCCCTGCTCGTCGCCTCTCGCCCAGGGCAACTCCAGAAAAGGCCAAGCTCCAGCCCCTCTCCAGGAGACTGGTTCCGTAACCGGAGCTGTGTGTTGAGGTGAGGCCGACTATATCTAGCTGGTATCTCTCAACCTCATACACCAGCTCAGGCTCCTTCCCCACCAGAGAGGTGACATTCCACGTACCAAAAGCCAGTTTAGAAAGTTTGGGATCAGTCCGCCAAGGTCTCCGCCTTTTACCGCCACCTAATCCACATAGCACCGGACCCCCATGATCCCTCCTGCAGGTGGTGAGCCCACTGGAGGGCGGACCCATGTAACTCCTTCGGGCTGAGCCCGGCCGGGTCCCATGGGCTGAAACCCGGCCACCAGACGCTAGCCTTCGAGCCCCTCCCCCAGACCTGGCTCCAGGGTGGGGCCCCGGTAACCCCATACCGAGCGGGGTACACTGAATCCTTGATATAGAATTTATCATTGGATTGTTCTTAGTCTGGATCGTTCTTAGTCTGGCCCTTCACCTGGCCCTTCACCTAGGACCAGTTTGTCTTGGGTGACCCTATCAGAGGCAAATTGCCCCAGACAACATAGCTCCTGGGATCACTGGGGCACGCAAGCCCCCCCATCATGATAAGGTGACGATCCATGAGGGGGCAACTCAAAGTGCTTGTACAGAAATTAATTAAAGTTTGATCTTTCAAGACCATCTGAAGTGGGCATTAAAAAGGACTAGCAGAGACATCAAAAATGATTTCCTATATGTTCAACAGTGAGCATGGCCCTAACTCACACTATTTCTATGTTACAAAGTAGTAATTAAGCTGCCCAAGATCTAGACACTCAACGCCTATGCTCTCGCAAACCCTTCAGTAGATATTCTGTCTCCCCTGAAATTTTCAACTTTAATCTTCTGGAAAGCTGGAGACTCACTTGGCAAGAGACAAGAAAACCACCTCTGCTCAACGTCACCCCAAGCACAAAACCACCACCAGGTGCCCAGCTTGGCCACAGAGATTGGGTTATACTCAACTGTCTGCGAACAGGAGTCGGCCGTTTCAATGCCAGCATGTATCGTTGGGGCCTTTGCTCATCACCAGCTTGTATTTGTGGTAACCCAGAGCAGACAGCACATCATGTCCTATTAGAGTGCCCTGACCTTGAACCACCTGAGGGTATCCATGTGGATCTCACCAACCCCACCCCGGAGACAGTAACCTGGCTTTATAGCTTACCTGACATTGCTTAGTGACTTTGGGAGTCATACGAAAGAAGAAGAAATAGTAATTCACATTTAGCGAGCTGAGTCTTTCGACTACCAACAGTAAACCCATATATGAGCTCATACTGTATGTGTTCACTACGGCTCATGTCCTTTCAGGGTCACCTGAGATTTCAGAAGACAGAACAAAGACAAAAACCTATAAGTCACTTCCCACATGTGTTCAGTAGTGATGCCCGTAGTGATAATACTGTAGCCCACAGCAGAATTTACAGTCTGAGATATAAAGGTAGTAAGATTAAATCTTAAAGTCTGAATGATGAGATTACAAGTTTAAGGACAATGAATACAATCCCAACAGAAATCCAATATATGACTTTCTATACGAGTTCAAACGTGACCACAGCCCTGGCACCCACCCTTAGGCTACAGTTATAAATACCCTTACGAACGGCTGCAAACACCGTATGAAGGATTTTGGACCATTTTGTACGGCCTTCTTAAGGCAGCCGTAGGAAAATCCAGTATTCGTAGACCGTATGTTCATGGCCAGGTCGATGCTCTTGTCCAAGATTTCTACAAATACCTCACAAAAACCCCTCATCATATGTTGGCCCAACGAATGTTATAGGAACAACATAAGAACTACACAAGATGTTGGTCGAAAGTTTACCTCAAAAACACCTTAAGTTGTTCCTGAGGGCCCCTTACAGCTGTCATAGGAAACGCCATATGAATCCCCATTCGTACGGAGATTCGTACAGCATTCATAAGGTGAAAGTACATCATTCATGCGACATTCGTGGCAACAAAATGTGCCAAAACCTGTAAGATCTTCCTACTGACTTGAGAGTGCCATGAGTTGCATCAAAATTTTCGTAAGATGGCATTTGTGCGATATTTGTGCCGACAAAATGTGCCATCGTAAGATGGCAGTAAGTATGTCATCGGAAGATCCCAAGGCACCATTAAGGCCTTTACATACTCCACAAGAACAAAGAAATTTGTTCTCTCTCTCAGGGCTGCAAGAACAAAATGATATAATTTTGTTCTTGCAGCCCTGGTTTGGGAGTTCTTGCAGCTTGTTCTTAACATCATCGTGGCAGAACTTTTTTCTTGCATGGTGTCCAAGAACTATTGTGTGACTGGCCAGAAATATGAATTTCCCAGGAGTTCTGCACTTGAGTTTCTTGTGAAGTATGAAATGTCCTGACCAGAAAGAACTTTGTTCTTGTTCTTGCCACCTCAAGAGAAAGAAACAAGTTCTCTGTTCTTGCAGAGTATGTACAGTGTCATGGCGGCCTCTGGGCCGTCATTAGTGTCATTAGCCCCAGCTGTGCACAGACCAACAGGTGTGAATCAACGGCTGTTAAAAGCCAGTGTCGCTGACAGCCCGGCACGGAGTCGTCTGTCTTCCTCAACGGAGAATGAACCTGCACTCCGCTCTCTGGTCTCGTCAAGAATATCTCTTGTCTCGTCTGGAACTTTGTCTGTCTCGTCAGGAACTTTGTCTGTCTCGTCTGGAACCTCGTTTGTCTCGTCTGAAACCTCATTTGTCTCGTCAAGAGCTTTGCTTGCTGCATCCAGGAACTCTTCCCAGCGTCAAGCAAGTAAGCGCACCATTTGCTATTCAACGCCAAACCTTTACCCCTGTGCACAGGTGGACCACCTTGGCGGCGGACCTGCGTCCCCAGCTGACGGGGTAACACCATCATGTCTTCGTAGCGGCTCGCTACCACCACGCCTACCGGTACGTCTTGCTCCTCAATTACCAGAACTGTTATTGTATCAGTTACAGGAGTATTGGCCAACATTATCGGTGGAATCACTGTCATCAGCATCAGCTGTGTCATCATTGCCACTGTCTGTGGAGTCACTAACCTCGTCTTTGTCTGCATCATCATCTGTATCATCGTTATTCCGGTCTGTGGAGTCACAGCCGGCGTCATCGTCAGGATCATCGTCATCCCGGTCTGTGGAGTCACAGCCAGTGTCATCGTCAGGACTGTCATTGTCACAGCCACGGGTTGTAACCCCAGCACAGTCACGGACGCCTTCACCTCCACGCTGCCCGGCCGCTGGAACTCAGCAGAGCGAAGCCAGTGCTGCTCTCAAGTAAGCCTTGTTATCTGCAGCTCTCTGCTAGTGTGGAGCATTAGTAATTTGTCTCTGCTTATCTGTTCCAGGGTTGCCGGGTCTCTGTCCAGGTCGCTCAGCTCCAGTGACCAGAACGATATCATCGCACTCACACTCGCATTACACTCACTATTAAATAAAGATTATTGTCACTATCTGCTCGTGTCAGTGTCTGTCTCCTGGGTCCTGAAACATGTCATACAGGCCTTTATGAAGAACATAAGAACGCTAGGGTCACGACAGAAAAGCACCTCATTTCTCAAGAATGCCTCAAGTTGCCGTTGCATATTGAACAGCAGCCATAAAAAACTACTGTATGCTCCCCTCCATGAACGTCTATGAGCTCCAGAATTCATAGGAACTGGGAGATTCTTACAAACCCATCATTCATAAGAATCTTTGTGACCGTCGCTTTACTTGGATAACAGTTTTCTTTTTTTTTCTAAAATGACCACCAAGGTGGCTATCTTGAATGTGATTTGATGAAAACTATGTGGTGTCCAGACCTTGAAGCAAGGAAGAGTCCCACAGAATTCTAAAACAATCTGATGAATAGCACAGCCTGTATTATGTGTGTAACACATAATACAGGTGTAACACATAATACAGGCATGATATCATGCACAAATATGTGCATGATATCATGGGGAAAAACTCATGGATGTCACGCAGCACTGAGAGGCAAAAAAAAGAATGGCAGTTTTAGATTGTCTACAACAAAACACAGAAACTACAGACAAAATGCAGCCACAGCAGTACACAGAGTTCCTGCTTGTGTAACAGGGAAGGTTCTCCTATCGTTCCATATTTATTTACAAAAAAAAAGGCTCAGAACTAGTCCTGCACTTATGTGTGCTCCCTGTTCTGTAGCCACTCACCTCTACAGTCAAGTAAATGGTGTGGTATTAACATCTAAGCAATCTGTGTATTGCTGTGACTGAATGTCCATCCATCCATCCATCCATACATACATACATTAATCTTCTACTGCTTTTCCGTGAATCCGGATCGCAGGGGCATCAGTCCACGCAGAGTAGCCCAGACTTCTGCCCAGTTCACATAGCACCCTGATCCCCATGATCGATCCTGCAGGTGGTGAGCCCACTGGAGGGCAGACCCATGTGCCTCCTTTGGGTACACTGGGTCCTTGATGTAACATTTTTCATGGAGATCCACTGGACTGCTCTTAGTTTGGCCCTTCACCCAGGACCAGTTATCATTGAGAGACCCTACCACGGGCAAGTTGCCCCTGACAACATAACTCCTGGGATCATTCAGGCACTCAAACCCCTCCACCACGATAAGAAGGTGATCCACAGAGGGACTATATTTACCTCCACCAAGGAGGTTATGTTTTCATCGGCATGTCTGTCTGTCTGTCTGTCAGTCTGCCTGTTTGTTTGTTAGCAAGATAACTCAAAAAGTTATGGACAGATTTTCATGAAACTTTCACAGATTGTCAGAAATGGGGTATCCTACAGATGATTAGATTTTGGTGGTGATCCGGATCACCGTCCACAAGAAAACCGCCATTACGCAAAATGCCATTTTCGTGAATAACTACTAAACCACTAATCCTATCATTGTCAATCCAATTGCTTGTCATATGTTTTCATGGTCAAGGAATCTGAAAACGTACACACAAACACTGTATGGGGGGAACTGTGGCGCTAAACCGCCATTACGGAAAATGCCATTTTCGTCAATAACTACTGAACCACTAATCCTATCATTGTGAATCCAATTGCTAGTCATACGTTTTCATGGTCAAGGAATCTGAAAACGTACACACAAACACTGTATGGGGGAACTGTGGCGCTAAACCGCCATTACG
Organism: Pholidichthys leucotaenia; assembly: GCA_020510985.1. Classification (NCBI taxonomy): domain Eukaryota; kingdom Metazoa; phylum Chordata; class Actinopteri; order Cichliformes; family Pholidichthyidae; genus Pholidichthys; species Pholidichthys leucotaenia. Next base: position 239,461,732 of record CM035837.1, read on the forward strand.
GAAAATGCCATTTTCGTCAATAACTACTGAACCACTAATCCTATCATTGTGAATCCAATTGCTAGTCATATGTTTTCATGGTCAAGGAATCTGAAAACGTACACACAAACACTGTATGGGGGGAACTGTGGCACTTGGCGGAGGTCTGCGCTCTCCGAGTGCTTTTCTAGTTTCAATTGCAGCATATTTGCCTTTATTCACACCTGTCACATCTAACTAGTTGTCATTTCAGATCATACCTGTGCACTCCAGACCCCAATCAACGCCCCCCCTCCCCACACAAACACACACACATTCCCCAGGCATTTAATCTCCACCTGGCTTTACACCTTCTTCCTATTTTCCCTAATCTGTTTTGTATTTGTGCACATACCTGCCCACAACTCCTAGAGCTTTGCCACAGTGTTTGGTGCAGTTTTGTCTCTCTGCCATCTGCTCCCGTTCTGCCCACTTGTAATCTTTGAACACTGACTATTTTATCAGTTTTTAGCTCTTTCTTTGTATAGTGTTGTGGAAAATCTCTTTTTTTTTCACCTTATTAACAACTTAAATTTCTTATACACCTACTACAACTGTGAAAAGGTTGATTTTTATTGGTTCTTAAACAGGCATAACAACTGACAAGTTTAGTCCAGAAAGTGGCCTTCAGTGATGAAGGAAAAAATAGTCATTTCTGCGATCACTGGAGGCACTCTGATCCTGTCTGCTGAATCACTTTGAGTACAACTCAGTTTGGGATGCAATTTGCCAAGCTGGGACCTAATCCCAGTCTGGTCGAGTTACCTCAAAGTGGAAGGCACTTTATCATAAATGAGGTTCTTAAATGCTGTTATGTATTGTTAGACTTAAATTTAATTCAGTAAGCAGCCAGAGAGGAGAAAAGCGGCTTCAGCAGCTGATTCACTTAGAGAGAGCGTGAAACTTGGGGTTGTGTTTTATGTTGCAGCTGCTGTATAGTGCTGCAGAATGAGGTCACCAACAGCTCCTTGTTTTCTTCATTTTCTTCTGAGTAGGTGGACTTCTTTGCCTCTTGAAAATAATTTGCTGTAAATGTAAGTATGCCACTAAAGACCTTAGTTAAGATAATCTGAACCTGTAGCATGACTTCATTTAGCACGTTTTATCGCTACAGAACAATGTCACAGGGTAGACACTGTTACACTTTCAAGTGCCACGGTGTTCTTTTTTTGAGCTTGTATTACTACATAAGGAATTCTTCATCTGTGCTTTTTAATGTGTTCATATTAATGGTGTTGGCGTTATTGCATTAATTGGCCATGAACGCTTCGCCCCCGTTAATGGCAACAAATTTTGTGATCGTGGTTAACAGCAGTTAACAGCAGAAAGCACGAACAGTACGTTTTTGGCCTAGCTGCACTCCGTACCAAAGCGGCTCTGCAGCCATAAAGACACTGCCCACACCATACAGACATTGCGAAGTCAAACAAGCAGGATCACAGCCAGCTAAAAAAAAGTACTACAGATGCAATGTTTGTTTTAAAACTGTTTATGGAGAAGTATACAGAAGGTGAGGGGGAGCTGCACTGTGTCCTTGTGGCTCAAGAGGAAGCAGATGATAGGGTGCCAAGACAGGAAGTGTGGTACTCAATGAGGAAGTGGCAGAGAAGTATGCGAGGTTGGAGCAGGACATGTATGAGGACAGCGAGACGGTGGTGAGGTGTGCTGTAGGAGGGACAGATGGATTTAAGGTGGGGGTGGAACTACATCAGGGATCAGTTCTGAGCCCCTTTTTGTTTTCTATGGAGATGGACTCAAAAAAAACTTTATTTATTTATATAGATTCAAGATTCAAAGGCTTTATTATCAAGTGCACAGTTAAGAAATGTAACATTTCCTGAGCAATGAAATTCTTACTCTGCTCTCTGAACGAATGCCAATGTAATAGATACACATCAATACTAATAAAGGTAATAAACACAAAACCTAATACTAAATACTAATACTAATAGATGCTAAAAACACACATTAAGCAATTAGGACAGTTGAAGCAGTTAAACTAGAGGAAACGAGAATGAAAATTGAAATTCACTGGATGACTATAATGGAAAATAGTATTTTAATATCAGAGATGACATGAACCTGAGATGGCATAAGCCTATGCACAGTGTGCAAATGAGCAATGTGCAAATTAGCACCCAGTATAAGAATTTCTCTGTGATGATAATAGCCAGTAGACTGTACAATGATAATTTAGCAGCAGAGATGATATGGACATGAGACGGGGTGAGACTATGTACAATGGGCAAATGAGCAATGTGCAAATTTAGCAATCAGTGTGTGAGTTCCTATTTGCAAAGCTTTGTCCAGAGTTTGTTATTTATTCAGGAGTCTGATGGCAGTGGGAAAGAAGGAGTTTTTTAGTCTGGATGTCCTGCATTTCACACTTCTGTACCTCTGGCCTGAGGGTAGAAGTGTGAACATTCCGTGTTGGGGTGGGTGGGGTCCTGGAGGATGGAGGCAGCTCTCCTTTGGACTCTGCAGTGGTAGATGCTTTGCAGAGAGGGGAGTGGAGTCCTGATGATCTTCTCCGCTGTCTTCACCACTCTCTGCAGGCATTTGCAGTCTGAAGCAGTAGTGCTGCTGTACCACGCAGTGATGCAATTGGTCAAGATGCTCTCGATGATGCAGCTGTAGAAGTTGTTAAGGATCTTGGGGGACATGCCAAACTTCCTCAGCCTCCTCAGAAAGTACAGCCACTGTTGAGCTCTCTTAACCAGCTCTGTGGTGTTGAATGCCCACGTAAGGTCCTTGCTGATGTGGATGCCCAGGTATTTAAAGCTGCTCACCCTCTCCTCCTCAAGCTTCCAGATGAACAGCAGCCAATGAGGTCTCCTCCCCTTCCTCATGTCCACTATCATCTCCTTCATCTTGTCCGTGTTGAGGGTGAGGTTGTTGTCCTCACACCATGACACCAGGTTGGCCACCTCCCTCCTGTAGGATGCTTTGTCATCACCAGTGATGTGTCCTATCACTGTTGTGTCATCCACGAACTTTAAAATGGCATTGTCCTTGTGGGAGGCAACACAGTCATGGGTGAAGAGGCTGTGGAGGATAGGGCTGAGAACACAACCCTGTGGGACACCTGTGTTTGTGATGATGCTGGCTAAGGTCCTGTTACCCATCCTGACAGACTGAGGCCTGCCAGTCAGAAAGTCCAGTAGCCAGTCACAGAGGGTGGGGTGCAGGCCAAGTGAAGACAGTTTGTTGGTGAGTTTGTGGGAGATGACTGTGTTGAAAGCGGAGATGTAGTCAACAAAGAGCATTCTGCTGTAGGAGTCTTTATCTTCCAGATGGGAGAGACAATAATGGAGAGCAGCAGCAATGGCATCAGAGGTGGACCTGTTGGGCTGGTAGGCATACTGCAGGGGATCCAGGAGATCCAGGGGATCCGGTATGCTGTCCTGAATGAGAGCCAGCACCACTCTCTCGAAGCACTTCATGATGATTGGAGTGAGTGCTACCGGCCTGTAATCATTCAGGCAGGTCGGTGGGCTATTTTTGGGGAGGGGGACGATGGTTGTGGTTTTGAAGCGGGGGGGACTATGTTCTGGTTGAGGGAAAGGTTGAAGATTGCTGTGAGAATATCAGTCAGCTCGGCAGCACATGCTCTGAGAGCCCGCCCAGGGATGTTGTCTGGTCCCGTTGCCTTGCGGGGGTTGATATTCCTCAGCGCTTTGTTTATTTGGACTGATGAGACTTTTAGTGGAGGTGGGGAGGGTGTGTGTGTGTGTGTGTGTGTGTGTGTGTGTGTGTGTGTGTGTGTGTGTGTGTGTGTGTGTGTGTGTGTGTGTGTGTGTGTGTGTGTGTGTGTGTGTGTGTCCTCTCTGCACTGTAGCTGGAGGTCTCAAAGTGGGTGTAGAAGATGTTGAGATCATCCGGCAGGCTGTCTGTGGAGTTAGTGGTGTTGCTGTTGGTCCTCTTGTAGTCTGTGATGTGTTGCAGGCCTTGTCACATGTGCTCCGGGTCAGGAGTGGAGTAGAGGCTGTCCAGCTTTTCTCTGCACTGCATCTTGGCTGTTGTTATGGCCTTCCTCAGTCCATACTTTGCAGCTTTGTACCCGGCCTCATTGCCTGATTTAAATGCAAGGGAGCGAGCATGCAGCATCTGACGTGCCTGACTGTTGATCCAGGGCTTCTGGTTGGGGAATTTCCTGACTTGTATGGTGGGTACAATGGTATCAACACAAGTACTGATGTACCCAGTCACATACGCAGCATAGTCCTGTATGTGTACAGAAGAGTCCTCCCGGGTGGCTGCAGCTTTAAACGCATCCCTATCTGTTCGGGCAAAACAGTCTTGCAGGGTGCTCTCAGCCTCTGCAGTCCAGGATTTAATTTGTTTAATAACAGGGTTTGTTTGCTTCAGTCTTTGTCTGTAGGCTGGGTACATAACAGGGAGATGTGATCTGACTGTCCAAAGTGGGGGCGGGGTGCTGCTCTGTATGCACCGCATATGTTTCTGTAAACATGATCCAGTGTGTTCTTATCATGGGTGGGAATGTCCACATGCTGGTAATATTTGGGAAGTACAGCCCGTAAATTGCACTGATTAAAGTCACCAGCAACAATAAAAACAGCATCAGGATGGGATGTCTCTAATGCACTGATGACGCCATGGATTTAGCAAAGCGCTACTGTGTTGTTGCTTCATACGCATATGTAAACAGTGGCCAAAAACACAGCAGTGAATTCCCTCGGTAGATAATGGGGACGGCATTTCAGCAGTGAAAACTCCACATCAGGCGAACAGTGCTTGTAAACAGTCTGTACATCTCCACACCACGAGTTGTTTATAAGCACACCCCCCCCCCCGTCTTACCCGTGGCTGATGTCCGGTCTCCCCGATGTACTGAGTGAGTCTGAGTGAGGACTTAGGGACTTTGTCTGAGAGCCAGGTCTCACAGAAAATTAGAGCACAGCACTCTCTTATCTCCCACTGGTCTTCAAACCTTACTCTTAGTTCGTCCAGCTTGTTTTCCAGAGGCGGTGCATTGGTTAGCAGGAGGCTAGGTAGCGGTGGGCGGCTAGTGCAACATTTTAGCCTAGCATGTAGTCCCCCCCTCTTACCTCGCTTGCGACGCCGCTTCCGAAATACTCTCTTGGGGTCAGCATGCTCATGCGGGCTCGGTGCTTCGGGGCCTTCCTGGGGGTGGTGATCGCTCACTGAATACATTGTAGTTTGGGTGGTATAAAGCCAGTAAATTCCGTGTGGCTTCTTGTCTTGGCAATGTCCAGCAATGTCTGTCGGTCGTATGTTAGCAGTGCGTGGCATTTATGCACTGCAGAAAGAGCAGCAAACATGCAGAAAAGAAGAAAAAGTCAGCATTCAATAACGGAGCGAGCAAACACATCTGCCTTGGGGGGGGGGGGGGGTGCGCCGTGTTTAAATATATTGCACAATATATATAGGACCTGTACTTGTACTTAAGGTATATGGACCTGTACTTATATAGCGCTTATCTACTTACAGTATATATAGCTCCTTTCATGCAACAAAGTGCAGCTTAAAGTACTTTACAGTGAAAAACAATTCCAGATAAAACAAAAACAAATCAATAAAAAGACAAACAGAGCCCTCCCACCCCACCCCTACTCCCGTCTAAGACGTCCATCCACCCAACCCCTCAACTCACCCCAGACACCACCTCCTCCCACCCCGACCTACACCATGCACAAGTAATAACAGGTATGGTTACAACATGGCTGAGCACTGACGACCAGCGTGAGGAAACACCATCATAGGGGGACCATTAGCACCAGGAGCCGGTCTCAGCCCACAGCTGCAGGGCCACCCCGGCCCAGGCAAACAGAGGAGTCCACACCACAACCAACAGGTTGTGACTGAACTCCCCCATCCCACCAAGCCAGGGCCGCCACCACAGCAGCATCCCCACCACCAGTGTCAATCACAGCTCCTAGTGCCGAGAGCCCCCCAATGAGGAAACACTAGAGATAAAAATAACATACGATAAAATAAAATACAATGGAATACAACAGAATACAATAAGAAGCAGAGTAAAATCATGAATAAAAATAAATAGAAAGAGAATAAAATGGTTAAAGGAATAATAAATATACTCATACAATGGTGTGAAAAAGTGTTTGCCTCCTTCCTGATTTCTCATTTTTTTGTATGTTTGTCACACTTAAATGTTTCAGATCATCAAACAAATTTAAACATTAGACAAAGGTAACACAAGTAAGCACAAAATGCAGTTTTTAAATGAAGGTGTTTATTATTAAGGGTAAAAACAATCCAAACCTACATGACCCTGTGTGAAAAAGTGATTGCCCCCCTGTTAAAACATAAATTAACTGTGGTTTATCACATCTTTGGAAAGCTGAGTTCATTATCTCTAGCCACACCCAGGCCTGATTACTGCCACACCTGTTCTCAATCAAGAAATCACTTAAATAGGACCTTCCTGTCACACAAGCAAGTCCACCTCTGAATGGCTTAAGAAAAACAAGATAGATAGATAGATAGATAGATAGATAGATAGATAGATAGATAGATAGATAGATAGATAGATAGATACTTTATTTCGAACAAAAAAGTATAACAAAAACAAAACAAATGACAAATGCAATAAAGTAACAGTATACAGTGTTCGAAAGGGAGAAGGAAGAAGTGATTAATTCCATCTCCTCTTTTCCATAAATACACTCATGTGAATTATATACAAATTACCACCCTTAAGACCCCAAGTAAACAATTAACTGTATTTTGTACATATCAACATTAACACCCATCCATCCTAACATACATTGATGTCCATACATCAAAACCAGCCTCAAACAACACAGATATACACAGTGCTGTCCCACCCACCATTCCATAGTGTCCCAGAGTGTCCCAGAGTGAGCATAGTGAATCGTACATATAAATACTACCCTTCTAACATATATCCTTTCAGCAAATAATGTTTATACCTCTTTTTGAATTGACTTCTGTTTGTACATAGTTTCAGTTCCGGCTCCAGACTGTTCCACAAATCCACCCCACAGACAGATATGCACATACTTTTCTTAGTTGTTCGTATCTTGGGTTTTGTAAAGTTTTAGTCTCCTCTCAAATTATAATCATTGTCTCTTTTTTTAAATATTTTTTGTATATTAGTTGGGAGTTGATTATTAATTGCCCTGTACATGACTTGTGCTGTCTTAAATTTAACTAAATCGATGAACTTTATGACATGTGACTTTAAAAACAATGAACTGGTATGGTCTCTATATCCTACATTATTTATTATCCTTATAGCTCTTTTTTGTAATGTGCATATTGACTGTAGGTTGGTCTTGTAAATGTTTCCCCAGACTTCTACACAGTAGTTAAGATAAGGTAGAAACAGTGAATTGTACAGTAAGACCAATGATTTATAGTCAAGATGTGTCTTGTCTTCACAAAATGAAGACTTTGGAGTGGCCTAATCAAAGTCCTGACTTGAATATGATTGAGATGCTGTGGCATGACCTTAAAAAGGCAGTTCATGCTTGAAAACCCTCCAATGTGGCTGAATTACAACAATTCTGCAAAGATGAGTGGGCCAAAATTCCTCCACAGCGCTGTAAAAGACTCATTGCCAGTTATTGCAAACACCTGATTGCAGTTGTTGCTGCTGAGGGTGGCCCAACCAGTTATTAGGTTTAGGGGGCAATCACTTTTTCACACAGGGCCATGTAGGATTGGATTTTTTTTTCCCTTAATAATAAACACCTTCATTTAAAAACTGCATTTTGTGTTTACTTTTATCTTTGTCTAATATTTAAATTTGTTTGATGATCTGAAACATTTAAGTGTGACAAACATACAAAAAAAATGAGAAATCAAGAAGGGGGCAAACACTTTTTCACACCCCTGTATGTAAAATGTAATGCAAAACTGAATTAAACTAATCTAAAAATATAAAGATATATAAATAAGTAGAAGAGCTAAATAAGTATGTAAACATGAATGATAAAATTAGTAAAAGCTAAACTCAGAAGTTGAGTCTTGAGCCTCCTTTTAAAAATATCAGTGGTCTCTGCAGTCCTCAGGTCCTCTGGCAGGCCGTTTCACAGACGTGGGCCGAAAAATTCAAACGATGCCTAACTGACATAACGTTCGGCTCAGGAGACGCACACACACAGGCTCAGAGTAGTTCAAACTGTTTATTAACAACAGGGATGTATGGGTGTGTGTCTGCGGAATGTTAATGTGTTGGTGGTGGCGTCTGCTTCGGGCACAGAGGCAGGAGACCGTTCAGCCGGCAACCCTATGGGAAAGAACAGACACAGGGTGACGGGCACACACCAACACAGGAGGAGAATAGGCGAGGGAGAGAAGCTTACTTGTATGGGACCGATGACTGGCACTTCAAGGACGGGACCCCGGGAGACAGCCACCTGCAGGACTCGGTGCAGCAGCGAGGAGGGACGAGGGACGGAGTTGTCCGCTGCCGAGGAATCCACCTGTGCACAGGGGAGCAGACTGCAAAAGGTGAGGTAAGTGATCTTCTTACCACTTAGCGTGGTGCTGAAGAAAGAGTAATTGCTTCTCATGGAAGGGAGATGAAGTCTAACGGCTTCAGGCCGAAGCTCAGGGCGAGGCGGCTTATATTCCCTGCCGCTGATGGTTGACAGGTGTGCGAGCAGGTGGCGCCGCTGATGAGCGGCGCGGCGTGACAGTACTCCCCCCTCTAGCAGCGCCTCCTGGTGATGGCTTCTCAGGGTGCGCTCGGTGGAAGTCGGCGATGAGTGATGGGTCCAACACGAACGACGGGGGCACCCACTGTCGATGCTCGGGCCCATAGCCCTCCCAGTCCACCAAGTACTGCAACCCGCGACCCCGGTGCCGGGAGTCTAGGATGGAGGAGACGGACCAGGCAGGATGGCCACCAATCATCCGGGGCGCGGGTTGCCCCGCAGGAGGAGGGCAAAGGGGGTCGGTGACTGCCAGCTTCACCTTTGACACGTGGAAGGTGGGATGGATGCGGAGGGAGGGGGGAATAGCCACGCGCACAGCCACCGGGTTGATGATCCGGGTGATGGGGTAGGGACCCATGAAGCGCTGTGCCAGCTTTCTCCTCTCGCCTTTTAGAGTGACGTCCTGGGTGGAAACGTAGACACGTTGCCCAACTCTGTACGCCGGGGCAGGTCTTCTATGCCGGTCCGCCACAGTCCTGTTGCGCTCCGCTGTGCGTAAAAGCGCACTGCGCGCGGCAGCCCAGGTGGAGCGGAACTGCCTGAGATGTGCTTTAACTGAGGGGACAGTCACCTCACTCTCCTGCTCCGGAAACAGCGGGGGGTCGTAACCCAGGGACGCCTTGAAGGGAGACATCCCTGTAGCAGAAGAGCGAGCGGTATTATGAGCATATTCAACCCAGGCAAGATGGTTGCTCCAGGACGTGGGTTTGGATCTGGTCACACAGCGGAGCGCAGCCTCCAGCTCCTGATTGGTCCGCTCACACTGCCCGTTGGATTGGGGGTGATGGCCGGAGGAGAGGCTCACCTTGGCTCCGATGGCGTTGCAGAATGACCTCCAAACCTCAGATGAAAATTGGGGGCCCCGGTCCGAGACCACGTCCACCGGAGTCCCGTGCAGCCTGACCACGTGTTGGACGAGGAGGTCCGCCGTCTCCAGGGCAGTAGGGAGGCCTCGCAGGGGGACGAAGTGCACGGCCTTGGAGAAGCGGTCCACGATGGTCAGGATGGTGTCATAGGAGTTGGAGACGGGGAGTCCGGTGACGAAATCCAACGCGATGTGCGACCAGGGCCTGCCAGGGACGGGCAGGGGCTGGAGCAGACCCGCTGGAGGGGCATTTCCCGACTTGCAGGTGGCACAGATTGGGCAAGCCCGGGCGTAGTGGGCTGCATCCCTCCGCAGGCCTGGCCACCAAAAGGACCGTTGGAGGAGGTCTATCATCCGGGAGGTGCCAGGGTGACAGGTGAGCTTGGAGGTGTGTAGCCAGTGGATGACCTCTCCTCGGACCGCGGATGGCACGAACAGCCTCCCCTCAGGTCCGCCGCCAGGGTCAGGTTCCACCTCCTGTGCCTTCCGGATCTTGCTCTTGATGTCCCACGAGATGGCTCCCACGACGCACGACCTGGGCAGGATGGAGTGGGGCGTCTCCTCCGACTCCACGGGAGTGAACTGCCTAGAGAGGGCATCAGGCAGGCCGTTCTTAGAGCCAGGCCTGAAGGTGATTGAAAATTGGAACCTGGCGAAGAACAAAGACCAGTGCGCCTGGCGGGCGTTCAGGCGCTTGGCAGATCGTAGATACTCTAAGTTCTTGTGGTCCGTGAGGACCACGAACGGCAGGTTCGCCCCCTCTAGCCAGTGGCGCCACTCCTGCAGGGCGAGTTTGATGGCCAAGAGCTCTCTGTTCCCCACATCGTAGTTCCTCTCCGCCGGGGACAAGCGCCGGGAGAAGAAGGCGCAGGGCCGTTTGGCGCCATCGTCCGGCGACCGCTGGGACAGCACTGCCCCCACTCCCGTGTCCGAGGCGTCTACCTCAACGATGCACTGCAGCGCGGGGTCGACCTGGCGAAGGACCCGGGAGGAGGAGAACTCTGCCTTCAGCGCCTTAAAGGCGGCAGCGACCTCTTCGGTCCACCGGAACGGGACCTTCGGGGACGTGAGGCGGGTCAGTGGTCCAACGATGGAGCTGAAGTTGGGGACAAAGCGGCGGTAGAAATTGGCGAAGCCAACGAACTGTTGCACCTGCTTCCGGGATGCAGGTGTAGGCCATTCCACCACCGCCTTCACCTTCTCCGGGTCTGGGAGCACCTTGTCGTGGGCGATGATGAACCCCAGGAAGGACGTGGTCCTGGCGTAAAATTCACATTTTTCTGCCTTCACGTACAGACGATTCTCCAGCAGCCTTTGGAGGACCCGCCTCACGGGGACCTGGTGCTCGTCCCTGGACTTGGAGAAGATGAGAATATCGTCCAGGTAGACGAACACGAAAAGGCCGATGAAGTCCCGGAGGACGTCATTTATGAGGCGCTGAAAGACGGCAGGAGCGTTGGTCAACCCGAACGGCATTACCAGGTATTCAAAGTGGCCGTTCGGGGTACGGAAGGCTGTCTTCCACTCATCTCCCTCCCGGATCCGGACGAGGTGGTAAGTGCTGCGTAGATCCAGCTTGGTGAACCAGGTCGCCCCCTGGAGGGAGTGGAAGGCAGTGTCCATGAGGGGCAGGGTGTAACGGTCCTTCTCCGTGATATCGTTGAGGGCCCAGTAGTCAATACAAGGGCGGAGGGACCCATCCTTTTTTCCCACGAAGAAGAACCCTGCCCCCACGGGTGACGATGATGGGCGGATTATCCCAGCACTTAATGACTCTTTCAGGTAGGCGTTCATCGTCTCCTTCTCCGGCGCTGACAGGCTATAGAGCCGACCAGAAGGTAAGGGAGCCCCCTGGCGGAGGTTGATGGCACAGTCATAGGGCCGATGAGGGGGGAGAGACATAGCTTTCGTCTTGCTGAACACCATACCCAGGTCGTGAAATTCTGGAGGCACCAGAGACAGGTCCGGGGGTGCAACGTCCGTTGCAGGGGGAGGAGCGGACGGAGAGCAGGCTGCGGACTGAAGGCAGGTGCCCATGCAGAATGTACTCCATGCCGATACCCCAGCTGATCTCCAATCCAGGACCGGGTTGTGAAGATGAAGCCAGGGATACCCCAGGATGACGGGCGACACAGAGTTGGGAAGGACATAAAAGGTCATCTCCTCCCGGTGGTTTCCCGAGATGATGACCGGAACGGGGATGGTTTGGTGTGACACTCTCCCAAGGGAGGCACGGGAGAGGTTGACTAGGCAGATGGGATTCCTCAGTGCCTGACAGCGGATGCCCAAACGGGTTGCCAGGCTCTGTGAAATGAAGCTGCCTTCTGCGCCTGCGTGGGTGAGATGCCCAGTGGGGTTATGGCAGAAACGGATGGGCAGCTTCAATTGAGTGAGTGGACCTAACCGATTGACGTCCGCGAGGCCCCCTACAGTGACTCGCGGACCCCGCCGTTTGGCTTTTTGTGGACAAAGCTCCACCGTGTGTTGACTGTCTCCGCAATACATGCAGAGATTCAACTCACGGCGGCGTTGTCTCTCTGCCGGGGAGAGCTTTGTCCAGCCCGTCACCATCGGCTCCGACTCCTCGGGGCACAATGGTGGCGGCGCCGCCAGGAGGCGAGCTTGGGGCAGGCGCAGCGAGGCTCCCCGAGGGCGCGAAGTAGACGACTTCCGTCCTGAGGAGCGCTTGCGCAACCTGTTGTCCAAGCTGATGGCTAGGGAAGTTAGCTCCGCTAGCGTTTCAGGGATATCCCGTCCAGCCAGTTCATCCCTCAGATCATCATTGAGGCTGCGGAGGAACAGGCCACAGAGGGAGCGTTCCTCCCAGCCCAATTCCTCCGCCGCTACCCGGAAGTCGACCGCGTAGTCCGCTGCCGACCGGCTTCCCTGCTGGAGAGCGAGAAGCCGATCGACCTGGACCGTCTCGGTTTGAGAATGGTCAAAGACCTCCAGAAAGCGCCTCACGAATTGGCCATAGGTGAGGGTGGCATAACTGGACCTCGCCATTACGGCGTAGGTCCAAGTTAACGCACGCCCCTCCAGAAGATTCCCTATGTAACCAATTCGGCTGTGATCCGAGGGAAAATCTCCGGGCACACGGTGGAACACGGACTCACATTGCATAATGAACCCCCGCGCTCCGCCGAGCTTACCGCTAAAACGGGCGGGGGTCGGAATCGGTGTGAGCCGAACCAGTGCCACTGGAGCCGGCTGGACGGCCGCTGGAACAGCAGGGGCCGCGCCACCCTGGCGAGCCGGGGGGAACGGCTGTTGGGGGTCCAGGCGGTTCAATCGGTTAGTCAAATTTACTAATTGATTTAGGATCACCTGTTGCTGATAAACAACCTGATCCACTCGAGCCTCGAGGATAGTAAACCGGTGTGCGAGCCCGCCGTCTGCCGAGCCGCTCTGCTGAAGCCGTACTGACATAACGTTCGGCTCAGGAGACGCACACACACAGGCTCAGAGTAGTTCAAACTGTTTATTAACAACAGGGATGTATGGGTGTGTGTCTGCGGAATGTTAATGTGTTGGTGGTGGCGTCTGCTTCGGGCACAGAGGCAGGAGACCGTTCAGCCGGCAACCCTATGGGAAAGAACAGACACAGGGTGACGGGCACACACCAACACAGGAGGAGAATACGCGAGGGAGAGAAGCTTACTTGTATGGGACCGATGACTGGCACTTCAAGGACGGGATCCCGGGAGACAGCCACCTGCAGGACTCGGTGCAGCAGCGAGGAGGGACGAGGGACGGAGTTGTCCGCCGCCGAGGAATCCACCTGTGCACAGGGGAGCAGACTGCAAAAGGTGAGGTAAGTGATCTTCTTACCGTTTAGCGTGGTGCTGAAGAAAGAGTAATTGCTTCTCATGGAAGGGAGATGAAGTCTAACGGCTTCAGGCCGAAGCTCAGGGCGAGGCGGCTTATATTCCCCGCCGCTGATGGTTGACAGGTGTGCGAGCAGGTGGCGCCGCTGATGAGCGGCGCGGCGTGACACTAACAGTGGGTTTTTGTCCTAACTTTAAGCATCATTAAAAGGCCAGTACCAGAGGACCTCAGGCTCCGCCGGGGTTGATATGGTAAAAGCAGATCAAATAAATAAGAAGGCCCAAGACCATTAAGAGTTTTATAAACTAATTAAAGAATTTAAAATCAATTCTAAAACTCACAGGGAGCCAATGCAGCAATTCTAAAACCGGCCCAATATGCTGTCTCTTTCTGGTTTTCGTCAGCACAGGGGTTGCTGAATTCTGTAATAGTTGTAAGTCACTGATCATCTTTGTAGGAAGACCAGAAAGGAGAGCACTGCAATAATCAATATGACTGGAAATAAAAGCATGCTTTAGCGTCTCTGTGTTTTCTTGAGAGAGAAATGGGCGGACTCTGGCTATATTCTTTAGATGATAAAATCCGGTTTTTAAAATATTATTAACATGTGGAATAAAACTAAGCCCAGAGTCAAAAATAACACCCAGGTTTTTAACTTGTTTAGATGGAATAAAAGACATTGTTTATAATTTTGGTAAAAAAAAAAAAAAAAGTTTCTCTCTGAGCTTCAGGACCAATAACTAAAGCTTCAGTTTTGTCCTGGTTGGGCTGTAGGAAATTCTCTGCCATCCAGGACTTAATGTCTAAAATGCAGTTAAAAAGAACATCAATTGGTGCTGGGTCTTCAAGAGACACGGAAATGTAAAGCTGGGTATTATCAGTATACTGTAACTGTGGAAACTAATTCCATGTCTCCTGATGACATTGCCTAGTGGCAGCATGTACAAATTAAAAAGGATTGGACCTAGAATCGAACCCTGGGGAACACCAGAATCCATGTTGTATCTCTTTGATGAGTGTTCACCCAGGGTGACATACAGTAAAATTCTCTGCCAGTGAGGTAGGATTTAAACCAGCTAAAAACAGTGCCTGACAGGCCGATCATATTGTGTAATATGTTTAAAAGAATATCTTTGACATGGTGGTTGGACCCAGGGGACAGAAGACAGACTCGAGTTACAATTTAACTGTTTTATTCACCCAAGTGTGTAGTAATGATGCGTGTATGTGTGGATGTGTGAGGTGCTGGATGCGTGCTGGGGCTGAGCGAGCCTCGCTGCTGCCTGGCAACCCTAGGGACACAAAGCAGAGAGATTACTACTGCACCACAGCGGGGAATGTGATAATGAACGCTGCTTACTTGCAGGTGACGTTGTGGCTACCCTGCTTGCTCCGGTAGCGTTGGCCAGGAGGGGAGCTCGCTGCTTGGCGCTGTGAGGCGGAGGAGTGACTCCGGTGAGGTGGAGGAGTTGCACCGCCGCCAACGAGGGCTGATCCGCTGCCTGGAGGATCCACCTATGCACAGGGGAGGATAGCTGGACAAGTTGAGTGCGAGGTTGGCTTACGTGACGAGGCGTGGAGAGCTTGGTCATGCATAGCATGGGTCTGTGGCCGAGAACGTGGGACGTAGCCCTGTGATGCTGACAGACGACTCCGTGCAGAGCTGTCAGCGGGTCTGGCTTTTATAGCTCGCTGGAGATTGATGGCAGGTGGATGCGCAGCTGGAACTGATGACGGCCCAGCGGCCGCCATGACAGTACTCCCCCCTCTAGAGGTGCCTCCAGGCCCCTGCCCCATCCTACCTGGATGCGCCCGATGAAAGTCGCGGATGAGCTGCTTGTCAAGGATCAACGCTGGGCGAATCCAGGACCGGTGTTCGGGGCCGAATCCCTCCCAATCCACCAGATACTGAAGGCCCCGACCCCGCCGGCGGACGTCCAAGATGGCGGTAACCCCCCAAGCCAGGTGGTCGTCGATCATCCTTGGTGGGGAAGACGCCGCGGGGGGCGGGCAAAGGGGATCGGAGATGAAGTGCTTCACCTGGGAGACGTGAAAGGTAGGGCAGATGCGCATGGAAGGGTGGAGAGCTAAGCGCACAGACACAGGGTTGATTATGCGGGTAATAGGGAAGGGCCCGATGAAACGCTTAGTCAGCTTGCGTCTCTCGGCTGGCACATTGATATTGCGCATGGAAAGCCAAACCTGCTGACCCACCTTGTACTCCGGTACTGGTCTCCTGTGGAGGTTGGCCGTCCTGGTGTAGCGCTCCATGGTCCTGAGGAGAGCCTTGCGGGTGGTGGTCCAAACCCGGCAACAGTGCCTAACGTGAGCCTGAACAGAAGGCACTGCCACCTCCTCCTCCTCCTCCAGGAACAGTGGCGGATCGTACCCCAACGATGCCCTGAAGGGGGACATCCCAGTCGCCGAGGACACCGTGGAGTTGTGAGCATACTCGATCCAAGGCAGGAAGGTGCTCCAGGAAGAGGAGCTCGATAAGATGACACAGCGAAGCACAGCCTCCAGCTCCTGATTCGCCTGTTCGCACTGGCCGTTACTTTGAGGGTGGTACCCTGATGACAGGCTTGCCGTGGACCCCAACGCCTTGCAGAATGCCTTCCAAACCTGGGAGACGAACTGAGGGCCCCGATCCGAGACGACATCAGAGGGGATGCCATGGAGGCGGACCACATGCTGCACCAGAAGATCCGCAGTCTCCCGTGCCAATGGTAGCCCTCGAAGAGGCACAAAGTGAGCCGCCTTGGAGAAGCGGTCTACAATTGTCAGGACCGTGGTGAAGTGGTTTGAAGGGGGAAGACCTGTCATGAAGTCCAAAGCCACGTGAGACCAGGGGCGAGTAGGGACTGGCAAGGGGTGGAGCAGACCAGCCGGAGGAGAAGATGAGGACTTCCCAGTGGCGCACTGTGCGCAGGCCCGGACGTAGTTGGTCACATCCCTCCTCAGCCCTGGCCACCAGAACGCCCTTTGGAGAAGTGCAATGGTGCGAGAAATCCCAGGATGACACGCTAGTTTAGAGACATGAGCCCACTGGATAACCTCACTCCTCACTGCTGTGGGTACGAACAACCGCCCCGGGGGGCCACCCCCTGGGTCTGGTTCTGCCTCCTGAGCCTTCCTCACTTGGTCCCGGATCTCCCATACGAGGGTGCCCACAATGCAGGATGGCGGAAGGATGGTCTCCTCCTGTTTCTCAGATGTCTCTGCCGAGAACTGCCTGGAGAGGGCATCTGGCTTCAGGTTCTTGCTCCCTGGGCAGTAGGTAATAGTATAGTTAAATCGCCCAAAAAAAAGGGACCAGCGGGCCTGGCGGGAGTTCAGCCGTTTTGCCGTCCTCAGATACTCCAGATTTTTATGATCGGTCCAGACGACAAATGGCTGAGCATCCCCCTCCAACCAGTGTCTCCACTCCTCCAGGGCGAGCTTAACCGCCAGCAGCTCCCTGTCACCAATGCCATAATTCCTCTCGGCGGGTTGCAGGCGGCGAGAGAAGACGGCACACGGCCGAATCACCCCGTCAACAGGCGAACGCTGTGAGAGCACCACTCCCACTCCGGAATCAGAGGCGTCCACCTCCACCAGGCACTGGAGATTTGGGTCCACCTGCGTCAGGACACGGGACGAGGCAAACTCCTCCTTCAGCTTCTTGAACGCCGCAGCAGCCTCCTCGGTCCAGCAGAAGGGGGTCTTGGGGGGCGTGAGGCAGGTCAGCGGACGGACAATAATTCCAAAATTGGGCACAAAGCAACGACAGAAGTTAGCAAATCCCAGAAACCCCTGCAGCTGCTTTCTGGATGAGAGGGTGGGCCAGTCTACCACCGCCTTGACCTTGGCTGGGTTGGGGAGCACTTGATTATGCAAGATCACAAAGCCCAAGAAAGACATCTCCCTGACGTGGAATTCACACTTCTCGGCCTTGACGTACAGCTGGTTGTCCAGGAGGCGCTGAAGGGCCCGCCTAACATGTACGTGATGCTCCTCCAGAGATTGCGAGAAGATAAGGATGTCATCAAGGTACACGAACACGAAGGAGCCCAGGAAATCTCGGAGGACGTCATTGATGAGACGCTGGAAGACAGCCGGAGCATTGGTCAACCCAAACGGCATCACCAGATACTCAAAATGGCCGCTTGGGGTCCGGAAGCCCGTCTTCCACTTGTTGCCCTCCTTGATCCGCACCAGGTGGTAAGCATTGCGGAGATCCAACTTGGTGAACCAAGAAGCCCCCTGGAGAGAGTCGAAGGCCGAGTTCATGAGGGGCAGTGTGTACTTATCCTTGATAGTGATCTCATTGAGACCCCAGAAGTCGATGCAAGGGCGCAGGGAGCCATCCTTTTTCCCTACAAAAAAAAATCCCTCCCCACCGCAGACGAGGATGGTCGAATGATCCCAGAGCTGAGCGATTCCTTAATATAGGCGTCCATCGCCTCCCACTCCGGAGCAGACAGGCTGTATAACCGGCTTGATGGCAGCGGGGCGCCAGCCCGGAGATTGATAGCGCAGTCATAGGGGCGGTGGGGGGGAAGGGACAGCGCCCGTGACTTGCTAAAGGCAACCCCCAGATTGTGATAAATCTCCAGGACCCCAAACAGGTTGGGGGGGGGGGCAAAGCAGGTGGGGTCACAGATACCGATGGGACACACGCTGCAGACTGAAGGCATGCGCTAAGGCAGAACGGGCTCCAAGAGATGACGCTCCCCGCCCGCCAGTCAAATGTGGGATTATGTAGTCGGAGCCAGGGATAGCCCAAGATGACAGGGGAGGTGGAGGTGGGCAGCACCAAAAAACGAATGTCCTCCCGGTGGTTCCCTGAGATAATAACAGAAACGGGGTCTGTCTGTTGAGAAACAGCTGTTAGTGGGGTCTTAGACAAGGTGATTAGATTGACAGGTGGCCGGAGAGTTTGGCAGGTGAGGTCCAAGCGGGTTGCCAGGTCTCCTGATATAAAACTCTGCTGAGCCCCTGAGTCAATGAGTGCATGAGTGGAGTGTCCTATGTGCTTAGAAATGAGCCGAATGGGAATGAGACAACTAGTGAGGGGTTTAGACTGGGCTACGTCCGTGAGTCCCCCTACTGTGACCCACGGACCCCCTCTTTTACCCAATTCGTACATTCGGCTACTTCATGGGAAGCACTACCACAATAAAAGCACAACCCCAGATCCTTGCGACGCTGTCTCTCAGCAGCCGAAATCCCCGAACCCCGATTATCATATCCTCCTGCCCCGGAAGTTCCTCCGACGAGGGCAGGGCCAGTTGGGGTGGCCGAGAAGAGCGAGGACGCAGCGCCCTGGAGCAACTAGAGGCTCTTCGCTCGGCGGCGCGCTCCTTCAGCCTGTTGTCTAAGCTTATGGTAAGAGAAATTAGTTCGTTCAACTTATCAGGCTTGTCCCGTGTTGCTAATTCATCTCTTAATTCAGGGCTTAGACTGCGGATAAAAATACTACATAACGAGGCGTCCTCCCACCCGACCTCTGCCGCTATTACCCGGAAATCGACAGCAAAATCGGCAGCAGCCCTGCTGCCCTGCTGAAGGTCTAACAACCGGGAAGTTAACACAGAGTCCCGATCGGAGTGGTCAAAAACCTCGGTAAAATCCGCTAAGAATTGTTGATAAGTTAAGTGGGCATAGCTGGGCTTTGCCATTACTGCATAAGCCCAGGCTAGCGCTCTACCTTCTAGCAGGTTTGCAATATAGCCAATTTTGCTATGGTCGGAGGGAAAGTCCCCCGGAACCCGATGGAAAACAGTCTCACACTGTAACAGAAATCCCCATGCCTCCCCTAGCTTCCCGCTGAAGCGGGCTGGTGCCGGCACGGGAGTGAGATGAGTTAGGGGGGTCTGGCTAACCTGGCTAGTCGGAGGATTAGCGGGGGTGGGCGGAGCCCCGGTGGCCGGAGGAAACGCCTGGTGGCCCTCCAGACGATCCAACCGGCCGTTAATCTGTGCTAATTGGGTGAGAATGACTGTTTGCTGATAAGCTATTTGGTCAACACGAGCATCCAAGGTGTTAAGACGGCGCGTCAGCGCGCTGTCTGCTGGGTCGCTTTGACGAAGTCGTACTGACATGGTGGTTGGACCCAGGGGACAGAAGACAGACTCGAGTTACAATTTAACTGTTTTATTCACCCAAGTGTGTAGTAATGATGCGTGTATGTGTGGATGTGTGAGGTGCTGGATGCGTGCTGGGGCTGAGCGAGCCACGCTGCTGCCTGGCAACCCTAGGGACACAAAGCAGAGAGATTACTACTGCACCACAGCGGGGAATGTGATAATGAACGCTGCTTACTTGCAGGTGACGCTGTGGCTACCCTGCTTGCTCCGGTAGCGTTGGCCAGGAGGGGAGCTCGCTGCTTGGCGCTGTGAGGCGGAGGAGTGACTCTGGTGAGGTGGAGGAGTTGCACCGCCGCCAACGAGGGCTGATCCGCCGCCTGGAGGATCCACCTATGCACAGGGAAGGATAGCTGGACAAGGTGAGTGCGAGGTTGGCTTACATGATGAGGCGGGGAGAGCTTGGTCAGGCATAGCATGGGTCTGTGGCTGAGAACGTGGGACGTAGCTCTGTGATGCTGACAGACGACTCCGTGCAGAGCTGTCCGTGGGTCTGGCTTTTATAGCTCGCTGGAGATTGATGACAGGTGGGCGCGCAGCTGGGACTGATGACGGCCCAGGGGCCACCATGACAATCTTGGTAGATGGTAATATGTTAATATCATGACACAGTAGACAGTAGACTGTGTCAAATGCTGCACTTACATCCAGTAACACCAAAACAGAGAGCTTGGTCTTGTCCATGTTAATTCTAAGATCCTTTAGAACCTTGATCAGGGCTGTCTCAGTACTGTGGTTTTGACAAAAAAACCTGATTGAAATGTTTCATACAAATCACGAGTTTTCATAAAATCATTTATCTGGTTAAAAATTACTTTCTCTAAAATTTTACTTTAAAATGGCAGCTTGGACACTGGTCTGTAATTGCTCAGTACTTCAGTGTCTAAATTATTTCTCTTTAGAACAGGCTTGACAATGGCCGTCTTAAAAGCACTAGGAAAAACTCCTGTCTGAAGAAAATAATTTAAAATGTTAAGAACATCAACAACTAAAAAGCGACAAATGGATTTAAAAAATGATGTAGGAATTGGATCTAAAAGACAGGTTGCTGGTTTTAACTGGGAGATAACTTTCTCCAGCACCTTAGCATCAACCAGGTCAAAACTGTCCAGTGTTTCCCCACATAAAAACAAAGGTTTAGCTGTATTAAAAGCAGTAGGTTGTAATAGCCGACCTTATAGTTTCTATTTTACTGCTGAAGTGAGCTGCAAATTCCTCACATTTGGAGTCTATAGACATCCTGCTAGACATGTTAAAAACCGGGTTTATTAATTGATCAATTACTGAAAAAGAGTTTTTGAGTTATTCTGATTATTGTCGATGAGTCTGCAAAAATGTGCCTGTTTTGCTTCTTTTATTGCTTTATTGTAGGTGGTAAGTTGATTTTTTAAAATTTGGAGGTTAATTTCTAATTTGTTTTTTCTCCATTTTCTTTCAGCAGCTCAACATTTCTGTTTTAGTTGTTTAATTTCATCAGTTCTCCAGGTTGGGGTTGGATTAGTGGAAAGATTTTTTGTTTAAAAAGGAGCTACTGTGTCGAGTGCTATTTCCAATTTTCTGTTAAAACCATCCATGATAAAATCACAAGATGAGGGTAATAAGTCAGCAGGAATGTCACTTAAAAAGTCAATAAATTTAGCAGCCACCTCAGCAGTGAGATGGCACCTTCTCACAGTGTGTTCTGGGTTAAAATCATTATTCTGTTTAAAACGATTGATAGTAAAAAATATACAAAAATGAGCAGAGATGGATAAATCTAAAATAGAGGTGATGTGTGTTGACAGGCCTGAGGTGATGACTAGGTCCAGGGAGTGACCTTTAAGATGGGTCACAGGCTGACAGATGAGGTGGGGCAGGATTCTCCGTGGAATGTGATGTTACTAGATGACAATGTGATCTGTAGTGAGAGTAGGGAGCAGGTGGAAGAAAACCTGGAGAGGTGGAGGAATGTTCTGGAGAGAAGAGGAATGAAAATCAGTAGAAGCAAGACAGAATACATTAAATTCAATTCAATTCAACTTTATTTATATAGCGCCATTTCACAACAACAGTCATCTCATAGCACTTCCAACTGTAGGGGGGACCCCCATAGTTGCAGAAAGACCCCAGCAATCAGGCGATCCCCTGTGAGCAAGCACTTGGCGACGGTGGAGAGGAAAAACTCCCTTTTAACAGGAAGAAACCTCCAGCAGAACCAGGCTCAGGGAGGGGCAGTCATCTGCTGCGACTGGCTGGGGGGTGAGGGGACAGAGAAGAAGAAAAGAACAGACATGTAGAGAGCAAACAGCACGATGGGGACTCAATCTATGGGAGAGAACAAACAGATGTTAATGACCAGCAAAAAAAAAAATATTTCATTGAGAGTGAAGAAAGGAGTGAGGCCCAGTGCATTTTTGGAGGTCCCCCGGCTGACTAAACCTATTAGCAGCATAACTAAGGGAGGGTTCAGAAACACATGATCCCTCCCTAATTGTAGGCTATATCAAAAAGGTAGGTTTTAGCCCTATTCTTAAAAACAGAGATCGAGTCTGACTCCCGAATCCAGATTGGCAGCTGGTTCCACGGGAGAGGAGCTTGATAACTGAAGGCTCTGCCTCCCATTGTACTTTTGGAGATTCTAGGTATTACAAGTAATCCTGCATTTTGGGAGCATAGTGCTCTGTTAGGATAATACAGTAGTATCAGATATTTTAAATAAAAAGGAGCCTGATTGTTTAGAGCTTTGTAAGTAAGAAGAAGGATTTTAAACTTAATTCTAAACTCTATGGGAAGCCAATGAAGGGAGGCCAGAACCGGAGAGATATGATCTCTCTTTCTAGTACCTGTTAAAACTCTTGCTGCAGCATTTTGGATCAGCTGAAGACTTTTTAAAGATGTTTTAGGACAGCCTGATAATAAAGAATTACAATAATCTAATCTCGAGCTAAGAAAAGCGTGGAACAGTTTCTCAGCATCACTCTGAGACAAGATGCTCCTAATCTTGGCAATATTACGCAAATGATAGAAGGCAGTCTTAGAAACAAATTTAATATGTGAATTGAAGGACAGATCTTGATCAAAAATAATTCCAAGGTTCCTCACAGAGCTATTAAGAGAAAGAGTAACCGCATCCAAACTGAAAGTTTGATTTGGAAAGGTATTTCTAAGGTTTTTTGGACCAACAAGAATGACTTCAGTCTTATCTGAATTTAATAGCAGGAAATTACAAGTCATCCAAGCTTTGATTTCCTTAAGACAGGCTTCTAACTTGGCTAATTGATTACTATCATCTGGCTTCATTGACAGGTATAATTGTGTATCATCTGCATTACAATGAAAATGTATAAAGTGCTTTCTAATAATGTTGCCTAACGGAAGCATATATAAACTAAAAAGAGTAGGGCCTAGCACAGATCCCTGTGGAACTCCATGACTAAGCGTTGAGTTGAAAGAAAACTCATTATTGACATGAACAAACTGGAACCTATCAGATAAATAAGATCTAAACCACTGCAACAAAGTTCCATTAAGTCCAACATAGTGTTCTAATCTATCAAGTAAAATATTATGATCGATAGTATCAAAAGCTGCACTAAGGTCTAAAAAGACAAGTACAGAAACCAGTCCATTATCAGATGCGATGAGGAGGTCTTTAGTGACCTTCGCTAAGGCTGTTTCAGTACTATGATGGATTCTAAACCCAGATTGAAACTCTTCAAGTAAACCATTTCCCTGCAGGTGGTCAAATAATCGCGTAGCAACAACTCTTTATAAGATTTTTGAAATGAAAGGGAGATTAGAGATTGGTCTATAGTTAGCTAAAGCTCCTGGATCTAGCGTTGGCTTTTTGAGTAAGGGTTTAATTACAGCCGTTTTAAAAGCCTGCGGTACATGGCCTAAAGTTAATGAAGAATTGATTACATGAAGAATAAAGCTACCAATAAGTGGGAAGACTTCTTTAAATAACCTGGTAGGAATAGGGTCTAAAAGACAAGTTGAAGGTTTGGATGAGGAAACTATTTTGTCTAACTCACAAAGGTCGATTGGAGTAAACTCATCAAGACAGACATCAATTGAAGGAGTTGTAGTAGTTACTGTATTTAAGTTAACTGTGGGAAGAATCTGATTGATTTTATCTCTGATGGATGAAATTTTATTATTGAAAAAGTTCATAAAGTCCTGACTAGTAAGCTCTAAGGGAATGCTAGGATTGACAGAGTCCTGACTCTTTGTCAACCTGGCTACAGTGCTGAAAAGAAACCTGGGATTATTCTTGTTCTCTTCTATTAATGCAGAATAATAACTCGTTCTAGCTTTTCTAAGAGATTTTTTATAAATTAAAAGATGATTTCTCCAAGCTAAATAGATTTCATCTAAATTAGTGGAGCGCCATTTTCTTTCTAATTGACGAGTCTTCTGTTTTAAGCTACTTTTCTGTGTTGAACCAAGGGGTTAGAAATCTCTGATTAGACTTTTTCTTTTTTAAGGGGGCCACCAAGTCTAGAGTCTGATGTAGAGAAGCTGTAACACTATCCACCATGTTATCAATTACAGAAGGAGCAAGCTGTCTATAGCTTATTTCCGTTGTGTTGACACATGGCATAGAGGAAACAATCTGCATAAATTTGGTAACAGCATCATCTGAGAGGCATCTACTGTAATAATATTTTTCTTTAGGAGCCAAATAGTCAGAAATAGTAAAATCAAAGGTTAACAGACAATGGTCTGACAGTACAGGGTTATGAGGAGACACTACAAGATTTTCTATTTCTATGCCATATGTCAGAACAAGGTCCAATGTATGGTGGAGATAATGGGTAGAATTTCCTACTTTCTGAGAAAACCCAATCGAGTCTAATATTGAATTAAATGCCACATTAAGGCAGTCACTATCTACATCTACATGTATACTAAAGTCCCCTACTATAATTATTCTATCAGATTTCAGCACTAAATCAGCTAAGAAATCAGCAAATTCAGATAAAAATTCTGAGTAGGTTGATGGAGGACGATAAACTATGGCAAATAAAATTGGGTTTAGCCTAAAATTGCTAAAGTGCCCAATACTGAGGACCAGGCCCTCAAAGGAATTATAACATGTTTTTTGCTTTACATTAATTAATAGTTTGGAATGGTAAATTGTTGCTACTCCTCCTCCACGACCAGAACTTCTGGGATTTTGACGGTTTAAATAACCAGAGGGAGTTGATTCGTTTAAACCAACATAATCCTCTTGCCCTAACCAAGTCTCTGTAAAGGATATTAAATCAATCTGATGATCAATTAACAGATCATGGACTAACAGAGACTTGGGAGTTAGAGACCTAATATTAAATAAACCACATTTAATTTTTAAATTATGAGGAGGAACAAAGGCCAAATCATTCAATTTAGAGGTTTTATGTTTAATCTGAGTTTTACCAATTTTTTGCTTAATCACTTTGGGATGCTAATATATTATATTTTTATTAACTTTGGAGGGAGCAGACAATGATTCTCTGATGGGGAAGACAGGGGCTAAGTTGAGGGGTGGCGGATGAAGAGGAGCTGCAGAGAGGCATGTAAGACTGCGACTCTGCTTCCTGGTCCCAACTCTGAGTTGTCAAGGTTTTGGAAATTTGGATAAAAAAGATGCCAGGGACGCACCATCCAAAGTGGGATGGACGCTGTCTCATCTCATAAGACCAGGTTTTCCCCAAAAAGAGCTCCAATTGTCAATGTAGCTCACGTCATTGGCAGGACACCACACAGACAGCCAGCGGTTCAAGGATGATGAGCGGCTAAACATGTCATCACTGGTCAGATTGGGGAGGGGCCCAGAGAATACTTCAGAGTCCGACATTGTTTTGGCAAAGTCACACACCGATTCTACATTAAGTTTCGTGACTTCCGACTGCCGGAGACGGATGTCTTTAATGCCAGCGTGAAAAACAATTGTGGAGTATTTACAGTTACTTTTAGCCAGCATTTTCAAATTTGACTCGATGTCGCCTGCTCTGGCCCCAGGAATGCATTTGACTATGGCCGCTGGAGTCTCTAGGTTCACGTTTCTGATTACAGAGTCCCCAATGATCAGAGTTTTTTCCTCAGCGGGTGTGTCGCTGAGTGGGGAAAAACGATTAGAAACGTGAACAGGTTGGAGGTGTACCGGGGCTTTGCGACTAGGCTTCCTTCTCACCATCACCCACCCAGTCTCCTCGCTGCTGGGGAGAGCCGGAGGACCACTAACGGGGCCTATGCTAGCTAGCTCCGCTGCAGCTAGGGGACATCCGTCGAGAGTAACTGGCGCAGACGGTATTTCAATGCAGCGGAGCCGGGATTCCAAATCAGACAACCTCGCCTCGAGTGCCTCAAAAAGACAACATTTATTACATTTACCGTTATCACTAAAAGAGGCAGAGGTGTAGCTAAACATCTGACAGAGAGAGCACACCAGAGGAGGAGAGGAAGGAGAGCTAGTAGCCATAGCTAGTGGCTAACCCAAAACTCAGGAGAGTGAGGAGAGCAAACCACACGGACAGACAGCAAAACAGGAAGTGACGATACGTTACCACAAGTGACGTTCCAGTAGGTTCCTGTAGGTGAAGACAGGATACATGTGAGGGAGGCAGGTGTAATGTGAAGATGCAAGACGTAGCGGTAGTAAAGGTGGATGAGTTTCAATACCTGAGGTCAACCAATGGACAGCAGTGCTTCCCCTACCATTATATTGGGGGGATGCGGGGCAGCAGCAACCCTCACCCCCCTTGAAGGTCAAGTATTCGTCGTAGGCCCGATGCCAAGCGGAGGGCTGAAGATAGATGAGCACACTCCCACCAGTGGACAGAGAGCATGCATCAGAAAATATGTTGCATCAACCACTTGAAAAACAGACCAAAATATCTGGGCTTTTTTAAACACTCCTAGGGTGGTGAAGATGGCAACACTTGCTCTCCTGGGTGCCTGCATTCCAACACCGGCTGCTACTGATTAGTTGAAAGTCACCGGCATTTGTACAAGTCTTTTAAAATTACTCCTTCTTGGTCTGAACACCGCCACATGTCTGGATCCTGGATTTCCTGACTGAGAGACCTCAGTCTGTCCGGGTTGGAAACAATATCTCCAACTCTGTCACACTAAGCACCGGATCCCCTCAAGGCTACGTACTCAGTCCACTGTTGTTTACACTTCTAACACATGACTGTGTATCCAGACATGAGGGGAACCAGATTATTAAGTTTGCAGACGACTCCACGATGGTGGGACTTATTCAGAGGGATGAGGAATCAATGTACAGGGAAGAAGTGAGAGACCTGGAGGGCTGGTGCAGGGAGAACAATCTGGTGCTCAACGTGGACAAAATGAAGGAGATGATTATCGACTTCCGGCGGTCACAGCCTGAGCACGTCCCCCTCAGCATCGGCGGCCGTTTAGTGGAGAGAGTGGAGAACATCAAGTTCCTCGGAGTGCAGATCTCGCAGGACCTGACCTGGAGCAAGAATTCCTTGGGGATCAGGAAGCGGGCTCAGCAGAGACTGCACTTCTTGAGGAAACTCAAACAGGCCTCTCTCCCCACCTGCATCCTCAGGACCTTCTACAGAGGTGTGGTGGAGAGTGTTCTGACGTACTGCATTGCTACATGGTACTCCAGCTGCAGTATGTCAGACAAAAAAGCCCTGCAGAGGATAGTCAAGGGAGCTGAGAGGGTAATTGGAGTCTCCCTCCCCTCTGTCCAAGAATTTTTTCAGAACCGTTGTAGGAGCAGGGCACTGAACATTGTCAAGGACTGTTCTCACCCTCTGCATAAACACTTTGAACTTCTGCCATCTGGTAAACGATTCCGGAGCATCAGAGGCAGAACCACCAGACTGATCAACAGCTTCCTTCCACAAACTGTCAGGATGCTGAACAGTTAACCCGGAATCTCTCATATACACTACTGCACCTACGGACATTATGTATATTATTTGTATATTATAGTTAGTAAGTTTTTCCCAAGTATGTCTCAGGGATGTGTGAATGGATGGGGGGTGGGGGTGGGGGGGTGAAGATATGTGTGAGTGTGTCTTATATCATGCTGCTTCTATTTATATGGATGCCGAGAGAAACGCAATTTCATCTTGCCTGCACTACAGTTGTATGTACAGCAATATGACAATAAAGTTTGATTTGATTTGATTTGATTTGATTTGATTAATTTGTCACTCTGTGTCAAACTCAGCACAGATCTGCGGTTGATTGGAATACGCCGATCTATCTATAGTTCAATGGTGTCACTGGAAATGCAGGTTCATTTTCTGTGTCAAGTCAAATTCTCTCGTATGTTATCAGTGATCTGTTAATGTACTTGGCAATAAATCTTTTTCTGATTCTGATTCTGATTCTGATTCTGAATGGTTGCTGCTCTTTGTCTACCATTTTGCAAAATGCACCCAACATCTCACATAATTACTGTATTTTTTCATATTGGCACTCAATAGTTTTATATTTACAAGAAGAGATGCTGTGTGTGTTAAGGTTTAGGTTTTTTGTGAGGGTTTTTTGTAGGGGGCTGTCACAGAAAAAAAGAGGAGCAGAGGTCCACGTAATGCGAGGTGAACCAGGACCCAGGGTGCACAAACAAGCACAGAGCAGAGCTGAACAGGGGAGATTTCCCAGTTCCTGTGAACCACTGTCTCCCACAGCAGCCGACAACGGTCAGAGTCACTGCAAACTCCACAGGAGTAACTGAAAAACAGTCTTTTTCTTCTCACTCTCACATGCTGCGATATTTGTGTAGTTGTGGCACAAACAGTTGTCTGCTGCTGTAGTGTCTCAGGTCTGTGCACCTGCCTCACCTGCCTTGATTTTGCCACCTGCTTCTCTTTACTTCCACCTTTAAAAGGGATGAGACAACTCCACCTCTCCATGTTAATGTCAGACTTCACTGGACAGCTGAGCAGTGTGGATCTCCCACTATGTGTGTAGCCTGCACTCTCCCCCTCACCTTCCACTGTTGGACTCCTCTGTAAGCAAGCAACATGCTGTTCATCATCTGCATCTTCTGTTAGTTAGGACTCCTTGTCTGGCAGATTGCACCCAACTGGCAGACAGATTCTTATCTGGTGGACAGGCAACCCGGAAGCCACCATTATAACTCGGAAGTGTACGTGCAATATTCCTTCATCTCCCCTTACTAAGTCCTCAGCGCTGGGGAACCCTTTTCCCTTCACCACAGAAGTTCACCAACCATCAACCCACGATACTCACTGGAACATTCTGGCAGCCTGGGTCATCTTCTCCACCACCCCCTGCAGCTCATTCATCTCCCCTTTTCTCTCTCCGTTGGGGTTGCCAGCTCCTCACTCACAATCACACAATCATTGTTAAAAAATTTATTCAAACTTACTCATTGTCTCTGGTCTGTTCCTGCATTTTGGTCTATACTAGTCAAATGTGTCAGCTGCAGTTTTAAAATTAATCTAATTTGTCAGAGTAATGACGGACAGCCTTCGGATTAATTTCCACTCCATCGGTGTGCTGTGACTGGAGTCTCACACAGTTGTCATCAGTGGGGGTTTTGATATGGGGCACACGGGCGGTTGTCCAAGGAGGCATTCTCTAAGGGGTGCCATGAGAATGAGAGGTGGGGAAAAAAGACTGACTCATTTGTGGCAAATGGGTGTCCTCTACAGCCGGGATGGTGGTGGTGAGAGTATCTGCCTGTAGCTCACAGACTCCAGCAGATTACGCCACGCCTCCTCATCAAGCAACTCCAATGGCCGCCATCCAAAGCGGAGCAAAAGAGGAAAAAACATAAAAAATAAGAGTGGTGCTTAAATTATGCAACAGTTTTAATGTTAAAACACTAATTTAGACTGCTAAAATAGCAACATTTGGTTATTAAAGCTTATGTGACATGACAATTTTTTTGATGTGCTTCATTTTAACCAGTCACATTAATTCTTTAAATAATTATTTGTTAAATATTTTTTTTCTTTAAGTTGAGCAGATTTATTAATGCTTAATACTAATGTCAGTATAAAACACAACAGTGTGACATGGCTGATTAATTCACTTTGAAATAGCTTTTAAAGTCCTGTAATCAGATTTTTCAGAATTTTATTACCAGGAGGTAATAAAATTACCTCCTAAAATTATCACCTAAGGCCAGGAGGAGGTTATGTTTTTGCCGGGGTTTGTCTGTCTGTCTGTTTGTCTGTTGGTTAGCAAGATAACTCAAAAAATCTTGGACGGATTTCCATGAAACTTTCAGGCGTTGTTGGAAATGGTACAAGGAAGAACTGATTAAATTTTGGGGGTGATCCGGTTCACCGTCTGGATACAGGAATTTTTTAAAGCATTTTTCATTCAACACTGTGACATACAGCCATTTTCAACATGTGCGCAGGCGCAATGGAGGGTGCTGGTCGTCGTGTCTGCAACACAAACTCTGCGTTCTTCAACGTTTTAGGCACAAAAGGACGCGGAAAACACTGCTGGCCTGGGCCCGCCAGCGTGCCTGTGTTTGCGCGCAACTGCAAAACCTCACACGGGCAGCTGTCCGCCGACGGATTCTTTGGCAGAAATTCCCCGGCCAGCCATAGGAGCTGCGCATTTGGCAGAAATTCACCGGCCAGCCATAGGCGCTGCGCAAAAACAAGCTCTCTGCCGGCGAAGCTTCTAAATTCTCGTTTGCCGCGGAGCGCAACCCCCAAAAAAATAATATTGTAGCGAACTCAATATGAGCACCCTACTTGGCTTGCCAAGTGGGTTGACCCTATTGGCGACACAGGTAGAGTGCGGGACTCCGGAGCGGGAGGCGTGAGTTCGAACCTCCCGGTGGGACGTCGCCATGTCGAGCAGCACGTTACAATATAATATAAAACCCACGGCAACCTGTCTACCCAATTTGCATCCGTCAGTGGAGGAGATGGACACAACAGCAACACTTCAGTTTATTACCTCCGCCAAGGAGGCAATGCTTTTACTACTGAACCACTAATCCTATCACTATCAGATTGATTGTCATTGATTAATTGTGTGTTTATTGCACTGTCCCTGTCAAATAAACAAATAATCATTGTGAATCCAATTGCTAGTCATATGTTAACATGCTCAAGGAATCTGAAAACGTACACACAAACACTGTATGGGGGGAATTGTGGCGCTTGGCGGAGGTCTGCGCTCTCCGAGTGCTTTTCTAGTTTAATTTTTTTTCCATTTCCTCACTTTTACTTTGAATTCCACAGTGGTGTACCAGGAAGAACTGAGCGTCAGCACAGGGCTGGACTCAAAATTAATAAAACAAAACATGATATTTGACTGAAATAACCATAGCAAAAATAAGCGCTCTGGGCAGCAGGAAGATGGTCCGCCCAGAGCGTCATACAAACCAGGACCACCACTGGCTGCGCACCTCGCTTAGCCGTTTCTTTTTGGTTTGATTTATGGCAAGACCAAGCAAGGCCATCCCAAACAGAACCATCTAGAACATGAGGTGAGGACATGAAAACATCCCATCACACCCTCGTGCACAGCAGGTCTAATGCACTGGCTACAAGCAGTGTTGTTACCACCATCAACCCAAACCCCATGCTAAAGCCAACAGCGTTAGCCACAAAAAGTTGTTTTAGTTGCTCAGGTTCTCCCAAGGTACAGACAGCCTGTCATGACCTGAGACGAGTTTCCTCCCAGGCTCAGTTCCATGACTTTCCTCTGTGTTTCATATTTATCTGTGTATTGTGTGTTATGTACTGAGCCGGGGTTCTCCCAGGCTCAGTCTCATGGGTTTTCTGTCATGTATTATTTGCAAGCTATTTCTAGTCTGGTTCTATGTCTGTTTATATTGGTTCTCTGGCTGGCAGCTGGCAGGCAGCTCACTTGGGCCTGCACTTTGTGTGGGCGTTGCCTGTCAGTCTGTCAGCCCGACCACACCCCCTCTCATGAGTCTCAGCTGATTCCTTTTTCCTTGATTGCGCTTCCCGCTCCCTCGCTCAGGTGCAGCCTATCACTGTGTCTCTAGTTTGTGTATTTAGTCAGCTCATTGTCTGTGATTCATTGCTGGATTATTGATTGTCTTTCATCATGTCTCATCATGTATTCCCATTATCACGTTTTGTTCGTGTTTCCCTGCCTCTCCTGTGTCCACTGGGCTGAGTTGGCTCAGGAATGCCAATGTAAGTTTTTTTCATGCATGCATTTTTGTCTACTGCACTATTTTTGGGACTTTAGTTCTTTGATTTAATAAACCTTGCCTTGGGTGTAATCCTGCGTGTGAGTCCGTCTCTCCTTGCGCCTCAGTGGAGGCACGTACATGACACAGCCTGGTGACATGGATCCATCTCAGTAAACCATATGCACAAATAAAAGAAAGGTGGGGGTGCTCCAAACCTGAAAAAAGAGAATTGTGCCCCTGAGTCATCACAGTCCCCTCCATAGCATACTACACAACTGAACAAAATGCATTTGAAGCACCAATACTTAGCATAAATGCAGTTTTTCTTTAAAATTTGCCACTTTTCTCATAAATTTGTAATTTTTACCTCCGCCAGGCCGAAAAGGCCAGGAGGAGGTTATGTTTTTGCCGGAGTTTGTCTGTGTGTTTGTCTGTTTGTCTGTCTGTCTGTCTGTCTGTCTGTCTGTCTGTCTGCTTGTCTGTTGTTTAGCAAGATAACTCAAAAAGTCTTGGACGGATTTCCATGAAACTTTCAGGCGTTGTTGGAAATGGTACAAGGAAGAACTGATTAAATTTTGGGGGTGATCCGGTTCACCGTATGGATACAGGAATTTTTTAAAGCATTTTTTCAACACTATGACATACAGCCATTTTCAACATGTGCACAGGCGCAATGGAGGGCGCTGGTCGTCGTGTCTGCAACACAAACTCTGCGTTCTTCAACGTTTTAGGCACAAAAGCACGCGGAAAACACTGCTGGCCTGGGCCCGCCAGCGTGCCTGTGTTTGCGCGCAACTGCAAAACCTCACACGGGCAGCTGTCCGCCGACGGATTCTTTGGCAGAAATTCCCCGGCCAGCCATAGGAGCTGCGCATTTGGCAGAAATTCACCGGCCAGCCATAGGCGCTGCGCAAAAACGACCTCTCTGCCGGCGAAGCTTCTAAATTCTCGTTTGCCGCGGAGCGCAACCCCCAAAAAAATAATATAATATAAAACCCACGGCAACCTGTCTACCCAATTTGCATCCGTCAGTGGAGGAGACGGACACAATAGCAACACTTCAGTTTATTACCTCCGCCAAGGAGGCAATGCTTTTACTACTAAACCACTAATCCTATCACTATCAGATTGATTGTCATTGATTAATTGTGTGTTCATTGCACTGTCCCTGTCAAATAAACAAATAATCATTGTGAATCCAATTGCTAGTCATATGTTTACATGCTCAAGGAATCTGAAAACGTACACACAAACACTGTATGGGGGGAATTGTGGCGCTTGGCGGAGGTCTGCGCTCTCCGAGTGCTTTTCTAGTTTATTAATTTATTACATTCATTTGTAAATTTACATGTATAACTTTGTTCTTGAAAATTAACTACTTTTTGCAACTTAAATTAGATTTTATTTATTTATTTATTTTTTTTTTTTACTTTTTCGAATGTAAAAAGGTTGGGCACCCTTGATTTATATGTTAGAAATTCTGCACAGTGTTCAGTGAAGGGCAAGTCATTATGAAACTATTGTTATTTAAAACATAATCTTAATAAAATAATGTGTGAAAACACATTAAATATCAGCCTGCCTGGAGACAGCGACAGGTTCACAAAGATTGCAGACCCCTGCTTTAAGTGTTTTTTTGTTGGTGTTGCAAATTTATGAGAAAAACTCACAAAATTACAAGAAAAAGAAATTTAACAGAAGAACAGATTTGCAAGAAAAAGGATTAAATGTTTAGAAGAAAAGTTGCTGTATTAAGTACATTTTAAGTCTCAGTATGTTTACGGACAGTGGGTTACAGGGGTCTGATTTTTTTTTCTTTAGTAAAGGTTATGAACCCTTGTCTAGACTTAATACACAAATTTGAAACTGCAAATTTGCACATTTTTATGTAAATTTTAGAACCGTTTTGTTGTAGCTTAATACAAAAATAACATATGAAATCTATCTGTAAATGATCCTGCTTGACATCCAAGATCAGACAAGATCCTGATCTGTCAGGGCTGTCTGGCCATTGCAGTTGTGGATAAATATACTGTAACGTCGGGGCCATTTTAAGGGAGCCAGGGATTTCCCAGCATGCTTTGCCAGTTTGAAACGTTACTGTGTGTGTTAAATGTGTTATTTCTGAGTTACACTGCTGTGTCATTATAACTGCATTATAATGACCCAGCAGTGTTTAGCAGGATTAGGGCAAGATGTATCTGTGTGTGTAACCATGATTGAAACGGAGGTCTGGGGGAATGACCTCCACTCCTCTGTGTGCTCAGAAGCAGGTTGGGGGTCGGGGTGTGTGAAAATAAATCTGGTTGATCAGAGCCATCTGCTCCATTGTCTTTTTGTGTGAACCCTTGCAAACGTCACACTGGTGTCAGAAGTGGGATATGGAGCAAGATGAGGATCCAGGTGGAGGTACAGCGGCCGGAGCGATTCATCGCTCAGCCGGGATCGGAGTATAGAGCTGAGACGCCGGCCCCTGGAGAGCTTCGCTGCGATGGATGGAGCAGAGCAAACCAGCCCCGTTTCCCGCCCTTTTCAGGGCAGGACGGGCTGGCGATTCCAGAGCAATTAGGAGCGGCAATGGACCGGGAGATGACGGTCCCATCCATCCAGCAGCGGGCCAAGATTCCCCGCTACAACGGCGAGAACCTGTTGGATGACCGCCTGGCCCAGGTCGAGTTGGCTGCCGCGCTGATCATCGGAGGGAACCACCGTGCTGAGAGCGAGTGGAGGACGAGCTACGGCAGATCCCAGCAGCGCGTGCACGAAAGAAACAGCCGTGGCGACGCGAGGAAGGACGGCTTCCGCTGCACAGAGCCAGGGTACATGGCATGGTACTGCCCCGCACACAGCGCACGACAAACTGGCCCCTCGCCGACGCTAAATTAGAGCGAGGTGGCATGGACGGGGAAAAAGCCGCCTCCTGCAGATGCTTCCCCCGGCAGGTGACGTTACAGAGGCCTTTGGAGCGCAGCAGCAGTGGAGCGAGCAGGACAGATCCGGTCTTTTCTCGGGATCGGCAGGGGCTGGGCGCCTGGACGTGGGCCAGCGGCCGACTGGGAGGTCCTGGCAGCGTTGGGAGTCATGGGACTCCCGCTGCCAGAGGAGGAACTGTGCGTGTCCTACCGCTACCCGATGCTTTTCCTTTCGGTGACGTCACGGAGGCCCTCGGCGCAGGAGCGACGCAGCGGAGCGAGCAGGATGAAGATGCGGCCACTTTCCAGGCGCGGCAAGGGCTGGACGCATGGACGCAGGCCAGCGGCCGCCTGGGAGATCTGGCAGCGGTGGGAGTCGGCCGGAGCGGGCCTGGGACTCCCGCTGCCAGGGAAGGGACTGTGCGTGGTCCTACAGAGGCTGTAAGATGTGTCCATCCGCCCGCTGATGGCCAAACCGGAACCCTACCCCAACCAGATACTCTGACCGAGACTCAGATGGCACGTGCATGCCGCCCTGGCACCGGGCTGAGTCGCGTTGGATTTCTGAAAGTGGACTTTGAATTTTCTGGGGACAGAAACCAGTCCGGGGGGGTGGGGCAGTGTAACGTCGGGGCCATTTTAAGGGAGCCAGGGATTTCCCAGCATGCTTTGCCAGTTTGAAACGTTACTGTGTGTGTTAAATGTGTTATTTCTGAGTTACACTGCTGTGTCATTATAACTGCATTATAATGACCCAGCAGTGTTTAGCAGGATTAGGGCAAGATGTATCTGTGTGTGTAACCATGATTGAAACGGAGGTCTGGGGGAATGACCTCCACTCCTCTGTGTGCTCAGAAGCAGGTTGGGGGTCGGGGTGTGTGAAAATAAATCTGGTTGATCAGAGCCATCTGTTCCATTGTCTTTTTGTGTGAACCCTTGCAAACGTCACAATACTGTTCAGGCAAACAAAAAGGAATATCAAAAAGGCTATATGAAGATTGTGAGGGACCAAGACTGACAGCTGCCAGACTAAATAGGCGAAGGACAGCAGATTAGATGCCTCAGCCCATCTCCACCTGCAGGCGACATGCAAGTAAAAAGACAGAGACAGAGCGAGGCTGTTGCAGCACATGGATCCGTCTTATTACTGCTGTTGTAGCGGAGAAAACTTATAATGGAAAAGTCTTTAGAAAACCAGGAGTGAGAGTGACACGGAGACAAGGACTGGCAGGGAGCATGCTTCAGATTTTGTTCCTTCAGTTTCTCATGTCACTGAGGTTAGGACGCAGACAGGATGAAGAGCGAGGCATTTGTCTCCATCATAAATCAGGCTGATTCACATTGCAGGCTCTGCTTTATGTAAGACTTACGCAACACAGCCATTCACTTTCCAGTTGTGTACCCTTGTACTTTATTTGACCAACTAAAGTAAAAAGCATTTTAACAAACCGTTTAGAGTGTGCTTTCTCAAGATTAATTTATGAGGGTCCTAACCCTGATTAATCATTTACGCGTGGGGAAACGGGAAGGGCAGAACCGCTCAGAAGTAGGCGATGGCTTTGCTGCTTCCACTGGAAAAAAATGTACACACTGAGTGGATTTGTGGCTTTAACAAATTAGATCACTCTCAATATGTTTGTTTTTGAGCTATAGCATTACATCTAAAAACCTCTTTGTTCTTCTCCTGGGGTATTGCTTTTGTAACTATAGTAGATTATTGAAAATAACAATTCTGTACCCTTACATTTCACTGGTAACAGTATAGTTGTAATATTTCAAAAACTGAAGGAAGCTTTTTATTTCAAACTAAGCAATTCCCAGAGAATGTCTAGTAAAAATCTGGACTAATTATATGTCTAAGCTGTTTAAAGATCTCAGCTTCCAACAGGCAATTATCACATGTATTTTTACTTCCTTTGAACTAAACTTGACTTGTAATTTGATGCCAGTAAGCAGCCCAGAAACAGATGGTCAGTATGTTAAAGACTACTTAGTCTACAAGTTTTTACACTTTTTGGATTCAGCTTGTAGTATGCCTGTGTGCTGCCAGTTCCTCTGGGCAGACACACACATATGCCTCAGAACACTAATTTTCATACTGAATAAGGATTTTTACACCTACAGTTAAAAAACAGATCAGACACATTTAAAGCAGCCAAAACTCAACATCAGAACTCTTAACAGACTCACAATTCATAATCAGAATCTGAGAACTAAAGTGAACTTTAAAAAGTACTCAGTTGCAAAATGATCCCTATCATTTCTTGGGTTATGCAGTAGGACAAT
Source organism: Pholidichthys leucotaenia (assembly GCA_020510985.1). Lineage (NCBI taxonomy): Eukaryota > Metazoa > Chordata > Actinopteri > Cichliformes > Pholidichthyidae > Pholidichthys > Pholidichthys leucotaenia. Next base: position 239,498,568 of record CM035837.1, read on the forward strand.
GATCCAAAACACACCAGTAAATCCATCTCTTTGTCAGAATCTGGACATGGTTTTAGTCCATGTCCATGCTTTATGTTCATTTTTACAGTGCATCCGGAAAGTATTCACAGAACTTCATTTTTTTCTACATTTTGTTATGCTACAGCCTTAGTCCAAAATGGATTAAATTCATTTTTTTCCTCAAAATTCTACACACAATACCCTATAATGACAATGCAAAAAAAACTTTTTTTGAGATTTTTGCAAATTTATTAAAAATAAAAAACTAAGAAATCACATTGAGATTGAGATTGAGAAATCACGAAATTGAGCTCAGGTGCATCCTGTTTCCACTGATCATCCTTGAGATGTTTCTTCAGCTTAATTGGAGTCCACCTGTAGTAAATTCAGTGGATTGGACATGATTTGGAAAGACACACACCTGTCTATATAAGGTCCCACAGTAGGCAGTGTGTGTCAGAGCACAACCTAAGCATGAAGTCAAAGGAATTGTCTGTAGACCTCCGAAACAGGATTGTCTTGAGGCACAAATCTGGGGAAGGCTACAGAAAAATTTCTGCTGCTTTGAAGGTCCCAGTGAGCACAGTGGCCTCCATCATCCGTAAATGGAAGAAGTCCGGAACCACCAGGACTCTTCCTAGAGCTGGCCAGCCGTCTAAACTGAGCAATGGTGGGAGAAGGGCCTTCATTAGGAAGGTGACTAAGAACCCGATGGTCACTCTGTCAGAGCTCCAACGTTCCTCTGTGGAGAGAGGAGAACGTTCCAGAAGGGCAACCATCTCTGCAGCAATTCACCAATCAGGCCTGTATGGTAGAGTGGTCAGATGGAAACCACTCCTTAGTAAAAGGCACATGGCAGCCCACCTGGGGTTTGCCAAAAGGCACCTGAAGGACTCTTAGACCATGACAAACAAAATTCTCTGGTCTGATGAGACAAAGATTGAACTCTTGGCGTGAATGCCAGGAATCATGTTTGGAGGAATTCAGGGACCACTCATCACCAGGCCAATACCATCCCTACAATGAAGCATGGTGGTGGCAGCATCATGCTGTGGGGATGTTTTTCAGCGGCAGGAACTGGGAGACTAGTCAGGATAGAGGGAAAGATGAATGCAGCAATGTACAGAGACATCAATTCAATTCAACTTTATTTATATAGCGCTATTTCACAACGTCATCTCATAGCACTTTCAACTGTAGGAGAAACCCCCACAATTGCAGAAAGACCCCAGCAATCAGGCGATCCCCTGTGAGCAAGCGTTTGGTGACGGTGGAGAGGAAAAACGCCCTTTTAACAGGACGAAACCTCCAGCAGAACCAGGCTAAGGGAGGGACAGTCATCTGCTGTGACTGGCTGGGGGGTGAGGAGATAGAGAAGATGAAAAGAATAGACATGTAGAGAGCAAACAGCACGATGGGGACTCAGTCTATGGGAGAGAACAAACAGATGTTAATGACCAGCAAAAAAAAATATATTTTATTGAGACTGAAGAAAGGAGTGAAGCCCAGTGCAATTATTGGAGGTCCCCCGGCTGTCTAAACCTAATAGCAGCATAACTAAGGGAGGGTTCAGAAACACATGATCCCTCCCTAATTGTAGGCTATATCAAAAAGGAAGGTTTTAACCCTATTCTTAAAAACAGAGCTCAAGTTTGACTCCCGAATCCCGATTGGCAGCTGGTTCCACAAGAGAGGAGCTTGATAACTGAAGGCTCTGCCTTCCATTGTACTTTTGGAGATTCTAGGTATTACAGGTAACCCAGCATTTTGGGACCGTAGTGCTCTATTAGGATAATAGGGTAATATCAGTTCTTTTAAATAAAAAGGGGCCTGATTGTTTAGAGTTTTGAAAGTGAGAAGAAGGATTTTAAACTTAATTCTAAACTCTATGGGAAGCCAATGAAGGGAAGCCAGAACCGGAGAGATATGGTTTCTCTTTCTACTACCTGTTAAAACTCTTGCTGCAGCATTTTGGATCAATTTAAGACTTTTTAGAGATGTTTTAGGACAACCTGATAATAAAGAGTTACAATAATCTAATCTATCGCTAGCAGAAGTGTGGATCAGTTTCTCAGCATCACTCTGAGACATGATGTTCCTAATCTTGGCAATATTATGCAAATAATAGAAGCCAGTCTTAGAAACAAATTTAATATGTGAATTGAAAAACAGATCTTGATCAAAAATAACTCCAAGGTTCCTCACAGAGCTATTAAGAGAAAGAGTAACTGCATCCAAACTAAAAGTTTGATTTGGAAAGGTACTTCTATGGTTTTTTGGACCAACAAGAATGACTTCAGTCTTATCTGAATTTAATAGCAGGAAATTACAAGTCATCCAAGCTTTGATTTCTGTTACACCCAGGAGGGCAAAGGGGGGAGGAAGGACGAGGAAACCAAGCTGTCAGACTTTGCAGCGGCTTTTATTGACTTTACCAGCACACACGGCACGGCACACAATTACACAGCACATCGCTTAACACCATTTTCTTTTCACTCTTTTTCTGGAACGCTCGCTACTCTTCTTCTCTTGTTCTCTAATACTGTACAGTATCTTATCACTACTGAGCGCCACCTCTGGCGTAGAAACGCTACTGCTTTCACTGACAGTTTACATCCAACAGTTCATATTCATTCCTTCAATAACATTCCCTATAAATGCTCCCATTTACCATTAATATTTAAATCACAGTCTATTAGATACATTTATTAGGAATATTTATATTAGCCATTAGCATCTAATCAACACTGTTTTCTGGGAGTTTACTAGAGGTTGTCCAAAATTGACTTTTTCCTACACTCGCCCCTCAAAAATTTAATGTCGTCCCGACATTACACCTTTCTCAAAACTACTGTTTTTTTCTCTTTCACAGTCCACATTCGGTAACCATGTATCTCATGTAAGTAGGGTATTACTAAACAGGAGTCAGAGTTCATTAAAGTCCATAAAGATGCAAACTGGTAATTGTCCATAGTACAGCATGTATCTCCTATTCCACGCAATACATTTGCAGAAGAGGTCTTTGTGCACGATAACCATCAACCGCTCCATTCCATCATGGTGGGTATCTGCATCTTTCCTGAGAGTAAGGGTACTCAATCTAGTCATAGCCTACCAAATAAACCTTTGTGTAATGCCTGTGCCTTAGTAACACACTGAAAATCTTTTTTTCTTTTTTAATTTTTTTTTCTTTTTCTTTTTTATCAGCCATCACAGTAACTACCAAGTTACTTTTCAAAACATTCATGTCTGAGCAATGGTTATCTTTAGCTTCTACACATTTGTTCTAGACAGATGAAGTGCCAGGTTGGCCTAACTTTTCATAAGTAAATCTTAATGGCTGTTTTCTTATTCTTGAAGGATACGTTTTAGCAGGAAACTCGTCAGGTCCCTCCTGGTCACTGGAACTGGACTCCGACACCTCATCACCCTGGTCCTGGTCTGCCTCAGCTGGATCTGGGACCACCGGATTGTCGACCTCTGGTGCCAGCTGCACCTGCGTGACGTCATCTGGGTCCTGGTCCTCATCCTCCAGAGCAGTGTCACTGTGCGGGTAGAACTCCGGTGCATCGGCTCTCAGTGGACGGTGATTTTGATCTTTCCCAGCTCGTAATCCGTTTATAGCACTCCAACTCTCGTCATCTTCATCATCCGTGCTGTTTTGTCTGTCCACATGCCTTTGTCTTTTAGAGTCTCTTTCTCTTGTTTGATTAGAGGCATGTTTCACTGTTTCCATGGACAGAAAGTCACAGGGTAGCAAAAGGTTTCTGTGCATGACCCGAGTGTGTCCCTTGCCATTTTCAGGTCTGATTTCATATACTGGACTGTCTGGGTACTTCTTTTGGGTCACGACATACACCTTGTCTTCCCAGAATGATCTTAATTTTCCTGGCCCACCTTTTTCAGTCAAGTTTCGGACCAGTACTTGGGATCCAGGGGGTAACTCAGCACCGTGAACCTTTTTATCATAAAGTGCTTTACTTCTCATCCCTTCTTTGTTTGCTGTTTTCGAGGCGAGTTTGTAAGCTTCAGTCATTGTAGCTCTCCACTTTTCAGCATAGTCCTGCTGAGAAACACTCTGCTCTCTTGTTGTGAGGCCAAACATTAGATCAATAGGCAACTTTGGACTACGGCCAAACAACAGAAAATATGGTGCGTACCCCGTAGCCTCACTACGCGTACAATTATAGGCATGAGCCACTTTTACCAGAGAGGACTTCCAGTCTTCCTTGGCTGCTTCGGGGAAATTTCTGAGCATTGCCAACAGTGTACGATTGAATCGTTCCACCTGCCCATTCCCTTGGGGATGGTAGGGCGTTGTTCGGGATCCCTGCACACCACTGTACTCTTGGAGTTTTGCAAAGAGTTTATTTTGGAACTCTCTACCCTGATCATGATGGAGTCATGTGGGGAAGCCAAATTTGAGGGCAAAATCTCCAAAGATCTTCTCAGCAGCGGTGTGAGCAGCTTTGTTATGACATGGGTAAGCCTGGGCAAAACGAGTGAAGTGGTCCATTAAAACCAGGATATACTCATATCCTCCTTTGCACTTCTCCAAATGCAGAAAATCCACTGACACTAATTCGAATGGGTACGTGGTGACAATGTTAGTCAGTGGTTCCCTTGTTATCTTATTGGGACGTTTGTTCATCAAACAACTGCAAACTTTAGTGATGTAGTGCTCCACATCTCTTTGCATGTGAGCCCAATAAAAACGCTCTCTTATCAAGTTCATCATTCTCTCTACCCCTAAATGGCCCATGTTTTCGTGGAGCTCTTTGAACACGAGCTTGTGAAACTTTTGGGGTAGGAGTAGCTGGTCATGTGTTGCTGTTCTCCTGTAAAGCAGTCCATCATCTTCCAAGTACAGATTGTGTTTTTGCCTGACAAGAGCTGCAATTTTACTGTTCTGCTGCTTTACACTTCTTGGCCACTGTTTTGACAACAAATAGCGCAACACCTCTCCAATCACGGAGTCTTCTTCTTGAGCTCTTTTTAGATCAGTCTTTGATATCTCAGCTACAGAGCTGGCTTCTTGATCTGCTTCACTAATGAGAGTAGAAATGGTGACTGGTCAGAGCCATGGTTCATTTTCTTGTGACTTTACCTTGACTGCCTGTGTCACACAATTCATCACATCAGGATCAACATTTTGTGTGCATCTGTTCATGTACTGCTCCATATCTAGGGGCATACGTGAAAGTCTGTCTGCATCTCTGTTTGCTTTTCCAGGGTGATACTTAATCACAAACTGGAAATCAGCTAGTTCTGCTACCCACCTCTGTGTGGTTGCATTTAACTTTGCGGTGGTGAGCACATACATTAGGGGATTATTGTCCGTATAGACAGTGAATGGCGGAGAATAGTACAGATAATCCCGAAACCTCTCACAGATGGCCCACTTCATGGCAAGAAACTCCAGCTTCTCTGAATGAAGGTGGTAGTTCTTCTCTGGATTTGACAGTGTCCTGGAGCCATACGCTATCACCACCAGTTTGTCTTGTTGTCGCTGGTATAACACCGCCCCAAGCCCCTCCTGTGAAGTGTCACAGTGCAAAATGAAGGGTTCCTCAAAGTTCGGGTAACCTAACACTGGGGGTTGGGTGAGAAAGTCAACAAGCTGACAAGCTACTGCTTGATGCTCTGGGCGCCACCTGATCACATGAGATGAGGGCAAGTGGCCACCATCGTTCTTCTTGACATGTTTTCTTGAGTTTTTCTTTGCTTTATCTGTGTGATCGTTAGCAAGAAGGTCGTAAAGAGGCTTTGCTATACGAGAGAAGTTTGGAATATAGCTGCGGTAATATGAGATAAAACCTAGCAATTTCCTTAGCTCTCCAACAGTGGAAGGTTGCTGCTGTTTGAGTGTCTGCACTGGGGCAATGTCCGCAGGGTCCATGGTGTAACCCTGTCCTGTTACCATTTTACCAAGGAAACGTACCTGCTGCTTGAATAACTCACATTTCCGGGGAGTCAACTTCACCCCATGGCTTTGATAGCAGTGCAGGACGCTTCTCAGGTCTTGCAAGTGATCTTCAAAAGTCTGTGAATGAACAAGGTTATCATCGAGGTAAGGCAGACAAATATCATCTCTCATTCCCACAAGCACTCCTCCATAGATCTTTGGAATGCTGCTGGTGCTGAGGACAAACCAAATGGAATTCTTACCCACTCGAACAAACCCCAGGGAGTGATAAATGCAGTAAGGGGCCTACTTGACTCTTCCAGGAAACCCTGGTGATACGCCTTCCCTTGGTCGAGGACTGAAAACCACACACTCCCATTTAGACTGTTTAGCATATCTTGTATGTGGGGAATCGGGTGTCTGTCAGGAATCGACTTCTTGTTCAGCTCTCTAAAGTCACAACACAAACGCAGACCTCCATCTTTCTTTCGCACACAGACGATTGGACTGGAATACGATGACTTGGATTTGGTGATCCAGCCTCTATTAAGCAGATCTTCTAAATACTCCTTTACTTCTTTATGAAGTGGTTTAGGAACTGAAACACAAGTTCTTTTGACAGGATTGTGATCTTTGAGTCGGATCTTCAACTGTAAAGAGGGAATTATCCCTACATCATACTCATCACGGGAAAACGCTTGCCGTTCCTCCCGTAAGAGCTGTTTTACTTGCTCTTGCTGTATGGGCGAGAGATGATCAAGGGGAACTGGAGGGTCCCACATGTCCATAGTCTCTTTGACAGCACAGTTCATCTCGGTCTCTTTATTTCTTCCTGTTTCACTCGTCGTCAGGTCGATGGTCGCTTGGTTTACAGCAGGGGGTCTAATGTCTGCCGGGTAAGCAGTTTTAACTCTCTGTGTTTCCCCCAAAATGGTCTTAGCGGGCAGCTGGATATCACGGGACGTACTGTTTGTTATAGGTATTTTGAACATAGATCGCCTCCCTTTCCATAACTGCACCAACCCACTTTGCATCTGCAAGCCCTCCGGTAACTGGGTGTACTGACTCGGCTCAAGTAAGACGTCTTGTGTGTCTGGAAGTGAGCCTGCTCTCACACAACCTTTGACTGCTTTGGTTTGGCCAGCAGGGACGGTAACCAATTCACTGCCAACTTTTACCATTCCTTCTCCTAGCCTATCCTCCTCACTTTGCATCACTTTCAAAAACACTTCTGTTTTCTTACAGTCAAATGAGAAGGCTGCACTGACAGCTTCACTGATGGCACAAGGCGGTTTAATGCCCATCTTCAGGACATGGTCAATCACGTTGAACCCAATGATAGGCGGCTCTGCCACTCCGTCCTCCTTCACCACTAGCACAGGAACTAAGAGTTCCACCGGTGGGCGACTAACTGTCGGCAGCTTAAAAGTGACTTCGACCCACCCTGAGAATGGAATCGGTGTCTGGTTCACTGCCCTCCCATTCAGGATACTTGGACCCACCAACTCGGCTAAGTCTCTGACGGTGGTGTGTGGCAGGTGCTCCTGTCTCCAGGTGTCATTCATTAAACAGACCTGTGACCCTGTATCCCACAATGCTTGTGTCTCCTTGTCATCGAGGAAGCAGGTGATGACATATTTTTTTCCAACCAAATTGAGTAACTGCAATTGGCGATTAGGGGACAGTAGATTAACACGGACCGTTTCTTCAGGAGGTGCCTTGGTCTGAGCTACCAGCGTTGCTTCCAACCTCCGAATACTGTCAGTAACTAGCTCATACAGTTCTTGTGTGTTAGCTTGTTCTGATGTGGTTGCGACAGTATTGGCCGCCGTGTCTACTTGCCCTGTCCTTCTTCCGAGTCTCCTTCCTATCCGACATTCCCTTGACATGTGGCCGCTGATTCCACATCTGAAGCAGTGGTCGCACTGATCGCCATTGCTGGTGGACTGACAGCTCTTGCAGCCACGTGTCCTCCTGACTCTTTGAGCGTGAGGTGCTCGGGGAGACTCACGTATGGCCTTTTTGATCTCCTCCATGTCACTCTTCAGCTGCGTGACTATGTCCAGGAGCTCAGATTCCGTACGGGTCACTGTGTTTTGGGATTTAAGGATTTTACCTTTTGTCGATGGTAGGGGGCGCTCTTGGCCATCCACTTCTGTCTCTGTTGCATACTGACCCGTTTGGTTTTCCACTCGGCATTCTCGAACTTTTGGTTCTTTTATGTGCCTTTTAAATTTTTGGTGTCGTTCCCATTCAAGACTGGCTGCTGCATTCGTCTTTGAAATCAGTAGCTCGTCGGTGATGGCAGGATCCTCCAAATAACGCTTCAGTTGATATTTCACATCAACACTGATCAGTCCTGTTTCCACCGCCCTCAGAAACTTCCTCTGAATAAGATCAGAACTAAACTGCTCTTCCGTGCCAGGCTCTCTGGATGCTGCTAAAAGTCTTTCCTTTAGCTCAATGGCACGAAACAGGAAGTTCTGAGGTGACTCATTACTGTCTTGTGTGAGGTTTATCAGACGATGGTACAAGTCAGTGGAACTATCTTCTTTATAATGTCCTCGCAGGATTATGCGCAGCTGTGGCAGTGTGAGATCTGATTTAATCTCCAGCATAGCACGCAAACTCAATCCAGGACTCACTGCTCTGACAACAGCCTCAATTATCTCAGCCTCACTGTGCTTTTTCTTTAAGCCCATATCGATCTGGTGAGTGAGATTGGAATAAGGCAACTTGTCTTTTTGGCCCCTCTCCCCTATCTGCCCATTTATCTTAAACTCCCGTTTAATGATCACTTCTGGCAGTAGGGGCGCTGCGGGGACCACGGGCTGTATCACAAAATGGCGGCTCTGTCGCGGCGCGGCCTCGGGCTGTGTCACAAAATGGCAGCCCGGTGGCGGCGCGGCCTCATCATCCGTCAGCCTCGCTATCTCCTCTTCAACCCTTTTAGCTGAATCAAGGATACTTTCATGCAAAGCGGCATACTGGCTCTGTAAACTGGCTAGTGCCTCCGTCTCTCGGCTCGTGCCGGCCATTGTCGCTGCCTGCGTCAACGGTTCGCTTAGCTTAGCTTCGTTAGCACATGCTATTAGCTTTAGCACAAACTCGCGGACTACATCCTCCTCTTCGCTTTCAATTCACTTCCGGTACTTCCGGTGCTGCACTTGTAATGCTTGATATGAGCCGAGAATTTTAAGCAAAACCATCAAAATAAGGACTTCTGTTGGCTACCAACAAACGTGGGGAATACCCTTACGACCCAGTGCTGACCTGGTGAAGGTTCTGGCAGATCTGGCTCCGTTTCGCCCCGTTTCCGACCTCTAAAGGCTCGCCTCTGATGCTAACCCAGATGCTAACCCAGCGTAACTGCAGCAGTGAGAAGGTATTCTTTACATCTGGCCATCTGGAGCCGAGGAGAGAAGAATTTAAAAGGAGGACGAACCAACCGAGGCGGCGATTGGGAGCTCGGGCGCGGCGTTGGTGAGAGACGGGGGCCACCTGGATCCAGCAGGACAGTGGTCTGAACCGGTGCCCAATTGCGAGGCCCAGCCGAGGAACTACCAGACTGACGGCGGTCGGTGACGGGGCCTAGACGGGGCCCAGCGGAGGAGCCGCCTAGCTAGACGGCGACGAGTGGCTGTGATCGGTGGATTCCGGCTGCGCCGGCGGTGCACGACATAACTGGCCAGGTAGACGGAGGCAGGCGCCGGCGATAGACGGCGGTGATCTGCGGAGCTGAGCAGCGTCACTCGGCGGAGAAGCTGCGCAGGAGCGGCGGGTCCAGTAGTGACCGAGCTAGTTGAGGCCTAGCCGGATTCTCTGCTTATTTCTATCCACAGGTCAGTAAAATGCCACCCAAAAAAGAGGAAATGGAAGAAATTAAAAAAACTCTGAACTTTGTGTTAGATGAACTGGCCAAAGTGACTAGCCAGCAGGACAAAATATTAGACCTAATACAGGAGGTACAAGCCCTACATTCAATAATAAAAGAAAAAGACAAAAAAATTATGGACCTGGAGCAACACGGGCGTCTTTTGGAGCAACGCGTTGAGGATCTTGAACAAGGTTCTCGCATTGATGACATAGTTATAAGTGGACTAGACATCAGATATCAGTCGTACGCCCATGCCGCTACAGGACTGAGTGGTGAACATGCTTCCATAGGTGAATCAATGTCCTTAGAAAACCAAGTGCTTCAGTTCCTTAATGATAACGACATTAAGGTAGAAGCCAATGCGATCTCAGCCTGTTATGCTTTACCGAAGAAAGATAACAAAACAAAGAAATCAATTGTGATGCGCTTTGTGAACAGGAGGGTGAAAAATGACATACTGAGGCAGGCCAAAAAACTAAAGGAAACTCAAGTTTACCTAAATGAACACCTGACAAAAAAAAACGCTGAATTAGCACGGCAGGCACGGATGCTAAAGAAACATAATAAGATACAGTCAACCTGGACAAGAAATTGTAGAATTTGGATTAAACTAAATGGAACACCTGAGCAAGCAAAAAGTATAATGATCAGAGATGCTACTGACTTAGATAAATACAAATGAACACTGACTATGAAACACAGAGTGAGGAAACTCAAACTCTAAAAATATGCCACTATGCTGAACATAAACCACAAGAGATGGAGAATGATATTGATCCTGATAACCACTTTTTCAATAATATTCATAACCACTGTGAATATTACACTGAAAAGCAATTCAAAAGTCAAGTGCAATTAGATGGTAAACTGTCAATAATACACTTCAATAGCAGAAGTCTTAACAAAAACTTCTCACAGATTCAGGACTATTTAAAACAGCTAAACAGAAAATTCACAGCTATAGCAGTCTCTGAAACCTGGCTTAATGCAGACCAGGCTCCCCTGATGGCAATAGAGGGATATCAGATGTTTAACATTAACAGATCTCAAAAAAAGGGTGGTGGTGTTGCACTGTATATTGATGACCTATATAGATGTAAGCTTGTAAATGAAATGTCCTCAGCACTACCAGGGATTCTGGAATGTGTTACTGTTGAGATTGACCTAGACAAAACAAAAAATCTAATCATAAGCTGCATATACAGAACGCCGGGAACGCATTGAGACATTCAGAGATAAATTAGTCGAGCTGTACAATAATATTACTAGTAAGAAAATGGTAGCAATTTGTGGAGATTTCAATATTGATCTACTTAATCCACATCAACAAAATGTAGTTACAGAGTTCATGAACTCTATGTACAGCATGAGTCTATATCCCACAATAACACATCCCAGTAGAATCACAGCTCACTCTGCTACACTTATTGACAACCTGTTTGTCAATGTTCTCGACAAGAAAATAGAAAGTGGATTATTGATAAATGATATAAGCGACCACTTGCCAATCTTTGCACTTATCCATGGCCACACGGGGCCCAACCCAGAAAAAATCTCAAAATCGTTCAGACACAAATCACCAAACGCAATCAGTTCTTTTAAAGAAGACTTGCTGAAGCAAGACTGGACAGAAGTCTATGTATCAGATGTAAATGAAGCCTATGACACATTTACAAACATTGTAACCACTCTTTATGAAAAAAACTGCCCATTAGTTAAAAAAAAGCTTAAACACAAATTTACTGACAAACCATGGCTAACCAAAGGACTACAAAAGGCGTGTAAAAAGAAAAATTTATTATATAAAGCTTTCATAAAGAAAAGGACAAAAGAAGCAGAGCAGCGGTATAAAACATACAAAAATAAGTTAACATATATAATAAGATGTAGTAAAAGAGACTATTACAGTAAAGAACTGGAAAAAAACAAAGACAATATTAAAAATACATGGACAATAATCAACAGTATCCTTGGAAATAAAAGCAGAAATACCAGCTACCCAACTACACTCCAAAAAATAATAAATCGACTCTGAATGTGAATATAGCTTCACCTGCAGATGAATTTAATAATTTTTTTGTTAACATTGGACCTAAACTGGCCCGAGAAATACCCACTACGGTGCCAACGGGTGATTCAATATGCAATAACACTGCTGTAAAAGACACCATCTTCATAAAGAACACAGACGAAAGAGAGGTCATTGAAATTGTTAAATCGTTCAAAAGTAAAACATCTACTGACTGCGATGGTATTGATATGCTACTAGTCAAAACTGTTATCGAATGCATAGTGAAACCACTGACGTATATCTGTAACCTGTCTCTCCAATCAGGTATATTTCCCAATGCAATGAAAATAGCTAAAGTAATTCCGATTTACAAGACAGGCGACAGAGGGGAACTCTCCAACTACAGACCAATTTCACTATTACCGCAATTTTCCAAGATACTTGAAAAAATATTCTATGAGAGAATTGACAACTTCATACTGAAGAATGATTTATTGTGTGAGCAGCAATATGGGTTCAGACACAAAAGGACAACAGCATATGCCTTAATGGAATTTACAGAAAAAATATCAACAGCCATTGAAAACAAAGAGTATTCAGTTGGAGTATTCCTGGATCTTAAAAAAGCATTTGATACAGTAGATCACAATCTATTATTAAAGAAACTACAAAATTGTGGTATCAGAGGGGTAGCACTGTCCTGGTTAAGAAGTTACTTAAAGAATAGATATCAGTTTGTATGTGTTAACAACAAAAACTCAGAGCTACTGAAGGTCACCTGTGGAGTCCCACAGGGTTCAGTTTTGGGACCATTATTATTCAATATGTATATAAATGATATATGTAAAGTTTCAGAAAAAATGGACTTAATATTGTTTGCTGATGACACTAACCTGCTATGCAGTGGAAACAACTTGGAACAACTTCTGGATACACTCGGAAAGGAATTAGGAAAGCTGAAACTGTGGTTTGATTCAAACAAATTAACGCTCAAGTTAAGCAAGACAAAATTTATAGTCTTTAACAACCATCACAACTACCCAGTACCCAAACTCAGTGTAAATGGTGTAGAGATTGAAAGGGTATCCGAAACTAAATTCCTTGGAGTAATAATTGATAACAAACTGTGTTGGAAGCCACATATTAATTATATAAAAGGTAAAGTATCCAAATCAATTGCAATATTACACAGAGTGAAAAATTTGCTGAATCAACCCACACTATACACCTTGTATCATTCATTAATACTCCCATACATGACATATTGTAATGAAGTATGGGGAAATACATATAAAACAAACATATATCCACTCTTTATGCTTCAAAAGAGAGCTATTAGAATAATCAACAAAGCAGCTTACAGGGAACCAACAAACCCACTTTTTCTTAAACAAAAAACTCTCAAGTTGAAAGATCTGATCGACTTTAAAACCGCAATAATAATGTTCAAAGTGAAGAATCTATCACTGCCCGCAAATATCCAAAAGTTGTTCCAAACAAGGGAGAAACGATATCACTTCAGAGGAACATGTATATTTCAAAAGCCTACAGTGAGAACAACCACCAAGCAACACTGTATTTCAGTGCAAGGTGTCAGATTATGGAACGATTTTGGACCTGAATTAAAATCATGTACAAAGCTTGGACAATTTAAACAAAAACTAAAGGAAGAAATACTCCAAACATATTTACAAGACGACATGTAAACTCACATAAGGATTGACATTTCCAGCCTGTGTTGTGTTATAGCTTAGTTTTTCTTTTTTCTCTGTGACACTATGTCTTAGATTTGTTTTTGAATAGTAACCGCTTAACTTAGACTAGCTCAGTTTTCTTTTTCTCTCAGTCATATTTTGTCTTAGCCTTGTTTTAAATTGTAATCGCTCTTGTCTTGTTTTCTCTTTTTTCTCCTTTGAATTCTTGGATGGAATATGGGTGGGCAATATAAGCTGCGGCTTCAGCCATCACCCATTTCGGATAACTCACGTGGAATTGTATAGTAGAAGGAGTCTTTGTCTAATTTGACCTTGTTGTTATATTATACAGTTTCTTTTAACCTGTAATGTACTATCCGAAATAAATTCATTCATTCATTCATTCATTCATTCATTCAATGGTTTTCTCCACCTCCTCAATTAACAGTCGTATCAGCGTGTACTTCTTAGACAGCTCGGCTGGGCTTATCTTTGCAAATAAACAGACCTCGTTTAGCTGTTCGGCCCGTAACGGCACCAAGGCCTCGCTTAGCTTATCTTGTAGCTGCTCCAGCTCCATCGTTACGGCCTTTCTTTTTTTTTATTTGCACACTCACCGTCTTAGACACGACTGAACCATCCTCTGCTACCAAGTTTTGTTACACCCAGGAGGGCGAAGGGGGGAGGAAGGATGAGGAAGCCAAGCTGTCAGACTTTGCAGCGGCTTTTATTGACTTTACCAGCACACACGGCACGGCACACAATTACACAGCACATCGCTTAACACCATTTTCTTTTCACTCTTTTTCTGGAACACTCGCTACACTTCTTCTCTTGTTCTCTAATACTGTACAGTATCTTATCACTACTGAGCGCCATCTCTGGCGTAGAAACGCTACCGCTTTCACTGACAGTTTACATCCAACAGTTCATATTCATTCCTTCAATAACATTCCCTATAAATGCTAGCATTTACCATTAATATTTAAATCACAGTCTATTAGGTACATTTATTAGGAATATTTATATTAACCATTAGCATCTAATCAACACTGTTTTCTGGAGGTTTACTAGAGGTTGTCCAAAATTGACTTTTTCCTACATTTCCTTAAGACAGGCTTCTAACTTGGCTAATTGATTACTATCATCTGGCTTCATTGACAGGTATAATTGTGTGTCATCTGCATAACAATGAAAATGTATAAAGTGCTTTCTAATAATGTTGCCTAACGGAAGCATATATAAACTAAAAAGAGTCAGGCCTAGCACAGATCCCTGTGGAACTCCATGAGTGAGCTTTGAGTTGAAAGAAAACTCATTATAGACATGAACAAACTGGAACCTATCAAATAAATAAGATCTAAACCACTGCAACAAAGTTCCATTAAGTCCAACATAGTGTTCTAATCTGTCAAGTAGAATATTATGATCGATAGTATCAAGAGCTGCACTAAGGTCTAAAAGGACATCCTGAATGAAAACCTGCTCCAGAGCGCTCTTGACCTAAGACTGGGGTGACAGTTCATCTTTCAGCAGGACAACAACCCTAAGCACACAGCCAAGATATCAAAGGAGTGGCTTCAGGACAACTCTGTGAATGTCCTTGAGGGTCCTCTTTGCCAACACCCCTGCCTGACGGTTGTATTGTGGTTATCGCAGCATCAATAAAGCTAAGGTCAGTCGTGCACCTGGCCTCATCATTGAGAGCATTTGCAGACATAACATTTTGGCAATGAGGATAAAGTATGGAAGTGTGTATTTCTCAGATTTGGCCATTCCTGGAGCACCCAGGCGAGCCACCCGTCCCCTGGTCAAGATGGTATGCAGCCTTCGAGACATACATCATGGCGCTCAATCTGGGTGAGACGGACAAGCTAAGGGCATGCCCACTCTTTGTGCACAATTTGGGAATTCAGGGCCAGCGGATCCTAAGCACTCTCGGTGACTGAGACGGATTGGAAGATGTGGTCGAACTGATGGCGCGCCATTTTCGCGCCCCGGACAGCATCATCCTCTGGAGGACCAGGTTTCGGCATTGCCACCAACGGGCGGGAGAACCTATCCAGTGGTTCGTCGCCAACCTGAAACTACTGGCTAGTGAGTGTCTTTTTGGGATGCTGGATGAGGAGATGGTTTGCGACCAGCTGGCAGAGCACACCAACAACGCTGCAATAAGGACGAAACTGCTCATAGTACCAGGTGACTTGACGCTGGCTTGAGCTGTGAAGTTGGCTCTCCAGTTGGAGACAGTGAACAAGCTGGCTTCAGAGCTAAATGAGCATCTGTCACAATGGCAGCCGGAGTTTCCCGCCACGACCCAAGTAGCGGAACCAGACAGCAATGACAGTGTGGAGGACTACGCCACAGAGGCCAACGCTGCAAAATTTAGGTCTGCCCCGGGAAAACCCATGTGTATGGGTTGTGGGTCCGTGAAGCACCGTCTCAAGGCCAGGGACTGCCGGGCGAGAGGGAAGCGCTGCGGCAAGTGTGGACGCTTGAACCACTATGCCAGGGTGTACCGTATGTCCGAGCCGGAGAGCTCACAGGGGAAATCACCCCCCCCCCCCGACAATTGTTCACGCGGTGTCTCCAAGTACCAATGGGTACACGTTCTGCACAGTTGAGATGGATGCTGTGGAGGTGCTGTTGCTGATTGACATGGGAGCGGAGGGTTTTCTGTTGAATTGGGCTACGGTGAGAAAATTCTTTCCCCACTACAGAATTGCAGGACACCCAGCGCCACTCTATTATTACGGAGGTAGATGGCTGTGCACGGTTGGAACACTGGTGCAGACGATGCGGTACAAGTCGGCAGAGATGGCTGATTTCAAGTTCATCGTGACAGCCCAAGGTGACAACATCATGGGCTGTGACCTATTTTATGGTCTGGGGTTCACCATTAAGAACGACTCTGGGGAGAAGTGGTCAGGTTGTGGACAGTGGAACCGGCCAGTTCCGAGAGTGGAGGATGATGGATGATGCAGTGGAGGACAAAGATTTACTGGGTACCCCGGAGGTTGAGCAGGACCAGCCTTGCTCAGGGGCGACGTAGGAGGGTCTCAGTCCCGAAGCTCAAGACGGCCTGGACAAGAGTACTGAGCGTAACGATGAGGCACCTGCATCGTCAAGCGACGCCGACAAGCTAGCTCCAGTTTTCTCCGGAGCTCGGCTGCAGTAGGCTGGAGGATCTGGGGCTACAACAGCGACCACTGCAGCGGCTTTAAAAGAGGTCGGGGCCAGACCAACAGGCATGGAGAAACCGCGTGGCAAGCAGCAACACTGTAGGCCAAGCAAGACCCCTCTAAGAGTCACGGATCTGGTTCCGGCTCGTGAAAGGCATATCCATGGCGAATACGGGCCAAATGACAGCCTGAGGATCACCAGGATCGGCTGCACATCATGGCTGAACGGGGCGCAGCCCACTTTCAACTGTCGGATGGCTCCTGGAGGCACGCCAATGGGCTGCAGCGTGCCCGGGAAGAGGTTTTGGATGGTGGGTCCAGGCGAGAGGAGTGGCTGACAGTGGAGAAGACAAGGCCCAGTACCATCTACGTGATCAGCTGCGGCTCCAGAGGCATGCCGCCTCCAGGGGTGGACTTACTGAGAGACTGTCCGGAGGCCCCACAGGCCAGTTTCTCCTCTACTTAGCTGAGTGGAGTGTGAGTTTGTATATATGATACCAAAAAAAAAGAAAGAAGTTCTAATAGTGTGGGTCTTTTGTAGGTGGGTTGTAGAGAAATAATGATAATAGTAATAATGGAAAAAGGGAAAGTTTCAATGTTCATATGTTTGTGCATGTGTGGAAATAAGAAAGTTCTAATGTTCATGTGGCTGTACATGGTTCTGGGATTATTTTGTGTGTTTTATTTATAGTTTAGGAACACGGCAGTACTTTTGAGTTAATTAATGGACTTTATTTATTTAATTTACAGGTGGCAGAATAAATCTACCTTGCACATGGTGGGATAGGACGGTAGTCCACTCTTCCCCCCTAGTTTTAGTTTGTTGTGTGAATGTGATAGGTCTTTTTAGTTACTCCAGTCTAGTCTTAGTGCGTGTTTCAGGTCCTAAATTGGGAAGGGTCTCAATTGTATGTGTGTTTCGGGGGGGGGGGGGGGGGGGGTTGTATGTTCAAAGATGCTCTTATTCACAAAGTGCGGTGTAGTGGCGCCCACTTCCGTTTCTGCCACTACACCACTCCTATAAATATCAGCAGGCAGGGAAGTCCGGCCTCTTTGCCAACGCCCCTCCCTGATGGTTGTATTGTGGTTATCGCAGCATCAATAAAGCTAAGTTCAGTTGTGCACCTGGCCTCATCATTAAGAGTATTTGCAGACATAACAGCGTCATTGTCTGTTTTCCCCTCTGCTTTCTCATGTCATGAAGATTATTATGATTGATCCTAGTGAGTGTTTGCCTTGATTATTTCCCAGTGTTACAGCCCCCATGCTGTTTGTTCTTGTGTGTTTCTTTGAGTTAATAAATCGTGTGTGACCAGAGAACTTCCTGCATCTGAGTCCATTCTTCCCTGCCTGCAAGAGGTTTGCCGTGACATTATGACGCCACCACAGAAGGACTCAGCAGGTAACGGGGCTTTCAGTATGAGCATGGGGTGGGAGCTGTGTTCTGCGGCTATGCAAATTGACCAAATACTGGCCGTGGCTTGCTCAGCTCTCAGCCCACAGGACGCCCTGTGGCATTTGGAGCACAGCAAAGTCATTATCCACCGTCATCCTCAGCTGAGGGAGTTCCCCAATGGAGAGGAGCTTCTCTCTTCTATCGCCAACCTGCAGCACTCTCTCCAAGGGCGGGTGAAAGGCGCTCCATCTCCGGCAAAACCTATGCCAACAACGAGGCATTGACGGGTTCGGACGTCCACTCCTCGCCGCTCTCCTGTATCTGCTCCAGCTCCTGTCCACCTCTCTCCAGCTCCACAGCCACTTCATGGGCTGGAGGAGAGCACACGTCCTCACTGCTCTTTCTTGTCCATTCCAGTGCTGCGGAGCTCACCATCGTTTGTGCACTCTCCAACGCCGGCTCCCACAATGCCGGCTCCCACGTCAGCTGCAGCACCAGCTCCCACAACACCAGCTTCCACGTCAACTGCATCACTGCCATGTTCCACGGCAGCTGCCAGGCCAGCTCCACCAATGCCGGCTCCCACGCCAACTGGATCACCGCCATGTCCCATGGCAGCTGCAACACCGGCTTCCACGCCTGATGCTCCACCAGCAGCAGAGCCTTTGGGGTCCTCCACAACAGAAGAGCAAGTGTTAAGGATTTGGGAGGCCACCCGATGTGCCATGTTCCTCCATCTAATGGCTTATGAACACTGGTAGGCCACCAGATTTTTCGTGTTCTTTGGTCTGGTGGCCCATGGACTTTGGGAGGCCACCCGATGTACCATGCTCTTCCTTCTGGTAGTCTCTGGACTCTGGAAGGCCACCAGACTCACTGTGTTCCTCTGTGTGGGGATCATTGGACTCTGCTTGGCCCTCCCACCCACCCTGCTCTCCAGTCTGGAGGTCCCTAGACTCTAGTAGGCCCCCTGACCCATTGTGTTCTCTGGCTTGGGGGTCTTTGCACTTTGGGTAGCCCCCCGACATGCCGTGCTTTCCTTAGTGGTGGCCTTGGAACTTTGATCAACCACCCGATGGACATTTTTTCTTTTTTTTCCTTGTGTTTTTCTGTGTTTGGTTCTTCTCGCCATGCCTGTGCCCCCTCCTCCCTGACAGTTTACAGTAATTCTTTGTGATGTTTCGGGGGCGTCTGGAATCCGCCCTTAGAGGTGGGGTAATGTCAGAATCTGGACATGGTTTTAGTCCATGTCCACGCTTTATGTTCATTTTGATGTCATTGTGTTTTCCCTGGTCGTTATTATTTTTGCATTATTTGCCTTCTGTGTTCCCCCTGGGTCTTCTGTGCAAGTCTTGTGTATATCCCCTGTACTTGTTTATCTGTTGTTGTCAGTCCCTCGTGTGTTCCATACCCATAGCCACTTTCCCTCACATGTGTTGCTGTTTAGCCCCTGATTGTCTCCCAGCTGTCTTGCGTCCATGTAATTATTAGCTACCCTATATACAGTATGTCTGTCTGAATTTATGTTCTGGTGTGGCATCATTGTCCATTTTCCCCTCTGGTTTCTCGTGTCGTGAAGATTATTATGACTGATCCTAGTGAGTGTTTGCCTTGATTATTTCCCAGTGTTACAGCCCCCATCCTGTTGGTTCTTTTGTGTTTCTTTGAGTTAATAAACTGTGGTGACCAGAGAACTACCTGCATCTGAGTCCATTCTTCCCTGCCTGCCAGAGGTTTGCCATGGCGCTCTTAATGGCTTAAAAAAAAAAAAAAAAAATTAAGGCTTTGGCATGGCCTGAACCTGGTGCTGGATGGAACAATCGAGTATATTCATGATCCTGATGACCAGCTGAGGCTGACAGAAGACACCAGGCAGTTGGGGCTCATGGTCTGCAGAGGTACCTCCGTAGTTCTAATCTGTCCACAGGATGGCATGGAGGCCATACCAAACCCATTCATACAGCAGCAAGATGGCTAGAACACAAACTGAAATCTGCTGCTCACACTGCAAAACTTATACACAGAGGAATATTTTTTTTTCTTTTCTTGTACAATTTAGATTTAACTATGACAGTAATAGTTCCTCCCAAGGTCATTTTAGTTCAATTACCAAAATAAATGTGAAAACATTTCCTTTTATTTCCATCTTGTATGTAAATTTGCAAAATTTTGTTTCATTCAGAGAAGTGTAAATGGCATTTTTCTTTTTATCCAGAATAAATAAACCTTTCACTGTTCTTTGTATTGATAATAAAATTAAAATGTATGTCTTGCATTGTTTTTGATTCTTGCAGACGTTTGAAAACCGCTACCGTACTTTATTTGATGCCACAATGCCTTGATTCAGTTATTATGCGCCCACTGAAAGATGGGACGTATTATGGGATGATGATGTCCATCCATATGAGTTTGTCCAGCAAGCTTCTCCCACAGCTTTCAAGCCAGGACATTTTGTCCATTTTCATGGACAGCAGATGGAAATTAGCCAATGGCTACAATCTGGCAAGTTTACATTGATTGATATCAATGTTCATCAACCTGCACTGTCCTTAAAAAGAGCAATTTACAGATAGGACTGCACATGATCAATATTGCAATAACAGACAGCAGTAGGTATGGCGTTTGTGCAAATGGTTGCAGTAAAGTGCAGAGACATACAGCTGCAGATGTATTACTTTTGGTGTGCCAGTCTTTCTGTGCCAACAGCTGAGGTAATTATTGTGCGGGTGAGTGTGTTACGATCCAGGGGTGGGGGGTTAGTTGACAGAGTTCGAGGTCCTGATGGCCTGATGAACAAAGCTGTTTAGCAGTCTTGTGGAGGGAGCCCAGAGGCTCCGGTACCTTTTCCCTGAGGGCAGGCAGCTGAAGAGGAAGTATGAGGGGTGGGAGGTGTCACCTGCAATGTTGATGGCTCTGTGGGTGGGGCGGGTGAGGTAGATGTCCGAGAGGGAGGAGCAGAGGGGCACCGATGACCTTGCTGGCTGCTTTTACTGTGCGTTGTGGTGTCTTCCAGCAGGAGGCAGTGCAGCTTCCATACCACACCATGATGCAGCTGGTGAGGATGCTCTCAACGGTGCCCCAGTAGAATGAGCACATGATGGGGGGATGGGACTCATGCTCTCCTCAGTTTGCGGAGGAAATGGAGGCGAGTTTGAGCCTTCTTGGCCAGTGATGTGGTATTGTTGGACCAGGAGAGGTCCTCAGAGATGTGCACCCCCAGGAACTTGATGTTGCTCACCCTCTCCACAGCTGCACCATCAGAATCAGAATCAGAATCAGAATCAGAATCAGAATGAGATTTATTGCCATTGTTCATGTAGTACACAAACTAGGAATTTGTCTCGGTGCAATGCTGCAACATTAAACATGGAGTAGCACTAAAGATAAAAATAAAAAACTATGCATGCAATAAAAGGTAGAATATGAATAAGTAATACTAATCTATGCAATTTTTAAATATATTAACAAGCAGCAGATATTGTGGAGTTCCACATAGTGCAGTCGGTAGTGCAAAAAGAAAACAGTCTGGGCTGCACGGTGGCGCAGTGGTTTAGCACTGTGGCAGCACAGTTTTACCTTCGGCCGGGGGATCGCGGGGATCATGAGGTCGTGGGTTCGATCCCAGCCCCCGACCAACAGTGAGCTGTGTGGAGTTTGCATGTTCTCCCCGTGTTGCGTGGGTTTACTCCGGGATTTCTCCGGTTTCCTCCCGCATACCAAAAACATGTAGGTTTAGGGCGCTCGCGCACGCAGCGACCAGCAGCCGGTGGCTTGCCACCAGACTGCAAAACCAAATCTACCTACGGGTACAAATAAGTAACAAAAAACAGTGATAATTGTCATGAGTCCGGTTGAGCTGCTGTACGTAATGCACGAGAGTCTAATAAGTCACTTAGTGTTCAGCAGTCTGATGGCAGAGGGGAAGAAGCTGTTCATGTAGCGGGAGGTTTTAGTCTGAATGGACCAAAGTCTTCTGCTTGAGGGGAGGGGGGCAAACAGTGCGTGTCCAGGGTGTGAAGGGTCGAACAAAAACAAACAAACAAAAAAAGAAAAGCGCAGCGAAGCACCATGGTGACCACTGTGGGTGCCATCTTGGATGGCGTCTGATCAGATGATCAGACGGGGATGCTATGTGTGTCCCCTCCTGAAGTCAACCACAATCTCCTTGGTTTTTCCCACGTTCAAGGAGAGAACGTGGGAAGAGAAAATCTAATCTTAATTCTAGTTCAGATGCTGTGACATGACCTTAAACAGGCCGTTCATGCTTGAAAACCCTCCAGTGTGGCTGAATTAAGACAATTCTGCAAAGAAGAGTGGGCCAAAATTCCTCAATTGTAAAATTGTCAATTGTAAAAGACTCATTATCAGTTATCACAAACACCTGATAGCAGCTGTTGACACCAAGGGTGGCACGACCAGTTATTAGGTTCACAAGGCAATTACTTTTTCATATCAGGCCAGGTACATTTGGATTAGCGCCGGGCAATGCACCAAATATATTCATTATATTGATACACTGTACTGTGCGCGATACAAAAACTGTCTTTATCATGGATCTCGAGCATTGTCACAGCAGTGTAAGCTGTCAGCTTCTCTCTCCTCTCCTGTCATCCAGCTGCACTTAGTGCCCCCCCCCCCGCCTCTCCACTCAGTGTTTCATTTCAGGGTCGTTGTCAGGTCTGTTTTTTTCCTGCAATTTTTTTTCTTTAGAAACTGCTTCTTTTGAGCCTGTTTTCATGGAGCCGAGATGCTTGTTTTTTATGCACAATCTGGAAGCACTGACAGAGCATGGGGAAAGGGGAAAAATGAAATGACATACACACACACACACCGGCTGCAATGGAAGCAGACTTGAATGAAAGGAGAAAAAAGCACCAGCTCCGTTCTCTGTTGGATTTCAGAATGTAAAAATTGAATAAAATAAAATACAGTTAAAATAAAATACAGTTTTGTGTAAATTATGTCACAGTACCACTAATTTGTTTCACCACTTGAGATGTCAATCACTATAATATGAAGAATGCATTAAGATCCACTCTCAACATCACAGGTAGCCCCTACAAAAAAATTAAAGGAACCAACCCTAACAAAATGACTGTATGGCTTCTTCATTTGGAAAATTTATCCCATACAATCAAAAGTGATGCTCAGAGCTGTAGTAACTACAGCTCTTCCCTTCAGAACATCTCAGTGCAGGATAGACCTTGGAGTGGAAACCCAGTCTTCACAGATCTAAAGCTGAGTTCACACTATAACGTTTGGACTGACTTTTACTAACGTTTTGAAAAATCAGAGAAATCAGTCCAAACGCTGGTGAAATTATGTTCGTGAGCACACACCAACTTTTACGAACTTTTTCAAATTTTTGCTAGTATTTGCCAGCATTGCATTCAGCATTGTCAAACTTTTGCCAACTTAGGCTAGCATATGTGTAGCAGTTCCCAACTTAGGTTAACTTAAACAAAGGAATATGACATGATTGCTTGACCCAGGAGACAGACACTGACACGAGTAAGACCGTTTGACAATT
The DNA here is from genome assembly GCA_020510985.1 of Pholidichthys leucotaenia. Taxonomy (NCBI): domain Eukaryota; kingdom Metazoa; phylum Chordata; class Actinopteri; order Cichliformes; family Pholidichthyidae; genus Pholidichthys; species Pholidichthys leucotaenia. Next base: position 239,522,163 of record CM035837.1, read on the forward strand.
ATTTATTAAAACAAGGTGTGTGGACTTCCGGTTATGGTGGCCACGTAGGAAGACGTGTTTCACACTGCTCTGCTCCTAAAAATAAAAAGTTTACTAAAACTCTCTTAATTGGAACAAAAACCCATCCCAGCGTTTAGGCGCGGATATGGTAAAGAACAAGGCTGGGAAATTAGGTGGAGGAAAAAGCAATTCGACAAAACAACCCAAGCTCTTTACTAAAACTCTCTTAATTGGAACAAAAACCCATCCCAGCGTTTAGGCGCAGATATGGTAAAGAACAAGGCTGGGAAATTAGGTGGAGGAAAAAGCAATTCGACAAAACAACCCAAGCTAACAGACTTCCACTCTCGAGGCGAAACAGAAAAGGCTCTGGGGACGATGGCGGAGGATGTAGCCAGCGGCGGAGCGGGAGCTGCTGAGGAGGGGACAAGCACGGTGCTCGCTGCCATCAGCTCCATGAGAGCAGAGTTTTTGTCTAAATTTGATGGAATTATAGCAGCAATAGAAGGAATGAGAAAGAAAATAAGCGACTGTATGGAACAAGTATCGCAGGCGGAGCTCCGAATTTCAAGCGCTGAAGATGACGTCACCAGCCTACAATCAAAGTTGCAAACACTGGAATTAAAATGGAAACGTCTGGAAGATAACGTTCTGGACTTGGAATCCCGCTCACGACGGAATAATTTGAGGCTGGTGGGCCTCCCGGAGGGAACGGAGGAACGGGACTCATGTTCCTTTTTGGAAAAGTGGATTCCAGAAGCGCTGAACAACGCGGATCTGCAGTCACCGGTCGTCTTAGAGAGCGCTCACCGAATCGGCCCACCGAGAGATAATAAGACACCACCAAGGACGCTGATTATGAAGTTCCTCAACTACAGGGACAAGATGACAGTCACCAACGTGGCGCAAGCTAAAGGGGAAATCAAATACCAGGATCAACAGGTGTGGTTCTACCCAGATTTGGCCACAGGAATTCAACAATTAAGGAGGCAGTTCGACCCCGCCCGCAAAGAGCTGCGCAACCTAGGGATTCGTCATGGAGTGATTCATTCGGCAAGACTGCTGGTCACATATAAGGGCAGAACTCACATCTTCAAGACCCCTCAAGAGGCGCAGGAGATCATTAAGCAGATCCAAGGGGAGACTGGTGGGAGCTAAGCATGAACATGACAAAGGTAGAACATTTAAGCATTTGTACAGGCATCTGATTGATCTGAAACATATAACATGTCTACAAAATACAGACTGTATTAAAAAAAAAGCTATGATGTACAAAGTTGCTATAAAACTTTGAAGTTATGTTGAAAAAACTACAGAAGAGAGTTAATGTCATAAAAATAGTAGTAGAGTCAGGGTGATTGAGAGGAGAAAGAGAGAGTGGTTTGACTGATCCTCGCAGGTGTGGAACAGTCACTAGCTATAACGGGAGATGGAATTTTTTTTTATTTTGGGGGAATAACCACGAATGTGGGGAAAGGGAATCTGTTTTTGTTTTTGTTTGGTTTGTAGGATGAATGTTCTATCATCCATGTTTTTGCTTCTCTGTATGAGCATGTTCATATTGCAAGGTAATCTCAAACTCCTTATTGATCATAGATCAAAGCGTCAATCTTAATTTAACTTCAGGGAATTGCAGAGGTTTATAAAATCTAAAAAAAATTAAACAAGTTATGAATAAAATAAAAGACATAGATTCGAAAATTGTATTTTTACAAGAAACTCATCTAATAGAGGAGGATGTAAAAAGAATTAGGAGAAGATGGCAAGGTAATGTGTTCACCTCATCATTTTCATCCCGAGCTGGGGGAGTTATGATTCTCATACACAAAACAGTCCCATTTCAAGTGAAAAATGTAATTGGAGACAAATTTGGAAGATATCTAATCATCCAAGGATCTTTGTTATTAGAAAATATAAATCTAGTGAACTTATACGGCCCCAATATTGATGATCAAAACTTCTTTGTTAATTTATTCCTTACTTTATCATCACTTACAGGGCAACATATAATAGCAGGGGATTTTAATTGTACATTGAATCCCAGTATAGACAGATCACCAGGACTGGACTATACGCACAATGGATGTAGGATGACTATTAATCATTTTATGAAAGAATTGAGATTGCTAGATATATGGAGAGAAATGAAACCACAAGTCAAAGCCTATTCTTGTTATTCTAATACCTATAAGACATTCTCACATATTGACTACTTTTTGATCTCTACAGAATTAAGGTCCAAGATTCAAAACTGTTTCTATGATAACATTGTGATCTCTGATCATGCACCCTGCTGTCTAATATACTGTATGTAGATAAGAAATTAACAAAGGATCCAGGTAGGTGGCATTTTCAGCATAAATGGCTTCAGGATGAGGAATTTGTTAAGGACATAGAAAAACAGATAGATTAGTTCTTTGATATTAATACTACACAAACAACGGCATGTATAAAGTGGGAGGCTTTCAAAGCTTTTATTAGGGGGCATATTATTAGTTATACAGGTTCAAAATCTAAGAAGACTCAAGAGGAGAGAGTCCAATTGGAACGTAAAATAAAAATTCTTCAAGAAAAGGTGTATGCAGGAAGTAACCCACAGTTCCATCCATCCATCCATCCATCTTCTACCGCTTTTCCGGAGGTCCGGGTCGCGGAGGCAGCAGTTCAAGCAGAGAAGCCCAGACTTCCCTCTCCCCAGCCACCTGCTCCAGCTCTTCAGAGGGGATACCAAGGCGTTCCCAGACTAGCTGGGAGACATAGTCTCTCCACCGAGTCCTGGGTCTGCCCCGGGGTCTCCTCCCAGTGGGACGTGCCTGAAACACCTCAAGTGGGAGGCGTCCAGGAGGCATCCTAATCAGATGCCCATACCACCTCAACTGACTCCTTTCAATGTGGAGGAGCAGCGGTTCTACTCTGAGCCTCTCCCGGATGACTGAGCTCCTCACCCTATCTCTGAGGGTGAGTCCAGCAATCCTACGGAGAAAGCTCATTTCAGCCGCTTGTATCCGCGATCTCGTTCTTTCGGTCATTACCCAAAGCTCGTGACCATAGGTGAGAGTAGGAACATAGATTGACTGGTAAATCGACAGCTTTGCCTTAGAACTAAGCTCCCTCTTCACCACAACAGACCGGTACAACGTCCGCATCACTGCAGATGCTGCTCCAATCCGTCTGTCGATCTCTCGCTCCATTTTCCCCTCACTCGTGAACAAGACCCCAAGATACTTAAACTCCTCCACTTGGGGCAGGAGCCTGTCCCCAACCCGGAGAGGACAATCCACCTTTTTCCGGCTGAGGACCATGGACTCGGACTTGGAGGTGCTGATTCTCATCCCAGCCGCTTCACACTCAGCGGCAAACCGTCCCAGCAAGAGCTGTAGGTCATTGCTGGATGAAGCCAACAGGACAACATCATCTGCAAACAACAGAGATGAGATCCTGTGGTCACCAAGCATGACACCCTCCATTCCCTGGCTGCGCCTAGAAATCCTGTCCATAAAAATTATGAACAGGACCGGTGACAAAGGGCAGCCCTGGCGGAGTCCAACTCTCACTGGGAATGACTCCGACCGAGTGTTGGCAATGCGAACTAAACTCTCACAACGGTCGTACAGAGACCGAATAGCTCGTAACAACAAGCCCGATACCCCATACTCCCGAAGCACCCCCCACAAAAATCCACGAGGGACGCGGTCAAATGCCTTCTCCAAGTCCACAAAACACATGTAAACTGGTTGGGCAAACTCCCACGAACCCTCAAGAATTCTCGAGAGGGTAAAGAGCTGGTCCGATGTGCCACGGCCAGGACGAAAACCACATTGCTCCTCCTGAATCCGAGGTTCGACCAACGGCCGGACTCTCCTCTCCAGTACCTTGGCATAGACCTTCCCAGGGAGGCTGAGGAGTGTGATCCCTCTAAAGTTGGAGCACACCCTCCGGTCCCCTTTTTTGAAGAGAGGAACCACCACCCCGGTTTGCCATGCCAAAGGCACTGCCCCCGACCTCCACGCAATGTTGCAGAGGCATGTCAACCATGACAACCCAACAACATCCAGGGCCTTGAGGTACTCGGGGCGAATCTCGTCCACCCCCGGGGCCCGGCCACCAAGGAGATTTTTAACCACCTTGGCGACCTCAGCCCCTGTGATAGGCGAGTCATCCCCCTCGTCCCCAAACCCTGCTTCCTCTGTGGAAGGCGTATCAGTGGGATTGAGGAGATCCTCGAAGTATTCCTTCCACCGCCCGACGATATCCCCAGTTGAAGTCAACAGTGTCCCATCCGCACCATACACAGTGTGGACGGGGAGCTGCTTTCCCCTCCTGAGCCGCCGAACAGTTTGCCAGAATCTCTTTGAAGCCGACCGAAAGTCTTGTTCCATGGCCTCACCGAACTCCTCCCATACCCGGGTTTTTGCTTCAGCAACCACCCGAGCTGCACTCCGCTTGGCCTGCCGGTACACCTCAGCTGCTTCGGGAGTCCCACAAGCCAACCAAGCTTGATAGGACTCCTTCTTCAGCTTAATGGCCCCCCTCACCACTGGTGTCCACCACTTGGTTCGGGGGTTGCCACCACGAGATGCACCGACCACCTTGCGGCCGCAGCTCTGGGCTGCCGCTTCAACAACAGAGGTGGAGAACATGGCCCATTCAGACTCCATGTCTCCAGACTCCCTCGGAATGTGGTTGAAGTTCTTCCGGAGGTGGGAGTTGAAGACCTCCCGGACAGGGGCCTCAGCCAGACGCTCCCAGCACACCCTCACTATACGTTTGGGTCTACCAGGTCTGAATGGCTTCCTCCCCTGCCATCGGATCCAACTCACCACCAGGTGGTGATCAGTTGACAGCTCTGCACCTCTCTTTACTCGGGTGTCCAAGACATACGGTCGCAGGTCTGATGATACGATAACAAAATCGATCATCGACCTGCGGCCTAGGGTGTCCTGGTGCCAGGTGCACATATGGACACCCTTATGCTTGAACATGGTGTTCGTTATAGACAGACTGTGGTTAGCACAGAAGTCCAATAACTGAACACCACTCGGGTTCAGATCGGGCAGGCCGTTCCTCCCAATCACCCCCCTCCAGGTTTCACTGTCGTTGCCCACGTGCGCATTGAAGTCCCCCAGTAGGACAATGGAGTCTCCAGGAGGAGCACCCTCCAGCACCCCAGTCACAGACTCCAAAAAGGGTGGGTACTCTGAAACATCATTTGGTGCATAGGCACAAATGATGGTCAGGACCCGTTTCCCAACCCGAAGGCGCAGGGAAGCAACCCTTTCGTCCACCGGGGAAAACTCCAATATAGAGGCAGCAAGGTGGGGCGATACAAGAATACCTACCCCTGCTCGTCGCCTCTCGCCCGGGGCAACTCCAGAAAAGGCCAAGCTCCAGCCCCTCTCCAGGAGACTGGTTCCGGAACCGGAGCTGTGTGTTGAGGTGAGGCCGACTATATCTAGCCGGTATCGCTCAATCTCGTACACCAGCTCAGGCTCCTTCCCCACCAGAGAGGTGACATTCCACGTACCAAAAGCCAGTTTAGAAAGCTTGGGATCAGTCCGCCAAGGTCTCCGCCTTTGACTGCCACCTAATCCACATAGCACCGGACTTCCATGATCCCTCCTGCAGGGAGCCCACAGTTAGAGAACAGTTATCCAGTAACCCACAGTTAGAGAACGAATTACTGATTCTGAGAGCTGAATATGATAAAAAATCAGTGAATAGAGCTGCCTCGAGTCTTCTAAGATTGAAGCAAACTTTTTATGAACAAGGTGAAAAATCAGGAAAATTATTGGCATGGCAAATTAAACAATTAGAATTTAAAACACCAATTACCAGTATTATAAGTAACGGACAGGTAGTTAGAGATCCTTTAGAAATTAATAGTGCCTTTAGAGATTGTTATGAAAAACTATATGATACAAAAAAATGAAACTGACTTAACAAAACTAAATGGGTTTTTGGGTGGATTATCTATACCGTGTATTCCAAATGAAAACAGGGAGATACTGGAGTCTAAAATTAGTCAAGAAGAAGTTGGGCAAGCCATTGATAATATGAAATCAGGAAAAAGAGCAGGACCAGATGGTCTTCCAGCTGACCTCTATAAAAAATTTAAGAATAAATTAATAAAACCACTTTTGGAAATGGTTTTAGAAGCATTTCAAAATGGTAATTTTCCACCATACATGAATAATGCCTTAATTATACTGTTGCCAAAACCAGGTAAACCCTCTAATAAATGTGAAAACATGACACCAATAAGCCTATTAAATGCTGATCTTAAAATAATCTGTAAAATTTTAGCAAAACGACTACAAGAAATATTACCAAATATTATTAACCGAGATCAGAATGGCTTTATAATGGGAAGACAAGGCTTCCATAATGTAAGAAGACTATTTAGTATTATTTATTCCAATAAAGAAGCACCGGATACAGCTCTCCTATCATTGGACGCCGAAAAGGCCTTTGATAGGGTCGAATGGCCCTTTCTTTTTGAAGTCCTACAAAGGTTTGGACTTGGAAATAATTTCATAAAATGGGTCCAGATAATATACAATAATGCTACAGCAGAAATCCTAACAAACAGCAATATCTCAAAATCAATAAAAATCAATAGAGGATGTCGACAAGGCTGTCCACTTTCACCTTTACTGTTTACTATGGCAATTGAACCTTTAGTGATGGCAGTACATTTACATCCACAAATATATGGAATTAAAGTAGGACCAATAGAACATAAAATCTCCCTGTATACCAATGACATAATTTTGTTTATGTCGAATTTTAAAAAATCAATTCCGACCTTGTTAAATTTAATAAAGAACTTTGGGGAAATATCAGGATATAAAATAAATAAAACAAAATCTTCAATATTAATGCTAAATGAGACCCAGAGAAATCACCCAGCACCTGAGGTAAATCAATTCAATGTTGTAAATCAGTTTAAATATTTAGGAATTCAAATTTTGCCTAAGCTGGAATCAGTCGCCAGTGCCAACTATGAAGCCTTAATGACAGATATTAATGAGTTACTTCAGAGATGGATGTCACTACCAATGTCGATGATCGGGAGAATTAATATACTTAAAAGTAATATCTTACCAAAAATACTTTATTTCAAAACATTCCTTTACCACCACCTTCAGATCTATTCTCAAGAATTAAAAAAAAGTTAGTGGAATTTATATGGAACAATAGGAAGGCTAGATTACGTCTGTCCTAACTATATTTACCATTTGATCGTGGAGGTCTGAAATGTCCAAACTTTATGTTGTATTACTGGTCAGCACAACTGAGGTCTATGACATATTATTTTTCATCAAATGATCCTCCTCACTGGACTGAAATGGAATCATACAATTTACCTTTACCTCTTCCCTTATTCATATACTCAGACTCGGCTAAAAAATTACAGAAACAAGTTAAAAATCCAGTTGTAAAGCATATGATCAAAATATGGTGTGAAACCAAAAAATATTTAAAAGAACCACACTTACTGTCACAGTTTAGCCCAATATGGGGTAATCAATATTTTACACCAGGGAGAGCGGATGCTGTATTTAAAGTATGGAATTTAAAAGGGATTCAAAAGATTCAAGACTTATATTTGTCACACTCAGATAACAAAATGTCTTTTGAAGAATTGAGGATTAAATTCAATCTTAATAGAACACATTTTTTTAAATATCTTCAGCTTAGAAATTTTATTCGATCAAATCAAAATAATGCTCTCACCCGACCTACTTATTCATCCTTGGAAAAAATTTTGACAAAAGATAGTAAGAGAAAGGGTATTATTTCAGAGTTTTATAACTCATTGACACTATTCTCAAGTGAAAACTCACAGAAAAGACTGAATTATTGGAAAGAAGACCTGCAAATTGAAATTTCAGAGGAACAATGGGAAATGGCTTGTGCAGGAGCTCAAACCAAATCAATAAATGTACGTCTTAAACTGATACATTTTAAATGGTTAATGCGGATGTATGTTACACCAGTGGAGTTAAATAGATATAACAAAAACATACCAGATACATGCACAAAATGTATGGAAAGTAAAGGAACCCTGTTTCACTGTTTATGGGAATGTAGAAAAATCAGAATGTTTTGGGAAGAGGTGAGGGCAACAATTGAAAAAATAATTTCAAAACAATTCACATTGAACCCTAAACTGTTTTTGTTGGGTCTGTATCCAGAAAAACATAACTTTAATAAGAGTGAAAGAGCATTCATAGACCTCGGTTTGCTTAATGCCAAAAAATGTATTGCACTACTGTGGAAAAAGACTCATAGACCAGATGTGACTCAGTGGTTAAGACAGATGTTAACAAACCTTCCACTAGAAAAAATGACATATATACTGAAATCAAAGGAAAATGTGTTTGAGAATATATGGAGACCTTTCATTGATTATGTAAAGAAATTAAACATAACTTCTGAAGAAGAAGGTGAATGATATGTGTGGACCTTGCACATTCCAAACTGGTGAATGTACGTATATTATGTATTCTTATGTAGTAGATTACCTAGACTAAACAGAGGAGCATTGTTGTTGACTTGCTTTTGTTAATGGTTGTTGTTGTTTTTAGTACACTTTTTTTTGTTAGTGTTTTTTTTTAATTTTTAAATTACTTTAGTGTTAGTGTTTGACTGTTTGTGCCATGTTTGTAAAAAAAAAAAGTTCAATAAAAAATATTGTGGAAAAAAAAAACAAGGTGTGTTATGAGTGTGGATGTGTGGGTGAGTGTGATGCTGGAAGACAGCTGGAGCTGAGCGAGTCCCGCTGCGACCTGGCAATGCTGGAAACACACAAGCACAGGGGGATTAATGCAGCTCGTAGTAAGAAGATGTAACAAGGTGCGCTGCTTACTTGCAGGTGGCGCTGGGAGACTCTTGCTGGCTCCATGGCTTGGTGTGGCTAGATGAGCGTGGAGCTTGGTGCTGTGACGATGAGGAGGAGATCCGAGGAGGAGGAGGAGAAGCCCCACTGCTGGGGGAGACCGGTCCGCCACCAGGGAGGTCCACCTGTGCACAGGGTAGAATACTCTGACAAGGTGAGTTATTCTGTGGCTTACGTGACGAGGCTTGACGATGATGTGTCGTGGATGCTCTGGCTAGAGGTCGAGTCCGTGACACGTTGCATGGCGAAGTAAACAGACGACTCCGTGCTGAGCAGTCAGTGACACTGGCTTTTAAGGCCTGCTGGTTATTGGCGGCAGGTGTGTGCGCAGCCGGGGCTGATGACAGCCCAGCGGCCGCCATGACAGTACTTCCCCCTCTAGAGGTGCCTCCAGGCACCTGCCCCATCCTACCTGGATGCGCCCGATGGAACTCGTGGATGAGCTGTTTGTCAAGAATCAACGCGGGGCGAATCCAGGAATGGTGTTCAGGACCGAATCCCTCCCAGTCCACCAAATACTGAAGACCTCGACCCCGCAGGCGGACATCCAAGATGGCAGTAACCCCCCAAGCCGGGTGGCCGTCGATCATCCTCGGGGAGAAGGGGGGGGCGCCGTGGGGGGCGGGCACAGGGGGTCGGAGATGTAGGGCTTCACCTGGGAGACATGAAAAGAGGGGCAGATGCGCATGGAAGGGGGGAGAGCTAGGCGCACAGTCACTGGGTTAATGATCCGAGAAATCATATATGGACCGATGAAACGCTTGGTTAACTTGCATTTTTCGGCAGGCACACTGATATCCTTTGTGGATAGCCAAACCTGTTGACCCACCTTAAAATCCGGGGCAGGTCTCCTATGACGGTTGGCCACCTGGGTATTGCATTCCAAGGTCTTGAGGAGGGCCTTACGGGTGATGGTCCAGATTCGGCGACAGTGCTTGGCATGGGCCTGCACAGAAGGGACTGCCACCTCCTTCTACTCCTCCGGGAACAGTGGGGGGTCATACCCCAAAGATGCCTTGAAGGGGGACACTCCCGTTGCTGAAGACACCGTGGCGTTGTGTGCGTACTCAATCCAGGGCAGAAACGTACTCCAGGACGAGGAACATGAAGAAATAACGCAGCGGAGCGCAGCCTCCAGCTCCTGATTGGCTCGCTCGCACTGGCCGTTACTCTGAGGATGATACAATGAGGAGAGACTCGCCGTGGCCCCCAATGCCGTGCAGAACGCCCTCCAGACCTGGGAAACGAATTGCAGGCCTCGGTCCGAGACAATGTCTGCAGGGATGCCGTGAAGATGAACCACGTGCTGAACCAGAAGATTCGCCGTCTCCCGAGCCAAAGGCAACCCCCGGAGTGGCACAAAATGGGCTGCCTTGGAGAAACGATCCACTATCGTCAGCACCGAGGTGAAATGGTCCGAAGGAGGCAGGCCTGTCACGAAGTCCAGAGCCACATGGGACCAGGGGCGAGAAGGGACCGGTAAAGGATGGAGAAGACCTGCCGGGGGGGAAGATGATGATTTCCCGGTGGCGCACTGGGCGCAGGCCCGGACATAGTTGGTAACATCCCTCCTCAGCCCTGGCCACCAGAAGGCTCTCTGGAGCAGGTCGATGGTGCGGGCAATTCCCGGGTGGCACGCCAACTTGGAAGCGTGACACCACTGGATGACCTCACTCCTCACCGACGAGGGGACGAACAATCGGCCCGGGGGACCCCCACCCGGGTCGGGCTCATTCTCCTGCGCCCTCCTGACTCTGTCCCGGATCTCCCACACGAAGGTGCCCACCACACAGGATGAAGGCAGGATGGTCTCTTCCTGAACCCCAGACGACTCTGCCTTGAACTGCCTGGAGAGGGCGTCCGGCTTGATGTTCTTGCTCCCTGGCTGGTAGGTGATGGTAAAATTAAACCGCCCAAAGAAGAGAGACCAGCGAGCCTGGCGGGAGTTTAGCCGCTTAACCGTCCAGAGGTACTCAAGGTTCTTGTGATCTGTCCAGACAATGAACGGCTGGGCAGCCCCCTCCAGCCAGTGCCTCCACTCCTCCAGGGCGAGCTTGACAGCCAGCAACTCCCTGTCCCCGATGCCGTAGTTCCTCTCGGCAGGCGTCAGCCGGTGGGAAAAGAAAGCGCACAGGCGGATCACCCCGTCCACGGGAGAGCGCTGGGAAAGAACCGCCCCAACTCCAGAATCCGAGGCGTCCACCTCCACCAAGCACTGCAGGTCCGGGTCCACCTGGGTCAAGACGCGGGCAGAAGCGAACTCCTCCTTCAGCTTCCCGAACGCTGCAGCAGCCTCCTCGCTCCAGCGGAAGGGGGTCTTGGGTGACGTGAGGCTGGTCAGGGGCTTGGCGATGATCCCAAACTTCAGCACAAAGGGACGGTAAAAGTTGACAAATCCCAGAAGCCCCTGCAATTGTTTCCTGGACGTGGGAGTGGGCCAATCCACCCCTGCCCTGACCTTGGCCGGGTCTGGGAGCACCTGGTTATGGGCAATAATAAACCCCAAAAAGGACGTTGAGTGGATATGGAATTCACACTTCTCGGCCTTGACGAATAGCTGGTTCTCCAGGAGGCGCTGCAGAACCTGTCGAACATGCACCTGGTGCTCCTCCAATGTGTGTGAAAAGATCAGGATGTCGTCTAGATACACAAACACAAAGGAGTTCAGGAAGTCCCGGAGGACGTCATTGATTAGCCGCTGGAAGATGGCTGGAGCGTTGGTTAACCCAAACGGCAAGACCAGGTATTCAAAGTGGCCGCTTGGGGTCCGAAAAGCCGTCTTCCACTTGTCGTCCTCCCTGATGCGCATCAGATGGTAGGCGTTGCGTAGGTCCAGTTTCTTGAACCATGACGCCCCCTGGAGGGAGTCAAAGGCCGAGTTCATGAGGGGCAGTGTATATTTGTCCTTGATGGCGATCTCATTTAGACCCCGAAAATCAATGCGGGGCGTAGGGAGCCATCCTTTTTTCCCACGAAAAAGAATCCTGCCCCCACCGCCGAGGAGGATGGACGGATGATTCCGGAGCTGAGGGACTCCTTGATATACGTGTCCATGGCCTCCCGCACCGGAGCTGACAGGCTGTATAAACGGCTCGCCGGCAGTGGGGCCCCCGCCCGGAGGTTGATCGCACAGTCATGGGGCGGTGGGAGGGAAGGGACAGCGCCCGTGACTTGCTAAAGACTGCTCCCAGATCGTGATAGACCTCCAGTACTCTGGACAGGTCCGGGGGCGGGGACGTTGGAGGGGTCACTGAAACAGAGGGAGCACATGCTGCAGACTGAAGACAGGCGCTGAGACAAAAGGGGCTCCATGCTGTGATGTTTCCCGCCTGCCAATCAAACGAGGGGTTGTGTAGGTGCAGCCATGGATAACCCAGGATAATAGGTGAGGTGGAGATGGGCAACATCAAGAACCGGATATCCTCCCGATGGTTTCCAGAAATGATCACTGACACAGGGGCCATCTGGTGGAAAACAGTGGTGAGCGGGGTCTTTGACAGCGTGATAAGTTTGACAGGCGGGCAGAGGGGTTGACAGCTGAGGCCCAGACGGGTTGCCAGGTCTTCTGAAATGAAGCTTTGCTCAGCTCCAGAGTCAATGAGAGAATGCGTAGAATGTTCCCTGTATTTGTAGATCAGTCTGATAGCAATGAGACAACGGGTGAGGGGCTTTTTATGGTCTACGTCCGTGAGTCCCCCTACTGTGACCCACAGACCTCCCCCTTTTAACCGTTTGCTACACTCAGTTACCCCGTGGGACCCACTACCACAGTAAAAACACAGGCCCAGATCCCTCAGCCGCTGTCTCTCAGCCGCCAAAACACCTGATTGCCCTAAACTCATCTCCTCCTGCCCCGGAAGTTCCTCCGGGGGAGGCAGAGCCAGCAGGGATGGCCGAGAGGAGTGGGGGTGTGATCTAATCGAGTGACTAGCAGCTCTGCGTTCGGCTGCCCGCTCCTTCAGCCTGTTGTTGAGGCTAATGGTAAGGGAAATCAGTTCGCTTAATCTCTCTGGTTTATCCCGTGCCGCTAGCTCATCCCTCAGTTCTGGGCTAAGGCTGCGGAGAAAAATATTACACAGAGCAGACTCCTCCCACCCCACCTCCGTAGCTAATACCCGGAAGTCCACAGCAAAATCGGCTGCAGATTTACTGCCCTGCCGAAGATTCAAAAGACGGTCTGTTAACACCGCATCCCGATCAGAGTGATCAAAAATCTCCAAGAACTCTGCTACAAACTGTTGGTACGTTAAATGAGCATAGCTGGGCTTCGCCATAATCGAGTAGGCCCAAGCTAACACTCTACCCTCAAGCAGGTTGGAAAAATACCCTATTCTGCTGTGATCTGTGGGAAAATCTCCCGGGACACGGTAAAACACTGTCTCACACTGCAGCAGGAAGCCTCGTGCCTCCCCGAGTTTGCCGCTAAAGCGGGCGGGGGTAGGCACGGGAGTGAGGCGAGGTAAGGAGGGTTGGTAGGCCTGGCTAGCAGGTGAATTGGCAGGGGCTGGTGGCGCCCCGGCGGCCGGGGGGAACGCCTGGCGTCCTTCCAGGCGATCCAGCCGGCTGTTAATTTGAGTTAATTGATTTAAAATAACTGTTGATGGGCAATTAGGTCTATTCAGGCGCTAAGAGTGTTAAGACGGTGCGTCAGCGCACTGTCTGCTGGGTCGTCTTGACGGAGTCGTACTGACATGATTGCTTGACCCAGGAGACAGACACTGACACGAGTAAGACCGTTTGACAATTATTTATTAAATCAAGGTGTGTTATGAGTGTGGATGTGTGGGTAAGTGTGATGCTGGAAGACAGCTGGAGCTGAGCAAGTCCCGCTGTGACCTGGCAACCCTGGAAACACACAAGCACAGGGGGATTAATGCAGCTCGTAGTAAGAAGATGTAACAAGGTGCGCTGCTTACTTGCAGGTGGCGCTGGGAGACTCTTGCTGGCTCCATGGCTTGGTGTGGCTAGGTGAGCGTGGGGCTTGGTGCTGTGACGATGAGGAGGAGATCCGAGGAGGAGGAGGAGAAGCCCCGCTGCTGGGGGAGACCGGTCCGCCGCCAGGGAGGTCCACCTGTGCACAGGGGAGAATACTCTGACAAGGTGAGTTATTCTGTGGCTTACGTGACGAGGCTTGACGATGATGCGTTGTGGATGCTCTGGCTAGAGGTCGAGTCCGTGACGCGTTGTGTGGTGAAGTAGACAGACGACTCCGTGCTGAGCAGTCAGTGACACCAGCTTTTAAGGCCTGCTTGTTATTGGCGGCAGGTGTGTGCGCAGCCGGGGCTGATGATGGCCCAGCGGCCGCCATGACAGAATACTCAGCGCAGTTCAGCTGACATCAGCGTCAGGCGGCGCTCATATAAAGATCAGCGTTTGTGAAGGCTTCCTGCCATCCTGGACCTTTTTTTTGGGGGGGAGGGTTCACACTACAACGTTTAGACCAACTTTTACTCACATTTTGGCAAACATCTGGCTCTGCTGGCAAAAGTTGATAAAAGTTGGTGTTTGTTGGCAAACGCTGGCAAAAGTTGTATTCGTTGAGAATTTTCAGCATGCTGAAAATTTGCTGACGTCTGGAAATAAACGTTGGTGAAAGCTGTCCACAATTTGTAATAGTTCCTGAGCGCTGGGCTAAGTTATGCAGAGTTCGACTAAGTCAGCCTAAGTTAAGCTCCACTGACAAATACTGACTGAAATACTGGTGAAAACGGATGTTTTTAGATCAAAACTCAGTTCAGACATGCAGGAACAAAAGCGAAATACAGAGAAGGGGGAGTTAAAAAAAAAAGAAAGAAAGAAAGAAAGAAAATATATATTTAAGAGGACAATGTAGAGTATTTGTTTGGTGATAACATGGTGTGTATGACATTTTTTTATTTTTTTTTAATGTATGCAATATATACAGTATATATATTATATATACTATATAATATATATACGTATATATATATATATTCCGGTTCCGGCTCTGCCGGACCGGCGGCGCCACACGAGTCGGCTGCCTGTTGCAACAGCCTTTTTTTTTATCTTCCTTCTTCTTTCTACACCTTTCACTCTGTATATATATCACGGACGCACGGATCGCCCCGGGGGTCTCCCGGGTCGGCGGACGGAGCCACGGTTTGCAGCGGGAGACGTTACAGCGGGGAGGAGCTAGTGCTAGCTAGCACTTGGCCGCCGCCCGGTGCTAATGGGAAACTCGACATACCGGGAGCTGTAGCGAAAACGAAGCGGGTGCCGGGCTGGCGTTTAGGCGGCGTGAAAGAAATATAAGACAGAATAATAAAGAGCGATGGCAAGAACCAAGCAGACCGCCCGTAAAATCTACTGGAGGAAGAAGCCCCCCAGGAGACAGCTAGCCACCAGGGCTGCTCGGAGAGGCGCTCTGGCCACCGGCAGAGTGAAGAGGCCTCGCCGTCACAGGTCCGTGGCTCTGAGAGAGATCCGTCGCTACCAGAAATCCACGGAGCTGCTCATCCGTAAGCTGCCCGTCCAGCGCCTGGTGAGGGAGATCGCTCAGGACTTCAAGACCGTCCTGCGTTTCCTGAGTTTCGCCGTCATGGCTCTGCAGGAGACCAGCGAGACCCACCTGGTGGTCTCTTCTTCGCTAAGGGGGTCACCATCATGCCCAAAGACTTCCAGCTGGCCCGCTGCATCCGCGGAGAGAGAGCTTAGACTTTCTGCTGCACATCCACCAGCCATAATGCTCTGCACTGTGTGTCTATATATATACATTTATAGTAATATGGACATATGTTTGCTAGATGTTGTTTTTTCTTGCCTTCTGATTGTTGCTCTGAGTGTTGCTGTCCCTGTGCTGTTGCAATCCTGGAATTTCCCCATTGTGGGACTAATAAAGGCTTATCTTATCTTATCTTATATATATATACATACACACACACACACACACAGTACATACATACATATACAGTATATATATATATATACTGTATATACTGTATGAATGTACTGTGTGTGTGTGTGTGTATATATATATATATATATATATATATATATATATATATATATATATATATATATATATTTATTATGGACATTTGTGGGTTTGTTTGTAGGTGATGGGTATGGTTTCATGGGTGGTTTCCTGTCTTTGCAGTGTTATTTTTCTACCACCAGGTTGTGCTGTGTCTTTTGCCAGTAGGGATTACTGGTTGCCTTGGAAACAACAGACATTTTTTGTTTTGTTTATTTTTTTGCTGTGTGAAAAAACATTTTCTTGGTCCGTGGAATAAAGGTTTTTTGTGAAATTTTCAGTCAGAGTCCATCTACTCTCTGACTATTACATACATACATACATACATACGGCTGCACGGTGGCGCAGTGGTTTAGCACTGTGGCAGCACAGTTTTACCCTCGGCCGGGGGACCGCAGGGATCATGAGATCGTGGGTTCGATCCCAGCCCCCGACCAACAGTGAGCTGTGTGGAGTTTGCATGTTCTCCCCGTGTTGCGCGGGTTTACTCCGGGATTTCTCCGGTTTCCTCCCGCACACCAAAAACATGTAGGTTTAGGGCGCTCGCGCACGCAGCGACCAGCAGCCGGTGGCTTGTCACCAGACTGCAAACCAAGTCTACCTACGGGTACAAATAAGTAACAAAAAAAAAAAAAAAAAAAAAAAATACATACAGTACATACATATATACTGTATATGTGTGTGTGTGTGTATATACACATATACATATACTGTATATATAATATCCCAAAAATGTGACAGCCCAAAAGAGAAAAAAAAAAAATCTCCTCATTGAAAAATTTACTGTTCTTAATTTTCTGCTCCGTGTGTAATCATTCTCCACGATTTATTGGTTCACTTCCATTGCGGGAATCAAACAGCGCTGATGTGGTGTCAAAAAGTAAATGACATTTAACAGGATTTTATGTTATTTTAATGGAGAGAGGTGTAACAGTCAAAATATAATCACCATATATCATCATATATCATATAATCATCATATATCATCATCATATAATCATCATATCATCATCATATAATCATTTTATTTATATGATGATTCATTAATAGTTTTTTTTAATTCCATCTACATTAACATTTTAATTGCAGACTTAGTGTTGGAGTCTATAGCATTATTTTATCGTTTTTTTAGATGAATGAATGAATGAATGAATGAACAGGGGAAAAGGGTATGCAGAGGTAACTACATAGGAATATAAAATGAAAATAAATACTGAAATGTATGCCCAAGGGAGATCTGTTCACTCCAGAAGCAAGTCCAGAACGGCAGGAAGCATCCACAAACACTGATCTTAATATGAGCGTCACCTGACGCTGATGTCAGCTGAACTGCGCTGAGTATTTCTCTGATTTTTCAAAACGTCTGTAAAAGTCAGTCCAAATGCTGTAGAGTGAACCCAGCTTTAACTTAGGCTGACTTAGGTAAACTGTGCATAACTTAGCTCAGCGCTCAGGAATTTTTACAAAACAAGCACAACATTCACCAACATGTATTTCCAAACGTTGGTAAATTTTCAGCAGGCTGAAAATTTTCAAAGAACACAATTTTCGCCAGTGTTTACCAACAAACACCAGCAATCATTAACTTTTGCCAGCAGAGCCAGATATTTGCCAAAACGTCAGTAAACGTTGGTCCAAACGTTGTAGTGTGAATCCACCTTTAAGGGGATATGAAAAGGAGAATATATTTGATTATTTAGATTAGTTACTTGGACAATCCTGGCAAAACTTGGCTGTCCCAGAAAGTTTGTCCAGATCATTCATCTGTTCCACGACGGCATGAAGGGCCTCGTTCTCTCTAACAGCAATGTCTCACAGCCCTTTGAAATCTCCAACAGCGTAAAACAGGGCTGTGTGCTCACCCCTATCTTGTTCAACCTTTTCTTGACGTGCATCCTGAACCATGCTGTACATGACCTAGAAAGAGGGGTGTACCGGAGACACAGACTGGATGGCTCGCTCTTCGATCTCCACAGGCTGAATGCAAAGACCAAGACACTTAAATGACTTTTACTTGACGCACTGTGCGCTGATGATTGTACCCTCCTGGCCCATATGGAGTCTGATCTTCAGGTCATCGTGAACAGATCTGCAGAAGCCTGTCGACTCTTTGGTCTGACTATCAGCCTTGGCAAAACTGAAGTCATGTTCCATCCTGCTCCAGGAACCACACCACCTCCTCCCACCATCTGCATAGAGGGTACCCAGCTGAAAGTTGTCGAGCAATTCAAGTACCTCGCGAGTATCATCTCATCTAATGGTTCTGTCGACAACGAAATCGCCACTCGCATCAGTAAAGAGAGTCAGTCGCTGGGCCGCCTTCGCTCTCGTGTGTTCAACCACAAGAACATCAAGCTAGCAACCAAGATCAAGGTGTACAAAGCAGTTGTACTCACAAGCCTTTTGCATGACTGTGAGACCTGGATGCTCTACAGAAAACACCTCAGGCAGCTTGAGCGCTTCCACATGAAAGCCCTGCACTCACTTATGGGAATCCGATGGCAGGACAAAGTGATGAACCTGGAGGCTCTGGGCAGGGCTGACCTTGTCAGCATTGAGGCCATGATTGTGAAAGCCCAGCTCCGCTGGACTGGACATGTAATTTGAATGGACAGCTCCTGACTGCCGCGCCAAGTACTCTATGGAGTACTCTCCCAGGGTCATAGGAATACAGGTCACCCAGAGAAGAGATACAAGGACTATGTCAAAAACAACCTGAAATACTGTGCTGTACCAGCATGGGAGGTGGAATCCCTCGCCCAAGACAGAGTGAGCTGGCGTGCAGCAATGAGAAAGGCCTTTACCTCCTGTGAGAACAGCCAGAGAGAGAGAATCACCAGTGCCAGAGAATGCCGGAAGGCGTCTTCCTCTGCACCAGCAACTGTATCATTCCAGTCCCCTCTCTGCCCCCACATGTGCGCTTCCAGGATTGGACTTGTCAGCCACACACGGGCCCACAATCGAAGACAGCTGCACAACTACTAGACATCATTCTTGATGGTTTACCACCATATCAAACATCCAAATTAAAAGATTACATTGATTATTTTGCTTAATGGGCATCATTTTCAAATCTTTTACCCACTGTTAAATGACCACAAATGCAGTATCTAAACAAATATAAGAGAATTAAACACAAACTATTGGTTGAAACCTGTTTCCCCACACAATTTATACAATTGTCTGACCACTCATTTTGTCATTCTATGGTGGCGGAGTGGTTAGCACTGCGGCAGCACAACAACTCACCCTTGGCCGGGGGATCCCAGGTTCGATCCCAGCCCCTGACCAACAGTGATCTGTGTGGAGTTTGCATGTTCTCCCCGTGTCTGCGTGGGTTTACTCCGGGATTTCTCCGGTATCCTCCCACATGCCAAAAACATGCAAGTTAGGTTAACTGGCATCAAACTGGGGATTCTAAATTGTCCTTAGGTATGACTGTGAGAGTGAATGGTTGTCTGTCTCTCTGTGTTGGCCGTGCGATGGACTGGCAATCTGTCCAAGGTGTACCCTGCCTCTCGCCCAAAGATGCTGGGATAGGCTCCAGCCCCTCCGCAACCCGAAAAGGATTAAGCGAGGATTAAGGATTAATAATTGCTTTTAAAATTTGAATCTGAACTGCCTAATTTGAAATTGAATCTATTGGTTTGAATATGCATTGCAATAAAATTGAAACTGTATTTCATTTAGTTGAAAAATTTGGCTCCCTAATTCACTATCAGAGTTCAGTTTCACTTCGTGTCATACAAATTCAGTTTTTTGTTTCAGCTTTTTGTGCCACACATCCGGGACCTGGCCTCAGTCAAAACTAGTGGAACACAGATAGAAAGCACTCTGCCTTTTTTTTTTTTTTTGTTACTTATTTGTACCCATAGGTAGATTTGGTTTGCAGTCTGGTGACAAGCCACCGGTTGCCGGTCGCTGCGTGCGCGAGCGCCCTAAACCTACATGTTTTTGGTATGCGGGAGGAAACCGGAGAAATCCCGGAGTAAACCCACGCAACACAGGGAGAACATGCAAACTCCACACAGCTCACTGTTGGTCGGGGGCTGGGATCGAACCCACGATCTCATGATCCCCGCGATCCCCCGGCCGAGGGTAAAACTGTGCTGCCACAGTGCTAAACCACTGCGCTACCTGCTTTATGCCTGCAACTCTCACTTTACGTGCTGTTTACCTGTTAAACACCCACACAGACTTGAGTGGTTAATTCAAAGTGATGTCCAGCAGCCATATGCCAGGTTTGTAATAATAATAATGACATGTATGAGAGGAGGCGTCATGTACGCATACAAAACATCATTAGCCAGGGCAACAGATTAGCAGAGATTAACAGCAGAGCCTCCATTCAGGTGTCCGGAGGTGGAGCAGTCCAGGAGGAGGTGACTCTGCTGTCAGAACACTGCTCTTTCAAAAACCAGCCCTGCGTTCAGTTGACAAAACAGTTTGCCAAACATAGTTTGCAAGGCGAACTGACCTAAATGAACAGGCAGTTCTCGGCGAACGGTTTTTCTGATCGGCTTGCGCAGTCTGTAGTTGTGTAGATCTATGGTCCTCTGTCAGCCGGTAGACAACCTTAGTAACTACGGCGTAAACTGTAGCCTATTTCAGCTTCATATTTCCAAAGAATTCTCCATTATCCACCTTATTCCTAAGCCCCATGATGCCTTGCGTGAATTGCAGTAGCAACTTCCAGTACTAGTTTAGAACATATGGTTGTCACTGAAACGGGACACTTTTCCTTGTTAAAAAACAATGACTTTGGCATCAGAAATGCAGGAACATGGCCTCTTGCACCTCAAAACAGTAACATAATCATACCACTTCCATGACTATCGAGGGATGGAAAGATGATCTTAAAAAGTGGCCTCGTACACTGTAGCTCTGTTAGTTAGCACCGCTGCTAACATGCTAACGATGTAAACAATATTTTAGCTAGGTTGAAAACTCACATTCAATCGGTCGGGAGTTATGTCTTCCGCAAAAACATAGGTATTTTTAGAAAGTACAATTTCTAAGCTTTTAAAATGATACCAGACACTCCAGGGTTTCCTGGGACTTTGCCGCTAGCACCCAAAGATCCATCCATCCATCCATCCATCTTCTACCGCTTTTCCGGAGGTCTGGGTTGTGGAGGCAGCAGTTCAAGCAGAGAAGCCCAGACTTCCCTCTCCCCAGCCACCTGCTCTAGCTCTTCAGAGAGGATACCAAGGCGTTCCCAGACCAGCTGGGAGACATAGTCTCTCCACCGAGTCCTGGGTCTGCCCCGGGGTCTCCTCCCAGTGGGACGTGCCCAAAACACCTCAAGTGGGAGGCACCCAGGAGGCATCCTAATCAGATGCCCATACCACCTCGACTGACTCCTTTCAATGTGGAGGAGCAGCGGTTCTACTCTGAGCCTCTCCCGGATGACGGAGCTCCTCATCCTATCTCTGAGGGTGAGTCCAGCAATCCTACGGAGAAAGCTCATTTCAGCCGCTTGTATCCGCGATCTCGTTCTTTCGGTCATTACCCAAAGCTCGTGACCATAGGTGAGAGTAGGAATGTAGATTGACTGGTAAATCGACAGCTTTTGCCTTAGAACTCAACTCCCTCTTCACCACAACAGACCGGTACAACATCCGCATCACTGCAGATGCTGCGCCGATCCATCTGTCAATCTCTCACTCCGTTCTCCCCTCACTCGTGAATAAGACCCCAAGATACTTAAACTCCTCCACTTGGGGCAGGAGCCTGTCCCCAACCCGGAGAGGACAATCCACCTTTTTCCGGCTGAGGACCATAGACTCAGACTTGGAGGTGCTGATTCTCATCCCAGCCGCTTCACGCTCAGCAGCAAACCTTCCCAGCAAGAACTGTAGGTCATTGCTGGATGAAGCCAACAGGACAACATCATCTGCAAACAACAGAGGTGAGATCCTGTGGTCACCAAGCATGACACCCTCCATTCCCTGGCTGTGCCTAGAAATCCTGTCCATAAAAATTATGAACATGATCGTGACAAAGGGCAGCCCTGACGGAGTCCAACTCTCACTGGGAATGAGTCCGACTGAGTGTTGGCAATACGAACCAAACTCTCACAATGGTGGTACAGAGACCAAATAGCTCATAACAACAAGCCCGATACTACTAACTAACTACTAACCCACACTTATATAGCGCTTTTCTAGTCACAAAGACCACTCAAAGCGCTTTCACTAGTACTAACCCTCTATTCTAAGGGCCTATAGGAAACAGATACTGTATCTAGGGACAATTTAGAACAGCCAATTAACCTAACATGCATGTCTTTGGATTGTGGGAGGAAACCGGAGCCCCCGGAGTAAACCCACGCAGCACAGGGAGAACATGCAAACTCCATACAGAAAGGTTCCAACCCCTGCCAGCCTGGGGATTCGAACCATGAACCTTCTAGCTGTAAGGCAACAGTGCTAACCACTGCACCACCGTGCTGCCCAATATATAGATACCCTATACTCCCGAAGCACCCCCACAAAAAACCACGAGGGACGCGGTCGAATGCCTTCTCCAAGTCCACAAAACACATGTATACTGGTTGGGCAAACTCCCACGAACCCTCGAGAATTCTCGAGAGGGTAAAGAGCTAGTCCGATGTGCCACGGCCAGGACAAAAACCACATTGCTCCTCCTGAATCCGAGGTTCGACCGACGGCCGGACTCTCCTCTCCAGTACCTTGGCATGGACTTTCCCAGGGAGGCTGAGGAGTGTGATCCCTCTAAAGTTGGAGCATACCCTTCAGTCCCCTTTTTTGAAGAGAGGAACCACCACCCCGGTTTGCCATGCCAAAGGCACTGCCCTCGACCTCCATGCAATGTTGCAGAGGCGTGTCAACCATGACAGCCCTACAACATCCAGGGCCTTGAGGTACTCAGGGCAAATCTCGTCCATCCCTGGGGCCCAGCCACCAAGGAGATTTTTAACCACCTTGGTGACCTCAGCCCCTGTGATAGGCGAGCCACCCCCCTTGTCCCCAAGCCCTGCTTCCTCTATGGAAGGTGTATCAGTGGGATTGAGGAGATCCTCAAAGTATTCCTTCCACTGCCTGATGCTATAACCAGTCAAAGTCAACAGCGCCCCATCCACACCATACACAGTGTGGACAGGGAGCTGGTTCCCCCTCCTGAGCCGCCGGACAGTTTGCCAGAATCTCTTTGAGGCCGACAGAAAGTCTTGTTCTATGGCCTCACCAAACTCCTCCCATACCCGGGTTTTTGCTTCAGCAACCACCCGAGCTGCACTCTGCTTGGCCTGCCAGTACACCTCAGCTGCTTCAGGAGTCCCACAAGCCAACCAAGCCTGATAGGACTCCTTCTTCAGCTTAATGGCCCCCCTCACCACTGGTGTCCACCACTTGGTTCGGGGGTTGCCACCACAAGATGCACCGGCCACCTTGCGGCCGCAGCTCTGGGCCGCCGCTTCAACAATAGAGGTGGAGAACATGGCCCGTTCAGTCTCCAGACTCCCTTGGAATGTGGTTGAAGTTCCTCCGGAGATGAGAGTTGAAGACCTCCCAGACAGGGGCCTCAGCCAGACGTTCCCAGCACACCCTCACCGTACGTTTGGGCCTACCAGGTCTGAATGGCTTCCTCCCCTGCCATCGGATCCAACTCACCACCAGGTGGGGATCAGTTGACAGCTCTGCACCTCTCTTTGTCATACCCGGCTCTAGCGAGCCGGGCAATCAGAGCCAGGGACAAGCCAGTGAGTCGAGATGTTTTATTTTGGGTAAAGGATAAGGGATGAGGAGAGCACAGACACTCATACAGACGTACATTCTCAGGCTGCACAGCGCAGAGGTAGGTAGCTCGTACCGGACATGGGGGTAACAAGACGTGCATACTCACAGCGGGATACAAACACCGGAATGCTGCAAGGGGAGTAGAGGCTGACACCAGATGAAGGGGCTTCAGCCTAGCAGTGCTTATGTCGCAGCCCCGAGTTATCGAGGCTGCTCCTATTTATCCTCATTGGCAGCGCCCCAGCTGATGAAGACTAATTGGCCCCAGCCGTCCATAATGCTGCCAGCTGGGGGCCTGCTGAGACGCTGCTCAATAGGAAGCAGGGATGAGGGAAAACATGGGCTGAGTGCCGAGACGGCATCTCAACCCATGGTGACAGAGTCCCCCCCTCAAGGTCAGGCTCCTGAACGACCAGGAACATCCCAGCCCCCCCCCCCCACACACACACACACACCTAGGGTGGGAGGAAGGGAGGCAGGACCGGAGGGGAAGAAGCCAAGGGAAGGACAACACCAATGGGGCAATGTAGGGTAGCGGGAAAGAGAAAAAAAAAAAACCCAAATACAATACTGACAAAACAGGGAATAATTAACCCAGGTACAAATGAGGAGAAGAACTGGGTCAGCACGCCGGTTACACACTACCCAGAGAGTATCAACCATGCGTGACCCAGAGCAAGGAAAAAAAACACCAAAAAGGTACAGGGCAAAAATGCTGAGTATGGTCAAATAAAGGGGAAACACAATACACAGCGCTAATTTAAGTACATACACACACAGTCACCAAGAAAAGTGAAGGTGACTGGAACAAATGGACAATTACAGAGCATGGTGTTACGGAAAACAAGGCACATGACTCTATAATGAACCAACAGGGCATAAAAAAGAAATACTGAGTGCAGGCAAAGAAAAACCCACACACACGAATATATAAATACCCACAGTCACCTAAAGAAATAAAAGTGACTGGAATAAATGGATAACTGCAGAGCATGGTCTGAAAGGAAACAAAACATAACTCTACAATGAAAAAACGAGGCTAAAAACGTGGCACAAAAAGTAAAATGCTGAGCATGAGCGATGGAAAACACAGCACTATAAAAACGAATCCACCAACAGGACAAAATATTACACCCGAGTGACCTTCACAAAGATAAAAGAAAAAGTGACACTCGAGGGATATGGCAGGCAGAGTCCACAAATAGCCGAGATGGCTCCGGAGATCTCCCCGCCCATTGTCCAGCTGGCGAATCAGGGGAAGAGAAATGTTCGGACGGCGAACTCCGGACCCAAATCCCAGGAATCCAGTCCACCGGCAGCCGAACCAGGCCGCCCAGAGGCAAACACAGACCAGTGGGGGGAACCAGATCACCGAACCGAAAGTCTTGTGGGTCGGTCGTCGACCCGCATCGCTCAACCACCAGAACCGTTGAGACGGACGAAGGGTCAGAGCGGATCCCGGTGGAAGAGGCTCAGGGGAGAGCCGATGACGAGGGCGGCGGGCGTCAGGCCGCAGGAAAACGGCCACCTCCTCACCGGACCTGGACAACACTGGGGCAGCACCCACGTCGGACCCCGATCGGGCCTCAGGCGAACCCACGTTGGACCCCGACTGGGTCTCGGGCGAACCCACGTTGAATACTGCACCAGAACCAACCTCCAACGTTGAACCCGGACCCTCCAGCACCACGAGGAACAGCAACTCCTTGCCGGTGACCCTGGAAGAAGGCTCAGAAGAGAAAACAGAACCGGGATCAGGATCACCGCCAGCGCCAGAACCCGGCGAGACGAGCTCAGACGCAGCGGGCGGCTGCACCCGGCTCGTCTCCCCTGGAGATAGGCTGAAGTGCTCAAAGATAAAAAGAGAGAAAAGAAAGGAGAGCACTCGCCTGATCTCGGGTTCTGACGCCGTCCAGGACTGCGAAGATCCAGGATCCGTCGTCAGGAGGTCGTCGTCACGCTCCCATCTAGCCGCGTCGGGCCCCGCAGCCAGCACGATGGTCAGCGCAGCTTGAGATCCCTCCAGCTCAGGTAACCCTGCCGACGATCCACTCGGCGTGAAGCCAGAAGAATCTCGTCCCGCTGGACCGAACCGCTCCTCCGTGGAGACCCGGGGACGCTCAGTCGTCGGCGTAGACTCCACGCAGCAGTCAGTCCCCCTCCTCCGTCCGCAATGTAGCTGCGGAACCACAGGCCCTCTCCATATCCCACCACGTTGACCCGGAGCCGGGGACCGCTCGGCGGAGAGAGACACAGAGGATGCGGGATTAGGAAAACAGGTTACAGCAGGTGGGGAGAGTTCAGGGAGCTGCGAACCCTGAACTTCTCCTCCAGGGATGTGACAGAGCAAATCATTAAGCAGGTGTGAAAAAACAATGACTTGCCTGCCCCCTGGAGGTTGAGTATCGCCTGCTGTAGTGGATTCTGCTTCTTCCTCTCTCCGCCCGGCGATAACGGAGGACCCCCCGGGAATTCGTCTGAGGATCGCTCGCATTGTCTCCAGCAGAGAGCTCACCAGGCCGGGATTCCAGGCACACACAGCAGTCAGGAAGCGCGTCGAGGAGGAGGGGAAAACAGCCGGGGTGAGCCAGCCCGAATGTCCAGGAATGACAGCGGGGGAACGAGGCTCAGGGGACGAGGCTGTAGAATCTCCACACTGACGAGGCGAAGGGATGACAGCTGCGTGGGAGGAACGGTCCTGACGATAGCCCAGAACTGAATCCGGACGAGGTTCGTGCAGAGGTGACTCGGTGATGTGATGGCGGCTATTCCCAGGGAACGAAGCGAGGGGGAAACCCAGGATTCGCCGCTCCAGATCGGAGATCGAGACGAGGAAGGCGTCGAGCACGGGAAAGCTTCGTAGCCCTGAAGTCCTCTCCATCAACCTCACTGCTGCCGCCACATGCCAGAAGGTGGTGGCAGGAAACACAGTAGAGCTCGCGACAGCCACTCGACCCCAGACATAACTGCTGTCAGCTGTGGCTCCTTGAAGGGAATCCCGAGTGACGTGACGCAGGTCGGGGAAAGCCCTCTGGTTGGCGCGAACTCCCGGACTGGAATAACGGCAGGAACGGGACTCCAAAGCGGGGAAAGGCGTCGCCCACTTCGACTTCCTGCCGGGATTTCCATCCACCCCGTGGAGCTTCTCTCGCTGTGTACCTGCAGCGTCTATCCTGGCGCTGTCCTCCAGATGGAACACAGAATGAGGGTGACAGTCCAGGAATTCCTCAGCACGGCCCGGATGCCAGCGTCTCGCGTTGGAGGCGTCGTGCAGGGTGAAGAACGTCCCATCGACAGCCTCCGAGATGGACCTCAGCTCGTCGCCCTGGCGCCGGAAGTGACTCCTGGGAAACGGCATGCTAGCAGCGCTGACACCCGGACAGAAAGGTACATTTCCACGGCGACTCACGGCCGCCGGTAGCTCTTCTGGCTGCGACATACTGTCACACCCGGCTCTAGGGAGCCGGGCAATCAGAGCCAGGGACAAGCCAGTGAGTCGAGATGTTTTATTTTGGGTAAAGGATAAGGGATGAGGAGAGCACAGACACTCATACAGACGTACATTCTCAGGCTGCACAGTGCAGAGGTAGGTAGCTCGTACCGGACATGGGGGTAACAAGACGTGCATACTCACAGCGGGATACAAACACCGGAATGCTGCAAGGGGAGTAGAGGCTGACACCAGACGAAGGGGCTTCAGCCTAGCGGTGCTTATGTCGCAGCCCCGAGTTATCGAGGCTGCTCCTATTTATCCTCATTGGCAGCACCCCAGCTGATGAAGACTAATTGGCCCCAGCCGTCCATAATGCTGCCAGCTGGGGGCCTGCTGAGACGCTGCTCAATAGGAAGCAGGGATGAGGGAAAACATGGGCTGAGTGCCGAGACGGCATCTCAACCCATGGTGACACTCTTTACCTGAGTGTCCAAGACATACGGTCACAAGTCTGATGACATGATAACAAAATCGATCATCGACCTGCGACCTAGGGTGTCCTGGTGCCAGGTGCACATATGGACACCCTTATGCTTGAACATGGTGTTCAATATGGACAAACTGTGGTTAGCACAGAAGTCCAATAACTGAACACCACTCGGGTTCAGATCGGGCAGGCCGTTCCTCCCAATCACCCCCCCTCCAGGTTTCATTGTCATTGCCCACGTGCGCATTGAAGTCCCCCAGTAAGACAATGGAGTCTCCAAGAGGAGCACCCTCCAGCACCCCAGTCACAGACTCCAAAAACGGTGGGTACTCTGAAACATCATTTGGTGCATAGGCACAAATGATGGTCAGGACCCGTTTCCCAACCCGAAGGTGCAGGGAAGCAACCCTTTCGTCCACTAGGGAAAACTCCAATATAGAGGCAGCAAGGTGGGAGGATACAAAAATACCCACCCCTGCTCATCGCCTCTCGCCCGGGGCAACTCCAGAAAAGGCCAAGCTCCAGCCCCTCTCCAGGAACCTGGTTCCGGAACCAGAGCTGTGTGTTGAGGTGAGGCTGACTATATCTAGCCGGTATCTCTCAATCTCGTACACCAGCTCAGGCTCCTTCCCCACCAGAGAGATGACATTCCACGTACCAAAAGCCAGTTTAGAAAGCTTGGGATCAGTCCGCCAAGGTCTCTGCCTTTGACCGCCACCTAATCCACATACAGTGGGACAAAAAAGTATTTAGTCAGCCACCAATTGTGCAAGTTCTCCCACTTAAAAGATGAGAGAGGTCTCCAATTTTCACCATAGGTATACCTCAACTATGAGAGACAAAATGAGAAAAAAAAAATCCAGAAAATCACATTGAAGGATTTTTAATGAATTAATTAGTAAATTCCTCAGTAAAATAAGTATTTGGTCACCTACAAACAAGCAAGATTTCTGGCTCTCACAGACCTGTAACTTCTTCTTTAAGAGGCTCCTCTGTCCTCCACTCGTTACCTGTATTAATGGCACCTGTTTGAACTCGTTATCAGTATAAGACACTTGTCCACATCCTCAGACAGTCAGACTCCAAACTCCACTATGGCCAAGACCAAAGAGCTGTCAAAGGACACCAGAAACAAAATTGTAGACCCGCACCAGGCTGGGAAGATTGAATCTGCAATAGGTAAGTAGCTTGGTGTGAAGAAATCAACTGTGGGAGCAATTATTAGAAAATGGAAGACATACAAGACCACTGATAATCTCCCTCGATCTGGGGCTCCACGCAAGAGCTCACCCCGTGGGGTCAAAATTATCACGAGAACGGTGAGCAAAAATCCCAGAACCACATGGGGGGACCTAATGAATGACCTGCAGAGAGCTGGGACCAAAGTAACAAAGGTTACATCAGAAACTCACTACGCCGCCAGGGACTCAAATCCTGCAGTGCCAGATGTGTCCCCCTGCTTAAGCCAGTACATGTCCAGGCCCGTCTGAAGTTTGCTAGAGAGCATTTGGATGATCCAGAAGAGGATTGGGAGAATGTCATATGGTCAGATGAAACCAAAATAGAACTTTTTGGTAAAAACTCAACTTGTCGTGTTTGGAGGAGAAAGAACACCATACCTACTGTGAAGCATGGGTGTGGAAACATCATACTTTGGTGCTGTTTTTCTGCAAAGGGACCAGGACTACTGATCCGTGTAAAGGAAAGAATGAATGGGGCCATGTATCGTGAGATTTTGAGTGAAAACCTCCTTCCACCAGCAAGGGCATTGAAGATGAAACGTGGCTGGGTCTTTCAGCATGACAATGATCCCAAACACACCACCCGGACAACGAAGGAGTGGCTTCGTAAGAAGCATTTCAAGGTCCTGGAGTGGCCTAGCCAGTCTCCAGATCTCAACCCCATAGAAAATCTTTGGAGGGAGTTGAAAGTCTGCGTTGCCCAGCGACAGCCCCAAAACATCACTGCTCTAGAGGAGATCTGCATGGAGGAATGGGCCAAAATACCAGCAACAGTGTGTGAAAACCTTGTGAAAACTTACAGAAAACATTTGACCTCTGTCATTGCCAACAAAGGGTATATAACAAAGTACTGAGATGAACTTTTGTTATTGACCAAATACTTATTTTACCGAGGAATTTACCAATTAATTCATTAAAAATCCTTCAATGTGATTTTCTGGATTTTTTTTTCTTATTTTGTCTGTCATAGTTGAGGTATACCTATGATGAAAATTGGAGACCTCTCTCATCTTTTAAGTGGGAGAACTTGCACAATTGGTGACTGACTAAATACTTTCTTACCCCACTGTAGCACCGGACCCCCATGATCTCTCCTGCAGATGGTGAGCCCACTGGAGGGCGGACCCTTGTAACTCCTTCAGGCTGAGCCCGGCCGGGTCCCATGGGTGGAAACCCAGCCACCAGACACTAGCCATCGAGCCCCTCCCCTAGGCCTGGCTCGGGGTACACTGAATCCTTGATCTACAATTTGTTATGAGAGTCTGTTGGATCGGACTAATTCTTAGTCTGGCCCTTCACCTTGAAAGGATGTCTGAAATTAAATTCCTTGGTGTAATAATTGATAATAAACTGTTTTGGAAGTCACATATTAATTATATTAAATGTAAAATATCCAAATCAATCGCAATACTATACAGAGTGAAATGTTTGCTGAATCAACCCACATTATATACTTTGTATCATTCATTAATACTCCCATACATGACATATTGTACTGAAGTATGGGAAAATACATATAAAGCAAACATACTGTATATCCAGTCTTTATGCTTCAGAAGAGAGCTATTAGAATAATAAACCAAGCTGCTTACAGGGAACCAACAAACCCACTTTTTCTTAGATTAAAAGCTCTCAAGTTGAAAGATCTGGTTGACTTTAAAACTGCAGTAATAATGTTTAAAGTGAAGAATCTATCACTGCCCGCAAATATCCAAAAGTTGTTCCAAATAAGGAAGAAACAATATCATTTCAGAGGAACATGTATATTTCAAAAACCTTCAGTGAGAACTACCACAAGCATCACTGTGTCTCAGTGCAAGGAGTCAGACTGTGGAATGCTTTTGGACCTGAATTAAAATCATGTACAACGCTTGGACAATTTAAACAAAAACTAAAGGAAGAAATACTCCAAACATACATACAAAACGACATGTAAAATCACATAAGGATTATCATATCCAGTCTGTGTTGTGTTGTTGCTAAGTTTTGTTTTGTCTTAGCTTTGTTTTGTTTTGTAATCACTTTTATTTATTTATTTTTTTTAATTCTTAGATGGAACATGGGTGCCCCCTCATGGATCGTCACCTTATCGTGGTGGGGGGTTTGCGTGCCCCAGTGATCCCAGGAGCTATGTTGTCCGGGGCAATTTGCCTCTGATAGGGTCACCCAAGACAAACTGGTGCTGGGTGAAGGGCCAGACTAAGAACAATCCAACAGACTCTCATGATAAATTCTATATCAAGGATTCAGTGTACCCCGCCCAGTATGGGGTTACTGGGGCCCCACCCTGGAGCCAGGCCTGGGGGAGGGGCTCGATGGCTAGCGTCTGGTGGCCGGGTTTCAGCCCATGGGGCCCGGCCGGGCTCAGCCCGAAGGAGTTACATGGGTCCGCCCTCCAGTGGGCTCACCACCTGCAGGAGGGATCATGGGGGTCCGGTGCTATGTGGATTAGGTGGCATCAAAGGCAGAGACCTTGGCGGACTGATCCCAAGCTTTCTAAACTGGCTTTTGGTACGTGGAATGTCACCTCTCTGGTGGGGAAGGAGCCTGAGCTGGTGTACGAGGTTGAGAGATACCGGCTAGATATAATCGGCCTCACCTCAACACACAGCTCCGGTTCCGGAACCAGCCTCCTGGAGAGGGGCTGGAGCTTGGCCTTTTCTGGAGTTGCCCCAGGCGAGAGGCGACGAGCAGGGGTGGGTATTCTTGTATCCCCCCACCTTGCATCCTCTATATTGGAGTTTTCCCCGGTGGATGGAAGGGTTGCTTCCCTGCGCCTTTGGGTTGGGAAACGGGTCCTGACCACCATTTGTGCCTATGCACCAAATGATGTTTCAGAGTACCCACCGTTTTTGGAGTCTGTGACTGGGGTGCTGGAGGGTGCTCCTCTTGGAGACTCCATTGTCCTACTGGGAGACTTCAATGCACACGTGGGCAACGACAGTGAAACCTGGAGGGGGGTGATTGGGAGGAATGGCCTGCCCGATCTGAACCCAAGTGGTGTTCAGTTATTAGACTTCTGTGCTAACCACAGTTTGTCCATAACAAACACCATGTTCAAGCATAAGGGTGTCCATATGTGCACCTGGCACCAGGACATCCTAGGTCGCAGGTCGATGATCAATTTTGTTATCGTGTTATCAGACCTGCGACCGTATGTCTTGGACACCCGGGTAAAGAGAGGTGCAGAGCTGTCAACTGATCACCACCTGGTGGTGAGTTGGATCCGATGGCAAGGGAGGAAGCCATTCAGACCTGGTAGAACCAAACGTATAGTGAGGGTGTGCTGGGAACGTCTGGCTGAGGCCCCTGTCCGGGAGGTCTTCAACTCCCACCTCCAGAAGAACTTCAACCACATTCCGAGGGAGTCTGGAGACATGGAGTCTGAATAGGCCATGTTCTCCACCTCTGTGGTTGAAGCGGCGGCCCAGAGCTGCGGCCGCAAGGTGGTTGGTGCATCTCGTGGTGGCAACAATCGAACCAAGTGGTGGACACCAGTGGTGAGGGGGGCCATTAAGCTGAAGAAGGAGTCCTATCAGGCTTGGTTGGCTTGTGGGACTCCCGAAGCAGCTGAGGTGTACCGGCAGGCCAAGTGGAATGCAGCTCAGGTGGTTGCTGAAGCAAAAACCCGGGTATGGGAGGAGTTCGGTGAGGCCATGGAGCAAGACTTTCGGTCGGCCTCGAAGAGATTCTGGCAAACTGTCCGGAGGTTCAGGAGGGGAAAGCAGCTCCCTGTCCACACTGTGTATGGTGCGGATGGGGCACTGTTGACTTCAACTGGGGATATTGTTGGGCGGTGGAAGGAATACTTCGAGGATCTCCTCATTCCCACTGATACGCCTTCCACAGAGGAAGCAGGGTTTGGGGACGAGGGGGATGACTCACCTATCACAGGGGCTGAAGTCGCCAAGGTGGTTAAAAATCTCCTTGGTGGCAGGGCCCCGGGGGTGGATGAGATTTGCCCTGAGTACCTCAAGGCCCTGGATGTTGTTGGGCTGTCATGGTTGACACGCCTCTGCAACATTGCGTGGAGGTCAGGGGCAGTGCCTTTGGCATGGCAAACCGGGGTGGTGATTCCTCTCTTCAAAAAAGGGGACCGAAGGGTGTGCTCCAACTTTAGAGGGATCACACTCCTCAGCCTCCCTGGGAAAGTCTATGCCAAGGTACTGGAGAGGAGAGTCCGGCCGTTGGTCGAACCTCGGATTCAGGAGGAGCAATGTGGTTTTCGTCCTGGCCGTGGCACATCGGACCAGCTCTTTACCCTCTCAAGAATCCTCGAGGGTTTGTGGGAGTTTGCCCAACCAGTTTATATGTGTTTTGTGGACTTGGAGAAGGCATTTGACTGCGTCCCTCGTGGTTTTTTGTGGGGGTGCTTCGGGAGTATGGGGTATTGGGCTTGTTGTTATGAGCTATTCGGTCTCTGTACTACCGTTGTGAGAGTTTGGTACGTATTGCAAACACTCGGTCGGAGTCATTCCCAGTGAGAGTTGGACTCCGCCAGGGCTGCCCTTTGTCACCGATCCTGTTCATAATTTTTATGGACAGGATTTCTAGGCGCAGCCACGGAACGGAGGGTGTCATGCTTGGTGACCACAGGGTCTCATCTGTTGTTTGCAGATGATGTTGTCCTATTGGCTTCATCCAGCAATGACCTACAGCTCTTGCTGGGACGGTTTGCTGCTGAGTGTGAAGCCGCTGGGATGAAAATCAGCACCTCCAAGTCCGAGTCCATGGTCCTCAGCCGGAAAAAGGTGGATTGTCCTCTCTGGGTTGGGGACAGGCTCCTGCCCCAAGTGGAGGAGTTTAAGTATCTTGGGGTCTTGTTCACGGGTGAGGGGAAAATGGAGCGAGAGATTGACAGATGGATTGGAGCAGCATCTGCAGTGATGCGGACGTTGTACCGGTCTGTTGTGGTGAAGAGGGAGCTGAGTTCTAAGGCAAAGCTGTCGATTTACAAGTCAATCTACGTTCCTACTCTCACCTATGGTCACGAGCTTTGGGTAATGACCGAAAGAACAAGATCGCAGATACAAGCGGCTGAAATGAGCTTTCTACATAGGATTGCTGGACTCACCTTCAGAGATAGCCCCTTGACGCCTATTGTCGCAAATTCGCATCAATCAAAAAAAAACAAAAAACAAAAAAACAACGATTTTCAATTATGAATTTTTTTTTTAAAAAGAATAAAAAAATAAAAAATTTGTTAACAATTGGAAATAAATTCAGGCGTCAAGGGGATAGGGTGAGGAGCTCAGTCATCCGGGAGAGGCTCAAAGCAGAACCGCTGCTCCTCCACATTGAAAGTAGCCAGTTGAGGTGGCATGGGCATCTGATTAGGATGCCTCCTGGACGCCTCCCACTTGAGGTGTTTCAGGCACGTCCCACTGGGAGGAGACCCCGGGGCAGACCCAGGACTCGGTGGAGAGACTATGTCTCCCAGCTGGTCTGGGAACGCCTTGGTATCCTCTCTGAAGAGCTGGAGCAGGTGGCTGGGGAGAGGGAAGTCTGGGCTTCTCTGCTTGAACTGCTGCCTCTGCGACCCGGACCTCCAGAAAAGCGGTAGAAGATGGATGGATGGATGGATGGATGGATGGATGGATGGAACATGGGTGGGCAATATAAGCTGCGGCTTCAGCCATCACCCTTTTTGGATAATCTAGGTTGAATTGTATAATCCAAGGGGTTATTGTTTAATTTGACGTTGTTGGATTTTTTCCCCCTTGATATATTGTTCTGTTCCGTTCTTTTAATCTAATCTATCCGAAAAAAAGATTCATTCATTCAGATCTAATCCATAGATTATCCATCAAAACTGCCACACTTTAGATTTGTAACAGCCTAATATTACATTTAATGTATTGATAAAAACCACTGTCATAAAACGTATTGTCATATTTGCCATGTGGCAGCAGATGATCATTAACTGTCCAGTTTTGTCTGCTTCATTATTAACTACACAGAGCTCATCCACAATATTAGTGCAGTTTTGTTTGCATGGTAATTTATAATCTGTAACATATCACATGATGTACAGGAACATGATTGTATTAACATGATGAGCATATTCAGAGCATACTTAGAGCTTCATCAGAATAAATTATTCTGTATTTTCTTGTCAGGTGAGTAAATCTCACTAAACATAAGCAAAAATCTGTAACACGTATACTGTATTTTATTTTTTAAGCAAATGTGGAGCATATGTGAAGAGTAGACTGCTGTGGTAAAGTTGCAGTCACGCATACTTTAAACTTAACTAGTACATACCCGTGCACCACCATGCATACCCGTGCATGTCCATAGCAACCAAGTATAAGCAAGTATTTCTGCATGCCTGTAGAAAGCAGGCATAAGCAAGCACGTCAGCGCTCATTCAGTGATGCCTGCCTTTGATTTTTGATGGTGTCATAGTGAGTCCTATGATCTGTGATGATGTCATAGGGAGTCGTGATCATAGGGAGTCATGATCGTGAGTCATGCCTGCGTTTGATCTTGGAAGCTGTCCTATGTCCTATGATCTTTGATGATGGCATAGTGAGTCCTATGATGCCAGCAGTTGATCCTGGTTTTAAATTAGTGTGTCCTATTGGTAATCGGGTGATGAGTATCTCTTCTTTGGTGAGTGATGGTGTATATGACATCATAAAGACATGAAGGCAGGCATCATAGGACTTCATGCCTACATCATAGGTAGCCAGTCCTATTGTGTATATGATGACATCGCGAGTCCTATGTTGGCAGATATCATAGGATCCTCGAGTCCTATGTTGCCTGATATCATAGGATCATCATAGGACATCATGCAGACATCATAGGCCGTCCTATGATGTGCTGTGATCGTGACACACAGACATGATGCACTGCTTCGAATGGGTGTGGTTTAAAGTAGTGTGTCCTATTGTTAATCGGGTGATGAGTAAGATTTCCAGATTTACACAGAAACTGACAAGCAATTTCTTGAATTTATAGAGTGATATTTTGTAAGATTTCCAGATTTACTGCTTCGAATGGGTGTGCTTTAAAGTGCTGTGTCCTATTGTTTATATGACGGCATCGTCCTTTTGTCTATATGATGGCGTCGCAAGTCCTGATGGTCTATATGACATCATAAAGACATCAAAGGCATAGGGACATCATAGGCACATCATAGGCCGTCCTATGATGTCCTATGATTGTGACACGGAGATTTTTTAATTTATAGAGTGATAGAGTGAAGTGATAGAGTGATATGACGGCATCGCGAGTCCTACGATGTCTGAGTTCATTGGGTCATCATAGGACATCATGCAGACATCACAGGGCATCCTCTGAATGCCTGAGATCATAGGATCATCATAGGTCATAGCAAGTGCTATGATCGTGAGTGATGTCTGCCGTTGATCACATAGTCAAAGACACCTGTCTATATGTCTCTATGACATCATATAGACAAAGACACCTGTCTATATGTCTATATTATGTCATATAGACTCTACATGATGTCACCTGTCTATATGTCTATATGACGTCATATAGACATATCTTTATGACGGCATCGTGAGTCCTATGATGCCTGAGATCATAGGATCATCATAGGACATCAGGCAGACATCATAGGTCGTCCTATGATCGTGACAGACACACAGAGATTTCTTAAATTTATAGAGTGATGATAATTATTTTTAAAAGACAACATCAATCAACTTATTTGTGAAATCTGTTAATCACCGGATGGCCGCACCTCGGACACAGTCCAAGGACGGATAATTTTTTCACACATAAAGAGTTGTTCAGAACTCCTTATACAAAGATATAGAGTGATGATAATCAAGTCAGTGGCAGTAATGCACCTGTAAACTGGTTGCCAACCGCCAATCAAATCTAAAAGAAGAAGAAGAACTTATTTGTGAGATTTTTTTAAAACCTAGCACTGATTTATAGTGGAACTCACCCCTTTATATCAACTTCATAGACTACGAGAAGGCCTTCAACAGTGTGGCCCGTGAGACGGTGTGGAAGTTGTTGAGGCATTATGGAGTTCCAGAGAAGATCAGCTCCCTCACACATGCAGAGTTCATGTTGAAAATTTGGAGACAAAATGCAAAAAAGTCATGAATTTCATAAAAGCTGTAGTTGGACATGAATGGGGTGCAGATAAACAAGCATTAATTGACATTTACAGAGCACTAACGCAATCGACAATAGACTACGGATGCATGATTTATGAAACACCGGCAAAGACGACTCTGGAAAAAATAGAATGCAGCATAGAGCGCTTCACCTGTGCATTGGAGCTGTCAAAACAACACCAAACAATGCAGTTTTAATAGAAGCAGGAGAAATGCCAATGGATTTGAGAAGAGATAAACTCGCATTGTGGGACACATATGTGAGTTTCATATGCTTCATATGTATATCACTGTATGCTTACTGTATACTTCACGTCTCAGATGAACAAAAGGACTGAGCCTCCTAGGAGATAACAGGAGGATGTGAAATGTGGTCTTTGTTATGCAGAGAGATGGCCTGGGGGGATTTCCTGGCTGCCAGTGACTTTAGGTGGAGGTGATAAGACCTGGAAGAAGACGCATTGTGACTTGGGATTAAATACAATGTGACTGTGTGCTTTGATGTTCCGGGGTATAAAAGAACGAATGTCTGGGGGTTTCACTTTTTTTTCTGTTTTTGGATGATGTTGGAGAATGTGAATAAACCTGACTCGTGAGATAAACTCAGCCTCGTCATTCCCACATTCTCCACACTGGTGACCCTAAGACGTATCATGAGCGAAAGAAATTCCCCCGAGCCGGACTCGTCAGGAGCCAGCCAGGCGAACGCAGCCACAGTCAAGCTACCAGACTTCTGGCAAGACAACCCGTGCTCCTGGTTCCACTTGGCCGAAGCACAGTTCGCCCTCCGGGGGATAACGGTAGATGACACGAACTTCTACCATGTTATTGCCAAGCTCGACAACCACACGGCTCGACATGTGCAGAACCTTTTGGAGCGCCCACCGGCCGACGACAAATACGGCGGGTTGAAGGCTGCGCTCATCCAGTGTTTCACCCCCTCAGTCCAGGAGAGAGCGGAGAGGCTCCTGGCTCTGAACGACTTGGGAGATAGCACGCCCGTCGACTTGATGGAGGACATGCTGAGGTTGAGGGGCTCAGACGGCGACGACTTCCTCTTCACCCACATTTTCCTGAGAACCCTACCGTCGGCCACGAGAGCGACCCTGGCCAGTTCACCGTTGTTGGCCCAGCGGGACTTCCGCTCGCTGGCCCAGGAGGCACAACGGATTCTCAACGCCAGCAAACAGTGCGCGGCCACCGTGGCAGCGACAGAGCTCGGCGCGACAGCCGGACATGGCAGGGGGCCAGAGGCGGCGGTAGCAGACCCACCAACAACGGCGGCGTCGAGGGCCAAGGATCGTGGAGGAGACGACCTCTGTTTCTACCATCGTCACTTTGCAGAGAGGGCACGCAAATGTATACCACCATGCCAGTTCAAGCGCTCGGGAAACGCCAAGGCCGGGGGTCGGTAGCAGCCGTGGCCCTCGGGGAAGAGAACAAGCTGCTCTACTTGACGGATGCGCGTTCGGGGAGGCAATTCCTCGTGGACACAGGCTCCCAAGTGAGTTTCATCACGCCTACCTATGCTGACTGGCTGGCGGGTCCCGGAAGTCACGGGGCATCAGCAGCGAACGGCTCGAGGATTAAGACCTTTGGTGAGAGGACTCTGCTTCTGTCCCTACACAGCCGTACATTTGAGTGGACTTTTGTTATAGCTGCAGTGAGCTTCAATATGTTGGGAGCTGATTTTCTGTGCTCACATGGTTTGTTGGTTGATCTTGCTAATAGGCGCCTGGTTAATGCACTTTCTTTTTATTCTATTCCCTGTGCAGCCCGAGTGACCCCGCCCACAGCACAACCCAACGTCGCAACGGCAAGCGGTAAGTTCCACACACTGCTCACTCAGTTCCCAGCACTCATGGTTCCCACATTTTCAGCAGCTGTCGCTAAACACAGAGTGGAACATTTTATTACTACCACCGGACTGCCCGTTTTTGCAAAAGCTCGGCGTTTGGATGCAGCTAAACTGACAATAGCCCGCGAGGAGTTCGCCAACCTGGAAAAGCTGGGCATCATCAGGCGTTTGAAAAGCCCATGGGCTTCCCCGCTTCACATGGTCCCTAAAGCTGACGGCTCGTGGCAACCTTGCGGAGATTTCCGCAGGTTGAACAACGCTACAGCGCACGACCACTACCCAATCCCGCATATCCAAGATTTTTCCGTTCATTTGGCGGGGGCGCGCGTTTTTTCTAAGATAGACTTGGTCCGCAGGTACCACCAAGTCCCAGTGCGCGCTGAGGACATACCCAAAACAGCGGTAATAACTCCGTTTGGCCTATTCGAGTTTTTGCGCATGCCTTTTGGGCTTAAAGGCGCTGCGCAGACGTTCCAACGCATGATGGACGCGGTGTTGCGCGATCTCCCCTTCGTGTTCGTCTACCTGGACGACATCTTGGTAGCCAGCGCGTCGGAAAACGAACACGAAAATCACCTCACGGCAGTTTTCCGGAGGTTGGGAGAGCACGGGTTAATAATCAACCCAGCGAAGTGTCAGTTCGGGGCGACGC
The DNA here is from genome assembly GCA_020510985.1 of Pholidichthys leucotaenia. Classification (NCBI taxonomy): domain Eukaryota; kingdom Metazoa; phylum Chordata; class Actinopteri; order Cichliformes; family Pholidichthyidae; genus Pholidichthys; species Pholidichthys leucotaenia. The sequence continues at coordinate 239,561,595 of CM035837.1, forward strand.
AGATTGATTTTTTGGGGCATCGCGTCTCTCCAGAAGGAGCGGTTCCTCTGCCTGACAAAGTGCGCGCAGTAACAAATTTTCCCCAGCCGCAAACGGTCAAAGCGTTACAGAAGTTTTTGGGAATGGTGAATTTTTATAACCGTTTCCTCCCCCGCGCAGTGCAGCTCATGCAACTGTTGTATGCCGAGCTAAAAAAACAAAAACCCACAAATAAAATCGAATGGTCTCCAGAGCAAGAGCGCGCATTCTCGGAAGTCAAAACAGCCCTGGCAAACGCTGCGTTGTTAGCACATCCAGACCCAACGGCCCGCATAGCACTCACTACTGACGCGTCAGATGTGGCCATAGGGGCGGTCATGGAGCAGTATGTAGCCGGGGCTTGGCAACCGCTCGCCTTTTTCAGCAGGACCTTGCGCGATAGTGAAAGAAAATACAGTGCATTTGACAGGGAGTTGTTGGCTCTCCACTTGGCCATTCACCACTTCCAGTTCTGGCTGGAGGGACGCCGTTTCACTGCGTTCGTTGATCACAAGCCGCTGACTTTCGCGATGGCCAAGGTTTCAGAACCGTGGTTGGGCCGGCAGCAGAGACAGCTGGCCGCGATCTCAGAGTTTACTACCGATATCCAGCATGTGGTGGGTAAACTTAATGTAGTGGCAGACTGCCTCTCGCGCGCCATAGCGGCTCCAGCCCGCGTAGGGGTAGATTTTGCAGCCATGGCCACGGATCGGGTTAGCGATGCAGAAGTGCGCGCGGCCCCAGTCCGCGTAGGGATAGATTATGCAGCCATGGCCGCGGATCAGGTTAGCGACTCGGACGTGCGCGCGCTCCAGTCTGGACCAACAGGGTTAAGGCTGGAGAACAGGGTGCTGCAAGACGGCATGCCCCCCCCTAATCTGCGATGTCTCCACTGGGCGACCGCGTCCTGTGGTACCGGCCGCATGGCGCCGCCGCGTTTTTGACTCGATTCATTCTCTGGCGCACCCGGGAGTGCGCGCGTCGGTCAAAATGGTGGGAGAGAAATTTGTATGGCCGAGCCTGCGCAAACAAGTTAGGGAGTGGGCAGCAGCCTGCATGGCTTGTCAACGAGCCAAGGTACACAGACATACGAGAGCTCCCTTGGAGCCGTTTCACATCCCGGCTAAGAGGTTTGATCATGTTCACGTGGACCTCGTAGGCCCCCTCCCGCCCTCACAGGGGTGCACACATTTTCTGACAATGGTTGACCGCACCACGCGCTGGCCGGAAGTGGTCCCACTGTCGTCAACCACAGCCGAGGAGGTGGCGCGCGCGTTTTTAACGGCATGGATAGCGTGTTTTGGAGTCCCGTCGGACATTACGTCCGACAATTTGTTTCCGAACTTTGGTCAGCGATGGCCCGCAGCCTGGGGGCAACGATTCACCGCACGACCGCGTACAACCCGCAGGCTAACGGGTTATGCGAACGTTTTCACAGGTCATTGAAGGCGGCCCTCAGAGCGTCGCTTACGGATGCAAATTGGGTGGACAGGCTACCATGGGTTTTATTGGGGTTGCGTTCTGCACCTAAAGAGGATTTAGAAGCCTCCCCGGCTGAGCTAGTTTTTGCACAGCCACTTCGGCTGCCCGGGGAATTTCTCCCAGATAATCCTGCGCCAGAGTGCTCCCCAGCTCAGCGGTTGCAGAGTAGCACGGAATCGAGCACGCTGCCTGGCCCCGTTCACCACAGTTTTCCGCGAGTTTTTGTGCCTAAGGCTTTAAAAAATGCGGAGTTTGTTTTTGTCAGACACGATACCCATCGCCCATCGTTGCGACCACCTTATGATGGACCATTTAGAGTGCTGGAAACAGGAGATAAGCATTTTTTGCTAGATTTGGGGGGCAGAAAAGAAATGATTGGCATAAACAGGCTCAAACCCGCTTTTGTGGTGGCTGACGAAGGTGTGCAGTTGGCCAGGGCTCCTCGGCGCAGCAGACCCCCTAGAGAGCATTCCCCAGAGCACCCACAGGGATTGACTAACAGTTCTCATCCTCAGACAGCAGCTCCCCAGCAGGAGGGCACCGCGGAGGTGGTAAAGCCCGCTTACAGCAGATACGGGAGAAGACTGAGGCCCAAGCAGCATGTGGACTGATGTGTGTGATTTTATCATGACATGCAGACTGTTATTACGTTGTTCCATCTTAGACGTTTGGGGGGGGGGGGGGGTCATGTGGGACACATATGTGAGTTTCATATGCTTCATATGTATATCACTGTATGCTTACTGTATGCGTCACATCTCAGATGAACAAAAGGACTGAGCCTCCTAGGAGATAACAGGAGGATGTGAAATGTGGTCTTTGTTATGCAGAGAGATGGCCTGGGGGGATTTCCTGGCCGCCAGTGACTTTAGGTGGAGGTGATAAGACCTGGAAGAAGACGCATTGTGACTTGGGATTAAATACAATGTGACTGTGTGCTTTGATGTTCCGGGGTATAAAAGAACGAATGTCTGGGGGTTTCACTTTTTTTTCTGTTTTTGGATGATGTTGGAGAATGTGAATAAACCTGACTCATGAGATAAACTCAGCCTCGTCATTCCCACATTCTCCACAGCATTATCATACTGGGTCAAGCTGAAAGGAAGTGGCGAAGCACATATTTCAAAAACAACACTACAAGACTGCTGGGAATACTCTAATTTCCAGGGACAAGGGTTTGGGTGGACAACTGAAAGAAGGACCAGAATGTATGAGCTGCACACTATTGATATAGCTAACACCAGTCCAGTGAGTAATGTTCCCCCTTGGCTGTTTCCAGGAATAGAAGTAGACGCTAGTCTGCTAATGAGGAAAAAGGATTGGCATATGAGTGAAGTTGGTGTTAAAACAAGCATTTACCTCAGGAACAATTACTATAACTTCTTACAGCTCTATACTGACGGTTCAAAGAATAAAGAGGGCTCTGTTGGAGTTGGAGTATACATCCCAGAGTTTAAAGTGACCATCGCAAAAAGACTCTCCAACAATACATCTGCGTTTACAGCAGAGATGGCAGCAATAATTATTGCTTTGCAGTGGGTGGAGGAGGTCAGACCGGACCGGGTGGTGGTGTGCACGGACTCATTTGCAGCGCTAAAAACCATACAGACACTAAAATCTACAAGGGAAGACTTGGTGATTGAGCTATATCACAGTTTATTTAGCGTAGACAGGGGTGGTGGAGAAGTTCAGTTTTGTTGGGTTCCTGCACATGAAGGGTTGAAAGGGAATGACTGTACAGACAAATTAGCAAACTAACTACTAACTAACCTGCACTTATATAGCGCTTTTCTAGTCACAAAGACCACTCAAAGCGCTTTAAAAGTGTTCTTGGAAAAGAAATAACTATACCATTGTCTCTTGGAAAAGGTGAAAGGAAAGCAGTAATCAAGAAAAAAGGAACTGAGTTATGGCAAAAAAGATGGGATGAAGATCATAAAGATAGATTGTATTACAAAATACAAAAATCTATTGCAATAAAGAATTTCATAACAACCAAAAGGAGGGAAGACATCATTATGGCAAGACTCAGACTGGATCACACACGTTTAAATGGCACTTTATTCACCATGGGGAAAAGCGAAAGTGACAAATGTAGAGAATGTGAAGTAAAAGAAAATGTCGAGCACATCTTATTACACTGTCACAAATACGGAAATGAAAGACAGATAATGGAAAAATGAAGTTCGAGAGGCCGGTAGGGAATGGGATTTAACTGGGATTCTGGGAACAGATGGCAATGGAGAGGCAATAAGAATCACGAGAAGGGCTCTTTTCTCTTTTTTAAATAACACAGGATTAAGTCATAGAATTTAGGGGTCGGGCTCAGATGACATAATGTTACACACTCTTGTACAGTAGGTGGCGGTATGCACTTTTCAGTTGTTTGCTATCCACCAGTAACCGAAAGAGGAAGAAGAAGAAGAAACGCATCTACCAGGACATGAGCTGCAGGATCGCACATGCTGGCCAGCTGTCAGAGAGCTTGGAGGTGAAGACCGGAGTCCGCTAGGGGTGCTTGCTGTCACATTCCTCTTCCTCATGGTCATCAATTACATCATGAAGATCACGACAACAGGCAAGAAAAAATGGGATACAGCAGACACGCTGGATGGCCTCATCTTTGCTGACAACCTGGCGCTCCTGTCACATACAGTGCATCCGGAGAGTATTCACAGTGCTTCAGTTTTTCCACATTTTTTGTATTACAGCCTTATTCCAAAATGGATTAAATTCATTTTTTTCCTCAAAATTCTACACACAATACCCCATAATGACAATGAGAAAAAAGTTTGAGATTTTTGCAAGTTTATTAAAAATAAAAAACTTAAGAAATCACATGTACATAAGTATTCACAGCCTTTACCACGAAGGTTCATCCTGTTTCCACTGATCATCCTTGAGATGTTTCTACAGCTTAACTGGAGTCCACCTGTGGTAAATTCAGCTGATTGGACATGATTTGGAAAGGCACACACCTGTCTATATAAGGTCCCAGAGTTGACAGTGCATGTCAGAGTATACAAACCAAGCATGAAGTCAAACTGGCTCAGACTTTGTTTTTAGTAAACTGCTGTGAGGGACTGTATGTTGCTTTAAATGAAACACCCCACAATATTTTTTTTAATTTGTTTTGGCATCTTATTTGTTCTGCAGATTAGAATGGAGTTCTTGTCTGTAAGTACAAACATGGTGTTGCACCTTTTGCCCACATGGTGTCATTTTTGCTCTGATTGTGAACTAAGGAATATTGAATTTGCCAGTGGATTGTGGGAGTTGTAGTTGAAAGTAGCAAAATACCTCAGCAGCGACTCAAGAGGTATAGCAAGTCGTCCAATAACCAGAGGGTTGGCAGTTTGAATCCCGCTCTCCCCAGCCATCCTGCTGTTGTGTCCCTGGCAAGACACTTCACCGACCTTGCCTCCAGTGTCCATGACACTGAGTATGAATGTGTATAAATGTTCAGTAGTGGTTGGAGAGGCCATTGGTATGGGTTGGCAGCCATGTTTCCATCAATCTGCCCCACGGCAGCTGTGGCTACAGAAGGAGCTTACCATTGTTTACCATTATCTGTGGAGTGAATGAATAATGTATCCATTGTAAACCATCTTTGAGTGTCCATAAAAAACACTATATAAATCTGATGCATTATTATTATTATTATTTACCTTTGAAAAATGTCTGTATGGAAGAAAAAGGAGAGTGTAATATCTATAAAAGTCCTTTATTAAAAGGAGCAACAAACTTTGTATGTGAGAAATATTCAACTGTACAACACTGGATTTGATTCAAATATTTAAAATGAATGAATGAATGAATCTTTATTTCGGATAGATTAAAAGTAAAGATTAAAAAGAAACAGAATAATATAACAAAGGCGAAAAAAATCCAACAAGGTCAAATTAAACAATAACTCCTCTGATTATACAGTTCAACATAAGTTATCCGAAAAGGGTGATGGCTGAAGCCGCAGCTTATATTGCCCACCCATATTCCATCCAAGAATTCAAAAGAAAAACAAAACAAGAGCGATTACAATTCGGAACAAAGCTAAGACAAAATGTGACAAAAAAAACTAAGCAACAACACAACACAGACTGGATATGACAATCCTTATGTGATTTTACATGTCATCTTGTATATATGACATGTAAAATCTTGATCTAACTGAGGATCGTCACTTCCTTGTGGTAACGTAACGTATCGTCACTTCCTGTTTTGCTGTCTGCCTGTGTGGTTGCTCTCCAGCTATTAGCTATGGCTACTAGCTCTCTTTCCTCTCCTCTGGTGTGCTCTCTCTGTCAGATGTTTAGCTACACCTCTGCCTCTTTTAGCGATAACGGTAAATGTAATAAATGTTGTCTTTTTGAGGCACTCGAGGCGAGGTTGTCTGATTTGGAATCCCGGCTCCGCTGCATTGAAACACCGTCTGCGCCAGTTAATCTCGACGGACGCCCATTAGCTGCAGCGGAGCTAGCTAGCTTAGGCCCCACTGTCAGCGGTTCCCCGGCTCTCCTCAGCAGCGAGGAGACTGGGTGGGTGACGGTGAGAAGGAAGCCTAGTCGCAAAGCCCCGGTTCACCACCAACCTGTTCACGTTTCTAATCGTTTTTCCCCGCTCAGCGACACACCCGCTGAGGAAAAAACTCTGATCATTGGCGACTCTGTAGTCAGAAACGTGAACCTAGAGACTCCAGCGGCCATAGTCAAATGCATTCCTGGGGCCAGAGCAGGCGACATCGAGTCAAATCTGAAAATGCTGGCTAAAAGTAACTGTAAATACTCCACAATTGTTATTCACGCCGGCATTAATGACATCCGTCTCCGGCAGTCGGAAGTCACCAAACTTGATGTAGAATCGGTGTGTGACTTTGCAAAAACGATGTCTGCCACTGTAGTATTCTCTGGGCCCCTCCCCAATCTGACCAGTGATGACATGTTTAGTCGCTCGTCATCCTTGAACCGCTGGCTGTCTGTGTGGTGTCCTAAAAATGACGTGGGCTACATTGACAATTGGAGCTCTTTTTGGGGAAAACCTGGTCTTATGAGACGAGACAGCATTCATCCCACTTTGGATGGTGCTTCTCATTTATCTAACAATCTGGCATCTTTTTTATCCAAATTTCCAAAACCATGACTACTCAGAGTTGGGACCAGGAAGCAGAGTCGCAGTCTTACACGCCTCTCTGCAGCTCCTCTTCATCCGCCACCCCTCAGCTTAGCCCCTGTCTTCCCCATCAGAGAATCGTTGTCTGCTCCCTCCAAAGTAAATAAAAATATCATGCATAAGCATCCCAAAGTGATAAAGCAAAACATTGGTAAAACTCAAATTAAACATAAAGCCTCTAAATTGAATGATTTGGCCTCTGTTCCTCCTCATAATTTAAAAATTAAATGTGGTTTACTAAATATTAGGTCTCTAACTCCCAAGTCTCTGTTAGTCCATGATCTGTTAATTGATCATCGGATTGATTTAATTTCCCTTACAGAGACTTGGTTAGGGCAAGAGGATTATGTTGGTTTAAATGAATCAACTCCCTCTGGTTATTTAAACTGTCAAAATCCCAGAAGTTCTGGTCGTGGAGGAGGAGTAGCAACAATTTACCATTCCAAATTACTAGTTAATGTAAAGCAAAAAACATGTTATAATTCCTTTGAGGGCCTGGTCCTCAGTATTGGGCACTTTAGCAATTTTAGGTTAAACCCAATTTTATTTGCCATAGTTTATCGTCCCCCATCAACCTACTCAGAATTTTTATCCGAATTTGCTGATTTCTTAGCTGATTTAGTGCTGAAATCTGATAGAATAATTATAGTAGGGGACTTTAATATACATGTGGATGTAGATAGTGACTGCCTTAATGTGGCATTTAATTCAATATTAGACTCGATTGGGTTTTCTCAGAAAGTAGGAAATTCTACTCATTACCTCCACCATACATTGGACCTTGTTCTGACATATGGCATAGAAATAGAAAATCTTGTAGTGTCTCCTCATAACCCTGTACTGTCAGACCATTGTCTGTTAACCTTTGATTTTACCATTTCTGACTATTTGGCTCCTAAAGAAAAATATTATTACAGTAGATGCCTCTCAGATTATGCTGTTTCCAAATTTATGCAGATTGTTTCCTCTATGCCATGTGTCAACACAATGGAAATAAGCTATAGACAGCTTGCTCCTTCTGTAATTGATAACATGGTGGATAGTGTTTCAGCTTCTCTGCATCAGGCTCTAGACTTGGTGGCCCCCTTAAAAAAGAAAAAGTCTAATCAGAGATTTCTAACTCCTTGGTTCAACACAGAAACTCGTAGCTTAAAACAGAAGACTCGTCAATTAGAAAGAAAATGGCGCTCTGCTAATTTAGATGAAATCTATTTAGCTTGGAGAAATCATCTTTTAATTGATAAAAAATCTCTTAGAAAAGCTAGAACAAGTTATTACTCTGCATTAATAGAAGAGAACAAGAATAATCCCAGGTTTCTTTTCAGTACTGTAGCCAGGTTGACAAAGAGTCAGGACTCTGTCAATCCTAGCATTCCCTTAGAGCTTACTAGTCAGGACTTTATGAACTTTTTCAATAATAAAATTTCATCCATCAGAGATAAAATCAATCAGATTCTTCCCACAGTTAACTTAAATACTGTAACTACTACAACTCCTTCTTTTGATGTCTGTCTTGATGAGTTTACTCCAATCGACCTTTGTGAGTTAGACAAAATAGTTTCCTCATCCAAACCTTCAACTTGTCTTTTAGACCCTATTCCTACTAGGTTATTTAAAGAAGTCTTCCCACTTATTGGTAGCTTTATTCTTCATATAATCAATTCTTCATTAACTTTAGGCCATGTACCGCAGGCTTTTAAAACAGCTGTAATTAAACCCTTACTCAAAAAGCCAACGCTAGATCCGGGAGCCTTAGCTAACTATAGACCAATCTCTAATCTCCCTTTCATTTCAAAAATCTTAGAAAGAGTTGTTGCTACGCAACAGGTGGTCGAATAATTATTCGACCACCTGCAGGGAAATGGTTTACTTGAAGAGTTTCAATCTGGGTTTAGAATCCATCATAGTACTGAAACAGCCTTAGCGAAGGTCACTAACGACCTCCTCATTGCATCTGATAATGGACTAGTTTCTGTACTTGTCCTTTTAGACCTTAGTGCAGCTTTTGATACTATCGATCATAATATTCTACTTGATAGATTAGAACACTATGTTGGACTTAATGGAACTTCGTTGCAGTGGTTTAGATCTTATTTATCTGATAGGTTCCAGTTTGTTCATGTAAATAATGAGTTTTCTTTCAACTCAAAGCTTAGTCATGGAGTTCCACAGGGATCTGTGCTAGGCCCTACTCTTTTTAGTTTATATATGCTTCCGTTAGGCAACATTATTAGAAAGCACTGTATACATTTTCATTATTATGCAGATGACACACAATTATACCTGTCAATGAAGCCAGATGATAGTAATCAATTAGCCAAGTTAGAAGCCTGTCTTAAGGAAATCAAAGCTTGGATGACTTGTAATTTCCTGCTATTAAATTCAGATAAGACTGAAGTCATTCTTGTTGGTCCAAAAAACCTTAGAAATTCCTTTCCAAATCAAACTTTCAGTTTGGATTCAGTTACTCTTTCTCTTAATAGCTCTGTGAGGAACCTTGGAGTTATTTTTGATCAGGATTTGTCCTTCAATTCACATATTAAATTTGTTTCTAAGACTGCCTTCTATCATTTGCGTAATATTGCCAAGATTAGGAGCATCTTGTCTCAGAGTGATGCTGAGAAACTGATCCACGCTTTTGTTAGCTCGAGATTAGATTATTGTAATTCTTTATTATCAGGTTGTCCTAAAACATCTTTAAAAAGTCTTCAGCTGATCCAAAATGCTGCAGCAAGAGTTTTAACAGGTACTAGAAAGAGAGATCATATCTCTCCGGTTCTGGCCTCCCTTCACTGGCTTCCCATAGAGTTTAGAATTAAGTTTAAAATCCTTCTTCTTACTTACAAAGCTCTAAACAATCAGGCTCCTTTTTATTTAAAAGATCTGATACTACCGTATTATCCTAACAGAGCACTACGCTCCCAAAATGCAGGACTACTTGTAATACCTAGAATCTCCAAAAGTACAATGGGAGGCAGAGCCTTCAGTTATCAAGCTCCTCTTCTGTGGAATCAGCTGCCAATCTGGATTCGGGAGTCAGACTCGATCTCTGTTTATAAGATTAGGGTTAAAACCTACCTTTTTGATATAGCCTACAATTAGGGAGGGATCATGTGTTTCTGAACCCTCCCTTAGTTATGCTGCTAATAGGTTTAGTCAGCCGGGGGACCTCCAGTAATGCACTGGGCCTCACTCCTTTCCTCACTCTCTATGAAATATTTTTTTTTTGCTGGTCATTAACATTTGTTTGTTCTCTCCCATAGATTGAGTCCCCATCGTGCTGTTTGCTCTCTACATGTCTGTTCTTTTCATCTTCTCTGTCCCCTCACCCCCCAGCCAGTCGCAGCAGATGACTGCCCCTCCCTGAGCCTGGTTCTGCTGGAGGTTTCTTCCTGTTAAAAGGGAGTTTTTCCTCTCCACCGTCGCCAAGTGCTTGCTCACAGGGGATCACCTGATTGCTGGGGTCTTTCTGCAACTGTGGGGGTCCCCCCCTACAGTTGATAGTGCTATGAGATGACTGTTGTTGTGAAATGGCGCTATATAAATAAAGTTGAAAATTGAATATGTTTGGAGTATTTCTTCCTTTAGTTCTTGTTTAAATTGTCCAAGCGTTGTACTATGGGGTACCCCCCCACAGCAGCCACGGACAAACACAGCGCTCGACTAGAGCAATTAACAGGACAGTGAGATGTGTGTGTTGAGATCAATAGGCAGCCTTCCTGTGCTTAGTTCAGGCACCAGCATCCTGTGGATATGTATGACGCAAATGCAAACATTCATGCTTCCTGCTCGCATTGTGGTACAAATGTCACATGTCTGAATGCATTTCCTTTGATGATAAAATGCCTTTGATGTATTGTCCGTTGCTGGGTATTTAAGTGGCTGAATTCATATGTTCACCCTCTGTTCTTCTTCTTTTTCTACTTCTGACTACAGCTCATGAGAGCCTGAGAGCGATCCCCAGCATGCTTATACAGCAGCTGGGGTGAGCTCCGTGATGGCGATGATTTGATCAATAAACTTCATTAAAACTCCAGACGCCGTGTCTTATTATAACATCGCCACACTGGTGACCCCGCAGACGCACACGCTTTGTGCGACGCAACCTTCTGGTCTGGACAACCACGCTGGCGACCCGACGCTGAAAACAACACGCTGCCAGCAAACGCAGCACCCGGCAGTGATTCTCCGACGACAAGCGAACGCGGCAGCCCGACTGATCTGCCCTTCCTTTCTGCTTCAGGGAGACTTTGACGCTCTTCGGAGACCACCCACGACCGGGAAAGCTGAGGAAATTTCATGGTGAGGTCTGCACGCCTAGATCGGCACATCCACGCTGGACCGGCCGCTCTCACGGCTCCTGACACACGATTCTGTGTCTCCATACGAGAGCGCACACACCTTGCCCTCTCTCCACGACGGCGGCCCATGGCCGACGGAGAACGTGTGGACCTGAACGCACCATGACCCGGCACGAGCGACGACCAACAGCCCGAACAGGGGAGACAATCGGCGCCGACTGCGCAGATCTCCATCAAGCCCCCTGACCCTGATTCGCCTCGCGACAGCGGACCGGCCATGCACAGAAGCCTCGCATCAGAACAGCGCAGCTGGAAGGCACGTGGCCGCAGCGCGTGCCACGCACCAGAGACAAGCTGGCTCTACAGACTTATACATCATCCTCCGCCGCTGCACACGGCTCTTCAGGACTGCTCACACACCTGAAGCACACACGCAACCCGCACACAGGATTTGGTGTAAGTCTCAGCCACGGCGCACAACGGGAATCCAGCCGTCAGCTGTCCCCGAGGGCTTTAGGGCCGCGAACGCACCTAAAGCCTAAACGCCAAGTCCCTCACATAGCTTCAGCTCCTGTTTTTCTTCATTGCCGGACTGAATCGCGAGAGGAATCAGAGACTAACTTTTCTTCCCATAGCCATGGACATCCCCCGCCACTTGCTACCCCCACCCTCCTCCCTTCCCCGGCACAGACTTTCCTCGCAGCTCGCCACCAAAGCGGGACTACCGAGGTCTCAGCTCCCCGCTAAGCCCTCTGGGGGGGGAGTGTATGGGGTACCCCCCCACAGCAGCCACGGACAAACACAGCGCTTGACTAGAGCAATTAACAGGACAGTGAGATGTGTGTGTTGAGATCAATAGGCAGCCTTCCTGTGCTTAGTTCAGGCACCAGCATCCTGTGGATATGTATGACGCAAATGCAAACATTCATGCTTCCTGCTCGCATTGTGGTACAAATGTCACATGTCTGAATGCATTTCCTTTGATGATAAAATGCCTTTGATGTATTGTCCGTTGCTGGGTATTTAAGTGGCTGAATTCATATGTTCACCCTCTGTTCTTCTTCTTTTTCTACTTCTGACTACAGCTCATGAGAGCCTGAGAGCGATCCCCAGCATGCTTATACAGCAGCTGGGGTGAGCTCCGTGATGGCGATGATTTGATCAATAAACTTCATTAAAACTCCAGACGCCGTGTCTTATTATAACATCGCCACACTGGTGACCCCGCAGACGCACACGCTTTGTGCGACGCAACCTTCTGGTCTGGACAACCACGCTGGCGACCCGACGCTGAAAACAACACGCTGCCAGCAAACGCAGCACCCGGCAGTGATTCTCCGACGACAAGCGAACGCGGCAGCCCGACTGATCTGCCCTTCCTTTCTGCTTCAGGGAGACTTTGACGCTCTTCGGAGACCACCCACGACCGGGAAAGCTGAGGAAATTTCATGGTGAGGTCTGCACGCCTAGATCGGCACATCCACGCTGGACCGGCCGCTCTCACGGCTCCTGACACACGATTCTGTGTCTCCATACGAGAGCGCACACACCTTGCCCTCTCTCCACGACGGCGGCCCATGGCCGACGGAGAACGCGTGGACCTGAACGCACCATGACCCGGCACGAGCGACGACCAACAGCCCGAACAGGGGAGACAATCGGCGCCGACTGCGCAGATCTCCATCAAGCCCCCTGACCCTGATTCGCCTCGCGACAGCGGACCGGCCATGCACAGAAGCCTCGCATCAGAACAGCGCAGCTGGAAGGCACGTGGCCGCAGCGCGTGCCACGCACCAGAGACAAGCTGGCTCTACAGACTTATACATCATCCTCCGCCGCTGCACACGGCTCTTCAGGACTGCTCACACACCTGAAGCACACACGCAACCCGCACACAGGATTTGGTGTAAGTCTCAGCCACGGCGCACAACGGGAATCCAGCCGTCAGCTGTCCCCGAGGGCTTTAGGGCCGCGAACGCACCTAAAGCCTAAACGCCAAGTCCCTCACATAGCTTCAGCTCCTGTTTTTCTTCATTGCCGGACTGAATCGCGAGAGGAATCAGAGACTAACTTTTCTTCCCATAGCCATGGACATCCCCCGCCACTTGCTACCCCCACCCTCCTCCCTTCCCCGGCACAGACTTTCCTCGCAGCTCGCCACCAAAGCGGGACTACCGAGGTCTCAGCTCCCCGCTAAGCCCTCTGGGGGGGGAGTGTATGGGGTACCCCCCCACAGCAGCCACGGACAAACACAGCGCTTGACTAGAGCAATTAACAGGACAGTGAGATGTGTGTGTTGAGATCAATAGGCAGCCTTCCTGTGCTTAGTTCAGGCACCAGCATCCTGTGGATATGTATGACGCAAATGCAAACATTCATGCTTCCTGCTCGCATTGTGGTACAAATGTCACATGTCTGAATGCATTTCCTTTGATGATAAAATGCCTTTGATGTATTGTCCGTTGCTGGGTATTTAAGTGGCTGAATTCATATGTTCACCCTCTGTTCTTCTTCTTTTTCTACTTCTGACTACAGCTCATGAGAGCCTGAGAGCGATCCCCAGCATGCTTATACAGCAGCTGGGGTGAGCTCCGTGATGGCGATGATTTGATCAATAAACTTCATTAAAACTCCAGACGCCGTGTCTTATTATAACATCGCCACAGTACATGATTTTAATTCGGGTCCAAAATCGTTCCATAATCTGACTCCTTGCACTGAAACACAGTGTTGCTTGGTTCTCACTGAAGATTTCTGAAATATACATGTTCCTCTGAAATGATATTGTTTCTCCCTTATTTGGAACAGCTTTTGGATATTTGCGGGCAGTGATAGATTCTTCACTTTAAACATTATTACTGCAGTTTTAAAATCAACAAGATCTTTCAACTTGAGAGCTTTTAATTTAAGAAAAAGTGGGTTTGTTGGTTCCCTGTAAGCAGCTTTGTTTATCATTACCTCCGCCAGGCCGAAAAGGCCAGGAGGAGGTTATGTTTTTGCCAGGGTTTGTCTGTGTTTGTTTGTCTGTCTGTCTGTCTGTTTGTCTGTTGGTTAGCAAGATAACTCAAAAAATCTTGGACGGATTTCCATGAAACTTCCAGGCGTTGTTGGAAATGGTACAAGGAAGAACTGATTAAATTTTGGGGGTGATCCGGTTCACCGTCTGGATACAGGAATTTTTTAAAGCATTTTTCATTCAACACTGTGACATACAGCCATTTTCAACATGTGCGCAGGCGCAATGGAGGGCGCTGGTCGTCGTGTCTGCAACACAAACTCTGCATTCTTCAACGTTTTAGGCACAAAAGGACGCGGAAAACACTGCTGGCCTGGGCCCGCCAGCGTGCCTGTGTTTGCGCGCAACTGCAAAACCTCACACGGGCAGCTGTCCGCCGACGGATTCTTTGGCAGAAATTCCCCGGCCAGCCATAGGAGCTGCGCATTTGGCAGAAATTCACCGGCCAGCCATAGGCGCTGCGCAAAAACAAGCTCTCTGCCGGCGAAGCTTCTAAATTCTCGTTTGCCGCGGAGCGCAACCCCCAAAAAAATAATATTGTAGCAAACTCAATATGAGCACCCTACTTGGCTTGCCAAGTGGGTTGACCCTATTGGCGACACAGGTAGAGTGCGGGACTCCGGAGCGGGAGGCGTGAGTTCGAACCTCCCGGTGGGACGTCACCATGTCAAGCAGCACGTTACAATATAATATAAAACCCACGGCAACCTGTCTACCCAATTTGCATCTGTCAGTGGAGGAGATGGACACAACAGCAACACTTTAGTTTATTACCTCCGCCAAGGAGGCAATGCTTTTACTATTGAACCACTAATCCTATCACTATCAGATTGATTGTCATTGATTAATTGTGTGTTTATTGCACTGTCCCTGTCAAATAAACAAATAATCATTGTGAATCCAATTGCTAGTCATATGTTTACATGCTCAAGGAATCTGAAAACGTACACACAAACACTGTATGGGGGGAATTGTGGCGCTTGGCGGAGGTCTGCGCTCTCCGAGTGCTTTTCTAGTTCTAATAGCTCTCTTCTGAAGCATAAAGACTGGATATATGTTTGTTTTATATGTATTTCCCCATACTTCAGTACAATATGTCATGTATGAGAGTATTAATGAATGATACAAAGTATATAATGTGGGTTGATTCAGCAAATATTTCGCTCTGTGTAGTATTGCGATTGATTTAGATATTTTACCTTTAATGTTGGACACTCAAAGATGGTTTACAATGGATACATTATTCATTCACTCCACAGATAATGGTAAACTG